>VXBI01012048.1:0-43451 GCA_013397375.1 Toxostoma redivivum
CTTCCTTAAGTGGTGATGCTCCTCAGGGTTACTTTGCCAATGGTCATTGGTATGGATAAGAAACATCAAGCTCCATTTAATAATTATTAAGCTAGCTTCAAAATTATTGATTTAACAAATAGTGCATTCTACTAGTAGTTACAGTTCTGACTTAAGTCTTTTAGTCTAGTCACTATAATCAATTAGAATAACTGATTTGCTTTCTTCACATAAATGTATCTGGCTTGCCATCCTCAATTGTGCAGGACAAAGTCACATAAAGGTTCAGTCACACCTATGCAGACCTTTAGACACAATTGTTGATTAAGTGTGTGACTAGGATCAGATCCAGTTGCACCTAGACTTCTCTCTGAGAAGGAGTTCAAAAAGCAAGTGGGTCTTTTCTGAATCCTCTGACAATGAGAAGCTCTCTCTAAACTTGGTCTGAAGCTTCCATTCAGACCATAATGTATAAGAACCAATTCCAGACTTCCTATGTCAGTTCAGATGTTTCTAAGTACCCAGGAAGCCAGACCAAAATGAGCATTGCCAATTAACTCCAGTAACCATGCCCACCCAGAAGCCTTCATATTGTACCGCAGGGCTTGTGTCTCAATTTATGGGCCACAGAATATAAATGCGATGTAGCTGCTTTTTGAATGAAATATTGTTTGAGTCCAACGAGATCTTGTTCTTGAAGTCGTCAGATCACATGTGAAATCAGCAAAGTAATTTCTGTGGTTCCAGGAGCAAGAACTGCATTCAGTCCTGCACAAGCTGTTGACATTGTAGTTTTGTTATGCTGTTGGAGGGGGGAGGAGCAATTTAAAAGGAAAACTGTAACTACTGTTAATCTTGAGCTATATCAGGGTTGTTGTAGTTGTTTTCTTCTCTTGGGAACAATGGGAGAGTCATTACTTTGGAGAACTCTTATAAAAAAGGATCCTCAGTGCTATCAAACCATTCCTACCTCTACCTTCTGAGGTGTGATGATCCCTGAGGCATGGGAGATCACTTGATTGAGAAGCTCTTCAAACTGCCCATCAAGGCCCTTTGTTCTTCCTTCTGAATTGCTAAAAGCTCCTGCTTGCCTGGAAGGCAGGGCAGTACAAATTGAACACTGTAACCATTTCAGCTTTGGATCTGACCACCAGACTGTGACTCTGCGTAGTTTCTCACATTACTATTAACAAAAGTCTTCATTTTTACTGATGTAGTTATGACCATTTCATAAGTGAATGATCTATTACTAAGTGTCAAGGAATGATAAACTACTGAAGGGGGGAAAGAGTCTAATAAATATGCTTGGAGAGAAGAATCACAGATATTAACCCAACATTCTTTTAAAGCAGATAAATATTTCTGTCACATGAGATGAGACCCTGCTTCACAGACTTAACTTTGGTCACAGCAAGAGAGAATGCTAAATGGATCACACTACTAAACCTTTCTCTTCCCACTCTTTATCTTCCCTCCTCACTTTCATACACATATGTACAAAGTAGTTGTCAGCCTTTTGCAGGACAAAGTATAGCATTTTTTCCTCTTTATAATTTCCATGTAGGTAGAAGAAATAAATCTCTATGTCAGAAAATGAAGATATTTACTCCAAAGTACACCTTTTCTTCGTGATTGTGAAAAATCAATATGTCACAGAAATTAAATCAATGCTCATGGACACGGCTCATGGACACACAATTCTTCAGTGTGTTTGTGAGTGCATGAATATGTTGGTGTGGGTGAAATTGATTTTATTGTAAAATAAAAAAAAAACTTTTTTTCTTATAAGGTCCCATCTTGAGCTTTGCTGCCAGGGCTGCGATATTATTTCAAATATAGAGATCTATGTAGGAAAGGGAATGTTGAGAAAGGAAAGACTGTAAGAGGGAATGAGACTGCAAATAAAGAAACCAAGACCTCTTATGAGAATGTCTGTTACTTCACTTGACTGGAACACAGCTCCCTTAAGTCTCATCCATTAAGTTTGAATTGCAGTGAAAGTGTTGTTGAAACAAAAATGCATGTTCTAGCATGATAATTAATTAAACTTGTCTCATCAACAGTGGTGTTGTGTAAAATGGGGATGCTGAATGAGCACAAAAGGGATGTTGAGGTTAAAGCCTCTCATTTCACCAAAGATGGATCCCATAATCTATCTTCAAGATACCTGTTTACTTAGATGTCTTGGTTTGAAAGACAGGTCTCTGCTAAGGAAGGCAGGAGCCTCTCTTGAAATGGAAAATGTAAACCCCCTCCCTCCAAATTATTATAATTTTGAAATTATGGAGCTCTCAAGCAAAGATACTGAAATAGGAGTAATAGTTCTTTACTAGGAAAATAAAAATGCAGTAATACAAAAAATCCCAAAACACTGACCGAGTCGGAATCCAACCTGAATCCACCAGAATCCATCAGAATCTACCTTGTCAGTCAGGGTGTTGGTGCAGTCCCATTAAATGGTGGCTGCAGCCCTCCTGGAATGACAGATGCAGTTCTGTTGAAGCAGTGCTCCTGCAGAAGGTGCACTTTTCCTCCAAAGGTCCAGTGATGATGTAGAAATGTCTGTTTTTCTTTTGGCATCCAATGGAAAAAGGCTGCCCTGATGTTCCGAATCTCAGATTTTATTTAGGTAGGAAATACTTGGCTCCTCCCTAGATGGAGTGCTCCTGGATGGACCATCTCACAATGGGATGATGTAATTTTATCAGTCATGCAGTGGGACTCAATGGCCCATTAACAGACGATATCTTCCTCAAGGAAGAATGGGTTGTGGAAAAGATAAAGAACACTGCCCTGCCTCGTTTCAATAGATGGTGATAGAATACATACTTTTGGTTACACCCTGCATTGCAACCCAAGACAATAGATAAGGCCTGTGAATTGTAAGATAATTTGTGCTAGTGTATGCCTATTGCTGTGTAACCACCTTCTTGAAAATTTGCTTTGGCTGTTCATAATGGAAATGGAAAAATGGAGGAACAGTTACCTATTGAAGAGTCACTATTGGCAGCTGAGGTAAATTCAGCATGATTTACAGGAAACCTGTTTTTTTCCTTTACAAGTGCAGACTTTTTTTGCCATATGTATATGCTTTGTTTTAATTATGCGATACCTAAACTTGTGTTTCTAAGCAGTTTCTTCAAGGTGATTTGACATATTGTAATTTTAACTACCTGAATGTTTCTCAGAGGTACACAGCAAAAGGACAAGAGACAGCTGTCATAAATTAGAGCGGTGAAAATTCTGATTCATTATAAACAACAGCTTATTTCTGGTAAAGGGATCAGACCCTGGAATGAGCTGCCCAGAAACTGGAATTTCCATCTTCAGAGATTTTCAAAATTGGACAAGTCCCTGAGCAGTTCTAAGTCTGAAGTTAGCTCTGCTTTGAGTACTTCAGAGATCCCCTCCCACATAATTTTCTCTATGAACATGTTGAGAATTTCTCTTCAATCCTGTAAAAAAATTCTAGTTATTTAATGTCTCCATTCTGCTCCAGGGCTGAGCATCCTTCTCTGTGGAAGCAGTTCGGAACTTTCTCAAACAACTTCTGAAAACTGCTCATATAAATGCTTGACACAGATACATTGTTTTTCAATAAATAAGAAATATAAGGGAAGTGTCATCTTACAATTTTCTGATAAAGTCAAAACAGTACTAGTATTAAAAAAAGTAAACAAACAGTGTAAAAAGACAGGAAAACAAATATTGTTCAGAAATATTTCAGATCATTAAACTGGTGTCTCCCATAAATTCAAATTAGATGTAACTTTTTCTCTATAGTCAGATGTTTCTTTCTTTTGCATCCTTCTAGGAAAATATTCACACCAGCAGGCTCTAGGAGCAAGCAGGAGGAGGCATTAAACTATAGGCAACCACATTAGTTGAAAAGAAAAGATGTCCTCCCTTTTGCACCAACTCTTTAATTATAAGTGTGTGAACCAGTTTCATCCTTCTGCTCTGAGTTGCATGAAACCAAGGGCTTGGGTTCACCTCAACTGATCAAGGAGCATGAGATATAGAAGAAAAATAAGAAGTAATACAATTAATTATACAGACATTTTTTAAGATACAGTGCTGATGCAGTTAATTTGCATATGTTGAGTAATTATATTGTTACTGGTAGCATATATTTTCTGGTAGCTGCACAAGCCTATTGAAGACACAATGTCTAAATCAGAGTTTGTAATTTGTGAATTTCTTCGAGAACCTGTTATTAACACTTATAGAATATAAGGAATTATATTTTCCTCAAATCCTTGACTTCAAAAGCATCATAATCCTGTGATAAACAGGTTTTCGTAAATGCACAAAGTCATACAATTCTCATGCAGGCCTGAATAATTTTATATTTTCATTATGTACCTGTTGTGACCAGTGCAGACGAGTTCAAATTTTTCTAAGGTGCTGAAATTTTCTATATTTTTCTGAATTTTTCTATATTGCTGACGCAGCCCATTTTGAAAATCTGAAGTAAAAATAATTTTCCTTTGACTCTTCTTTAACCAAGTGGGTCTGATGATTTGTGAATGGATGCACTCTATTGAGATCATTATTTTTAATTAAACTACCATGTTTGGGGAGGAGAGGGGAGGTGTTGTAGCTTTGTTATTTGAAAATTTTGTTGTAGCTTTGTTATTTCTTTTCCTACTATTACCAGATTAGTCTTAGGAAAATAAAAAGGAAATACATTGTGACTTATAAGTGAATTTGTCCATATTGTAAGAAGTTGAAGTTATTTCACAAATATTAATTCAAGATTCTTTTTAAGAAAGTGTGGATAATGGGCTGGTTTAAATCATTCTTGAAGTGATTTCAGGTGAAAAAATTAAAAAATCTTGTCTCTGTTCAATTAAAATTCATATTGTCTGATGGTAAAAGGTGGGTTCACTGCTATTAATCTTATTGTGAGATACTGTGAAATATGCTGATTGTTCATTTCCCAGTTAGTCACATTATGAATATCATATGTTCGTGCATCAGAAATAGAATTAAAAATTAACATTTATTTTTTTATAATATCCTAAGCTAACTTAAAAATAATTAGCAGTTTCTTACAGATTCTTGGACATAGGATGAGACCTATAGTAGTTTAAGAAAGCTACTCTACATAAACAAGATCTTATCAGAAACTTTTTTTTGGAGGGGGGACTTCTGAGGAACAGTATATTAATAAAATGCATTAACAGCCAAGAAAACATCTGAAAGTCACATATAACAGCAATAGATAGTCTCTAACTGCATACAATATGAAATAAATATGTAAATTCAATGCTGAATATTGTGCTGTTAAGGTTGGGAATTTACATTGGAATCTCTTCCAATCTGTATTATTCTATGATTCTGTGACAGTGAGTCAGCCTGTTGGGGAGATAATTTCACTGGGTATACTTATTGCAATAATAAATTCTAGAGAAAACTTGGGACACTTGCAGATGAATACCTCTGAAGAACAGAGTTTAGTGACAGAGAAATAGCATCCCAATACCTTTTATTCACATATTATTTACATACACATACCTAACCTTTGATATGTATATGGACATTATTAATAGTGAATTAATCATCTGTGAGGCAAACTTTTTCTTTTCCTTTTTTTTTTTCTTTTAAGCTATGTTCTGACTTGTGCTTTCAGAAAATCGGAGCTTATTTCTCAGATACTCTTCCAGTGTCTTCTGGTCCTCTTACTTCCAGTTAGCCTGGAAAAGACAAACTATGGCTATACAGTATAAAGCTTTGTTTAGCTTCTCAGCACATTTGAAATAGATATATTATCTATCATGAACTGATACATTTATTAATATATAACATTTGTATCATAGCTATATAATTTACATGTACATAACTAATATACTAATATCTGTGTAATAAGCTCAGGTGACTTAGTTTATGCATTTTAGAAATTACAGTTACAGCAGGAGAAGTTCAGCAAGGTGGAGTGATGGGTCCTGCCCTTGGGTCACAACAACTCCAGATAGTGCTACTGGCTGGGATCAGAGTGGCTGGAAAGCAGCTCAGTGGAAAAGGACCTGGAGGTGCTGGTCAACAGTGGCTGAACATGAGCCAGCTGTGCTCAGGTGGCTTGTGACCAGCAGGACCAGGGTAGTGATTGTCCCCGTGATCTTGGCGCTGGTGAGGCCACACCTTGAATTGTGTGTTCAGTTCTGCGCCCCAATCCAGGAAAAACACTGAGTTGCTGGAGCGAGTCCAGAGAAGACAATGGAGCTGGTGAAGGGTCTGGAGCACAAGTCCTGTGAGGGCAGCTGAGGGAGCTGGGAGAAAGGAGGCTCAAGGGTGGTCTTTCTGCTCTCTGAAAGGAGGTTGTAATTAAGTGAGTGTTGGTGTCTTCTGCCAGGTAGCAGGTTACAAAAGAGGAGAAGATGGCCTGAAGTTGTGCCACAGGATGTTTAGATTGGATATTAAGAAAAAATTTCTTCATTGAAAGAGTTATCAAGCACTAATACAGGCTTCCCAGGAAAATTATTGAGTCACCATCTCTGGAAGTATTTAAAAGACATGTAGGTATCGCAGTTAAGGACATGCTTTTGTGGTGGACTTGCTAGTGTCACACTGATGGTTGAACTCAATGATCTTCAAGATCTATTCCCACCTAAATGATTCTATGATTCTAAATTATAAATGAGAGATCATATCTTTGGTAACAGCTTTAAAAACAAAATCTTCAAATACACCTCTATCTCCTAAACTTACCTTCATTTACATATCATTTGTAATCTATACTATGTAGTAAATAGGATACTTTATGAATTAACAATAGTATGCAATCCCTTCCATTAGTAGCAGATCAAGGCTTCATCTTGCAAAAATTTTTTTCATAAGTAGGTGTACTAAGATGTACTATTTTCATGGCTGACACACTGAACTTCTACCCCTTTTCAAACTAACGTAAGTTTTATATCAATGTATCTTTTAATAATTAATAATTTTCAATGTACAAACTAAGTAATGTGGCCAACAAATATTGCACGAAAGTAATCTTTCTCTCCCTAAAATAGAGAAAGAACTACTCTTATAATTGTATTAATGAGAAACAGTTGTGTCACAGTTACTTTTTGTGCCTCTTTTTTAAAAGTAAAATAACCGGAGAGAGAATTGTAGAATCTTGCACTGTTATTGAATTATGGAAAGTTAATTGCTTGAATCAATCACCAAGAGTCAAGTAAGGAACAACCTATCTATAATATTGAGAGATCTGAGAAGTTTCTTTTATTTGAAAACCTAGGTCTCGATACTGCTGCTTGATTCCATTTTTGCATTCAGCAGTTGTTCGATGATAACATGATAAAGAACAGTTACTGTTTCAGTAAATTATTCAGTAAATATGTAGTGAGCAGAACTGGAGAGGTATTTGCATTCTACTCATACTCCATTTTCTAGGAAGGGCCTAAAGGCCTGGAAAGTGCTTGAACAACAATGAAAGTTTATGACCAGTGAAATCACACAACTTCTACATTCAGGATGTCCACAGACCATTGGTAGACTCAATAAATCTGACAAGTCTACAGGCTGCCCCTTTGCTAGGTAGTCGAAAGTTAAACTGAACTTAAAAGAACTAGTGGGAAATATCCTATTCTCATCTTTCATTCTCAGAAGATGCTCCAGGACTGGTTCAAATTAAGCTGAAACAGTCCAGTTGACAGCTGGTCCTGCCTTTCTTTACCCTTTTGATGTGCACTCCTATTCATTATCCTGTGTTGGATCTAGTGACAGTGAAGTTGTGTGGTGAGTGGGAGCTGCCTTTTCACTGAAAACATATCTGTACAGAGTACAAAATAGGACCTTTTATTTGGATCAGCATACTGGGAAGGGCGGGGGGGAGAGAAGTAAATAAGAAGAAAATTAAATGGTTGGACTGCTTCTTCTGAAAGCAGCTGTGTATCTGGTTCATTTAACTCCAAAACTGATGAACAGAGGAAGGAAAAAAAGATCTTTTCAGTCAATATTTTGAATAAATATACATTCACTAGTGTGTCTTTTATTACAGTATGTTGAATTTAAAGGAAAGAAAAATACTTGTATCCCAGAGCAAATATTTGTAACAGCATATAATGTTGCAAAAACCATATAATTAACTCAACTTAATTATGATTGGTCCTCTCTGGGTATGAACTATAAGATATGAATCAAGATGGTGAAAAATGAGACATGTTTTTCTTGGATTGGATTAGCCTTGTTTATCTGTAAAGAATTTTTAATTAGCTCTTAGACTTTTAACCTAATTGAAAAGACTGATTTGCAAATATTTGCTCCAAGATGTAATCATCTCTACTTAAGTGCAATTATCTCTATTTTGGAAATAATGGACAGTCTTATTGTGGAGATCACTAGTGCTTTTCAATGTTATACATAATATGATCAAAAAGTGTATCTAAAATATTGTTGCTTCAGACAAGATTCTAAGGAATTGGATATTTCTGAATAGAAAAATACCTAATTTTGATGTTTTCTACAGCAGCACTTAGAAAAATCAAAATATAAAGGAAAAGTACACAATTTAAAAATTTTTATTTACTTGTGTATTTAACTTAGCTAGCACATCAGTTCTGCATGGTCTAATGTAATCTAAATGCTATTACAATTTTGTAATTTTACCTAGGTCAACATACATATATTTCAAAAACAGTGAATTAAGAACCCACATACCAAATGACCGTGTCTCACATTAAGGGTATGCAAATTTAGCAGAAAATGAGACCCCTTGAGTTCCAGCTGGCCTTCAGAGGGCCTGGGTGTGGCCTGAATATAACCAATCAGCATTGTAAGTCTGATCGAGTTCAAAAAAAGAATTTGAAGCATAGGTGCATTTTACCATTACTGTAGGTCTGTTTGCACTCAGAAAATGATGTGCACAATCCAGATTCACAATAATGACGTTTATTGTAGCAACAGAAGAGCGCATTCAGGATTTTCAGTGATAAATGCACTAAAAATACCGAGTGTTAATATGTATCACCTCAGAAATTATTGTAAGAGATATTCTAATAGTGGTGTATATATATATATGAAAATGAATATTTTCAGGTGTGCTACAATGCAGTTGGAAGTACAAGGCTCACCTAAGGGCATCCCTTCAGGAGAGGAGAAAGAGGAGAGACATATTCAGTCAATGCCAAGCAGGCAGAGATATTTTTCCCCTCCAGTGATGTTTTTCTCCTCCAGAGGTTTTTCCCCTGTCCACATGTGCTTTCCCCATTCCAGCCTTTTCTGCTCAAAAACCCACCTTTTATGCTATTAATTTTGGCCCATCCCAATGGGATGGAACCATCATACGTTGTGGGTGGGATTTGATGTCTTTGGTCATTCATGCATTGAACAACACATGTTTTTCTTCATTTGCATCCCAAAGGATGCTTAAATTAATCTGTTAATAGGGCTTAATGAGAGCCCCAGTTTTAGTCAGGATTTATAGTTGAAAAAAGAGGTAGAATAAACACTTTGTTCCTCCTTCACATACAGAAATTGCAGTAAAGGCTGCCTGACCTTCTTCAGAGGGTCTTGGTGCTCATGCTTATCTCCTTAATGAATCAGTTTTTTTTTTCCTGGTGAAGGGAGTGTGACAATTGGCTGGTACAGGGAGTATTTTTCTGTGCCTCACTGAAACAACATGGGGTGGGGTGTCTCCACTCCAGACGTCATTCTGTTGTTAAACCTTGCTTGAGCCAGATGCAAGATAAGCAAATGGCCCAACTCATGTTTTCCTCAACCAGGCTCATCAGTTCTTCACCTGTCTTAAAGCAATGCTGTACAATTCTGACTATTTACCACAAGTGGGAACAGATTTTATAACCACACCAGAAATCTATCAAGATAGTAGGATTTTAATTTACTGCAGAACTTATGTTCATACTTCATCTGTTCAAATTAATTAGTGCTAAAAGTGAAGGTTCAAAAACTTGCAAATAAATTTTTGAGATGTTACATAGTGATTCGTGTCGTTATGAAAATACACCATGGGATCAATATAATCAAGAATACTGAATCCAAAGTAAAGCATAGAATGAGACACAGGAAAATCTAATGATTTAATTGTATTTGTTTAAATCACTTTGCTGTAAATTGTTGGCCTTTTTGTTTTTATCTATTTTTTTTTGTCACTGTAATTAAGTTGTATCCACTTTTTATGTACAAGGAAGTGTGGGCTTGTGTGGACATGAACAGACTAGTCGCTGCTGTTACCTGCCTGCTGGGAGTGTAACCTGACAACATGTTCGAGCCTTGTCCAGACCTGATGGGGGCTTGTAGCCACTGCTACCTGAATGGTAGCCAACGTGTTCGGGCTTGCCTGGGCTTGTACCCCAGCACAGTAAGCACGACACGACCCCACCAGAAACTGCCTTTAAAAGGGGCAGTGACCGGGGGTAGCACGGACGTGTTGGCAGAGCGCAGACTCCCTGGGTCCCCAGCACTGCTTGTCCATTCCTTATCAACGAATTAATAAATTGCCTTATTGATTGACCTACAAGATTGTGTGAGTAAATTTATAACAAATTCAATTATATTGAACTACCACCATCTTACTTTGAAACCTATCTGCTTCTGGTGTGTAATTACTTTAATGACCCAGAAAATAAATACTAGTTCAGTTGATGTGATAACCGAAGTATCAAATCTCCTGCTCCTTTATCCACTGTGCTGTATTCAGCATGGTACAGGTTTTTTTTCATACAACATCAGTATTAAGAGTTACAAATACAATGTCTTTTCCAAGTCCTGCAGAAAAAGGATAAAAGGGATCAAGTGTATTTTATATTGTATGACTACCAGAGGCCCTCTCTGCTGCTCTCTCTGTCCTCCTCAACAAGAAAGTAGGAGGAAATAAGATGGAAAAGTTCGTTGTCTGAGATAAAGGCAGTTTAACCAGAAAAGAAAAAGCTGCGCATGGGAACAAAGCAAAAAAGAGGAATTATTCACTACTTCCCATTGTCAGGCAGGTGTCTGTCTGGAAGTTAGGCCTCAACTTATGTAGGGTTGCTTCAAAAGACCAGGACCATAACACCCCCTTCTTCTTCTTTTCCACATTTTTATTGCTGAGTAGAACTTCACATGATAGGGGGTATCTCTTCCCTTCTGTCACTTGGAGACTGTTGTCCCTTGAAATTCTTGCCCATCTGCAGCCTACCCTCCTTTGCTGGTAGTTGAAAGCTATTGGAGAGACAACCTTGCTTAGCAGTAGACAAAACATTGTTGTGTTTTCAATATTGTTCTAACCACAAATGCAAAGCTTAGCATAATAAGGGCTGCTCTGAGGAAAACAGCTCTATCTCAGCGAGATATTTCACATACATACACTTCCTTTCTCTTCTGTCCTGTATTTTAAATGTCTACATAGAAAAAGTTTGATTTGAAATATATGTATTTTTTGTTCAGTGTATATAATTTTGTGTAGTATATTTGAGAAATTATGTGTTTTGAATAGTGCATAAATACTGTTTACAGATGTGCAAAGTTTGAAGACTTTTGGGGTTACTGAGCAATGTGTGTCATCAAAAGTAAGATGAAAAGCCCAGCTTTATCAAATAAGTTGCATTCAGAAGTATAGATAACTCAGAAGCCTCAACTTCACAGTTCTTTTTCCAGCTGAAGGGACAATTTTTCTCGAACAATAAGACTACTTGCCATGTGATTTTATTCTGCATAGGATATGTTTATGTGTAGCAAGTTACTTATGTATCAGTATTGAGAAATTAGCTTTATAGTAAAATTTGGATTTATTACAAGGACTGACAGGAAAAATTATAAATAAATTATATAATTTCTAGTGTCAGACAATAAGATGTCCATGAAATCCTAACAGATTCTGTGAACATAATATTCTGTTAGTCAAGGCTAAAACTTGTCATTTTTTTCCCTCCAGTGCTATGGCAGACTTCCTCTCCTACATTATTATTAATGTATTCACCTTTCCATGAAAATGGTTACCTACATCTGAAGATTAATTTGCAAAATTCAGCTGTTAATATTGTGCACTCTTTGTGTCACCTTCTGCTTTTCTCTTCAGAGTCAAACATATTGTAAACAAAATTTTGCCTTATTCCTTTTCCACCACTTGAGAAACCACGTACCAAATCTAGGAAAAGCTACAAATATAGCTGAGTGCAGCTTACGATGATGGACACATTTGTGTCTTAATGCTTAAGTAGATACGTGAATGCAAATTCCTGCTTGAATGGTCTCAACAAGGGGCCAAAAGGGACAAGTGCTACTGTGGAAGAAACTGTGAAATCAAGATGTAATTTACTTAGATTGCAGCAGATGAGGTGTTATTTGAGGAAGTATTAAAATCTTGGATGTAGGTAAGATTAAGAAGGTGGTGGAGTCACATAAATACTGAAGAGGTTGCAAAAGAAAAATGCATCTGACAAGAACAAGGTAGGTACAGCATAATGGTTTTTCCCAAATTTTCCACAGTTCAGTGAAAAACGTTTGGAAAAATAGAGAAAAATTGTAATGTTGTAACACAATAGAAAAGTGATGCAAGCGATTTACACTGCCAACAAAGTATTACTGCAGTGTATTTTAGACTATTCTGAAATGGTGTAAATGAAATAGTAAAGGGTAGGTCCAGGGAGATCAGGCAGGTCTCTGCTTTAGATGGTTGTCAAGCAGATTTCCAGTGTTGTTCACTGAAGAGAACTCTTGTGAGCCTCCCTGTCACTGAAATTTTCAGAGGGGCTTTTGTTTGTCCAGCTCTGATGGCCTTCACCATGATTCACTCAAAAATATCTACAGGAATTATGGCTTGACAGCAGAAGTATTGATGAACTTAATGGAGAAGCTTTTCCAGCAAGNAGGGCCTAATATAGAAATTAAATCCTTTTAAGTTTTTGCACAGACATCAGAAAACAGAAGAAAAGAACCCCAATATACAGCGTTATAAATTGGAAGAGAAGCATCATTTACTACTTGAAGCCAGATTTATTGTGAAAAAACACACAGTAAAGGATCAAGCTACCAATTCTCCATTCAAATGTTTCTCTTAGCGTATAGTCATTAAATCTGGAAATCCATCAAAAACACAAGGAGATGCAGATTCATATATATATATATGCTACATTCATATATGTATAGTATATATGTATTACCTGCTCTTTGATCTAATGGCATCTTTCCCTTTTAAAAATGTTTAGAACTTTAAAATATTCCTATTTGTTTCACAGGTACTATTACTGTTCTGCCTTTTATGTGGTATATGCATGCTGTTGAGCAGAATAACTCCATCAATGCTTTTGTGGTGACTGTTCTTTATCCCTAGTTACAGCCTTGCCCATTCTTTTATGTGAGAAGAGTTTGAGTGTACCTTGCCACTAACTCCAGAGTGATCAAAGCATGTCTAGGATTGTGGAGAAATTGAAAAGACCTAACAAGAAGAAGCATCCTTATAAATGAAAGTAAGGCACAGGATTTAGGTGGAAGTTCCTGAGGACACTTTGCATGAAATACGCTGAAAGTAATAGACACACATTTCACATTGTTGTAAGAAATCAAAAGAGATTTCAGATGCTATTGAATATCAATCAAAGGAGCACAAAGGAGAGCTGCAGCTCATGTCTTCTATTTTGAACCAAAATATTATTCAGATTTTTTTTGTATAAGCAGGTACTCACAGCTGCATGCTAGCTAATTCCAATACTAGCTTTCACAAATGTCCATAGCATGAAAACAACACAGAAAAAAAAAAAAAAAGATTCAGTGTAATACTATTAAAATGAAGCAAGTAGTCAACCAGATCTACTGAGTAAAATCCTGACTCCCTGTCAGACTTGGGAGTTTTGCCAAAAATTTAAATAAGTTGAAAATTTCACTACATGCAGTCTATGATAGAAGAGAAAGGAAAATAAGAGTAAATATAAAGAAAGAAGGGAAAGAAAACTCATACACATATTCAGTTCACATGTAAATTCACATGGCTATGGATTTACTGTATGATGACAACTATTATTATTTATCAATATAATTTTAAAAATTTAATGAAGCTTTATATTTATATCTATTTTATGCTATTTTATGCATGGATTTGGGGGGATAAAACTAAGGCAAACTTAGGTTGATGACTTTCTGTGGCAGCAGTTTGTTTCAAGTGCAATATGAGAGCCTGGAGATTGAGCAAGGATTAATATTGAAAGGAAATGTAGCAGGAATTCCATAATCATCCTTTGTATTCAAGAATGCCATTGGTAAGGAATACCTGTGCATATGTGACTAGAATATCATAGTGAGTAATTTTTGGCTAAGTGGATGGATATTTGTGCTTGAGTATGCTTCTATCAAGCCCTGGAAAATTCTTTATTTAAATAAACCGCCTATTTTAAGACATTTTTTTCAATGTGAACAGAGTGCCTTAGTCCCTGTACATGACTTACAAATAGCTACTAGTCTACTAACTGCAGGATGATGACAACATGACCAGAACACACAAATCTTCTTCCTAGCTACACTGTTCCTTCTCCAAGAGTTTATTTTTTTTAAATCTGATATTGTTTTGACAGCACACAATTATCTTTCAACTTCAAGACTTCAGAGAAAATGTGATTTATTTGTATTCATGATCATTCAGTGATCCTTAAAAAATGTTGTTTTGTCTTTGACAAAGAAGAAGAAAAAAATTTAGCTTCCTAGAACAACCCGAAAAGTTACTAATGAGCTAGGAAGTATTAGGAAGAAAAGGAGGTCCCATCCACTGCCTTGTCAGGACAGGAGTAAAGAGATGAAATCCATTGTATCCATATGTGAGGCCTGTAAACGAGGTAAGGGAGTGCCACCTCCAGTTTGGCCAACTTCCTGATAAGTACAGTGGCAACACAGACCCCAAAGCAGAAACACTAGAATGAGAATGTATCACTGCAAATTACTTACTTGCTTTCTCCTTGTTAGAAACTCATGAGCCTAATAGAATGTGCTTTCCCCTTGGTGGAGCTAGACAACATTCTCATATCATACTTTGCCATTGTTTGGACCTTCTAGCAATCATTTCAGATGCTGGATTAGTAATAGATGGCAGCTTAGTATTCCACCAATTTAAGTATGATTTCCACTCTTTTCTTTCCAAAATCCTGCCACAAACATAGTTTATTCCCATCACTGAATTAACCTTTCCAGATTTTACAATATTGGGAGCAGTCAAACATAGATTACTAGTGAGACACCCAGTAAACTGAAGAGTCCCCTGCTCTGACTCATGCTCCTTCCCGAATGTGCTGTGGAGAGGCACCTGAGATCTATCCTCATTCTACTTGGCATCTACAGCAGCACCCAGCTGAGGTGACTTGATCCACATCACTGCTTGCCTGGTGACTTGGTTCCTGTCTGATCTTTTGCTTTTAAACCAATTCTCCCAGCTGCAGGACAACCAGCACACTTCTTCCATGAGAGGACCCATCAGAACTGATGATTCTTCATTGTTAGACTGGATCTTTACTCCCTTGAGCACCAGCACAACTGGAAACAACACAACAACAACAACAAAACAAACAAACAAACAAACAAACAAACAAACACACACACGAATACTTGAGGGGGGAAAGAAAAGAAAAAAAAGAAAAAAGAAAAAAAAAGGAAAAAAACTTGGGGGAAAAAAAAAGAAAGGAAGCCTTGAGTTTCCCAAGTGGAGCATATATACACAGCACGTTCATGATCTCATACAAAATGAATGAGTATTTTTTTAAAAAGTTATCATATTCTAGAAATCATTACAGTAAATATGGGTAATAAGTCATTAGCATTTAAGGAACTGTCCAAACTAAGGAGAAGTCTGTTTAAATACTTGTTTTGTCTTCTGGCTACATTGATAAGAAGGTCTTAGTAGCAGTAGTCATTTGTTAGCTGGAAAATTATTTCACATGTTCCATGTTTTAGTTACATGGGAAAATCTAATGAAAAGTAAAAATTACATATTAAACAAGTCTGATCCTTAACTCAGAAAGTTTATTAGTGTCTCAAATAAATACATAAATTTATTAATTTTTAATTTCCAATTTACATATTTTTGCATATCTTTCATTTATAAAGTATCTATGACTTTTACAAGTTAAGGAAAAGCAGTGTTTGGAAAGTAGCCCAGAGACCACTTTGCACTATCAAAAAAATATATGATCTTTGTGAGGCATGAGATTATCACCTTGATGAAGCTCAAATACTGGAATAGGGTGCTGGAGAAGAGCAGAATAGAACTGAGAGGAACAGACAAAGTAGTTCCAGTAACTTACTGTTCTGAGTTGCTGGGTACAGAAACATTTAGAGGAGAATACTGCAAGGAAAAGTGAGCAAGTAGTGTTTGTTATCAGCACACCTCTGTGGAAGAGACTTTCCACGTAACAGTAAAGGCTGTGTCTCATTACAGCAACAGTAGGAAAAATTGAGATCTTGAAAGGTAAGGTTACAAGTGCATATAATGGTAACAGGGACCCAACAGACTTGAGGAGCATATCTAATAGAAAAGTGCTCTCATTAGGCAGAGGCAAAGTTACTTACACGCAACAGTTATTTCTCCACTTCCTACACATCTTCAGTGTGCAAATTTAATGACTCTTCAAAATGACTCATGCAAATATGAGGAAATAGAGTATCACTTTTGGAAAATCATGTAGGAAACATTCAGCAACAAATGCCTTTGCAGGAATGGTGCAGTCCTATGAACAAAAGAAACCTCTGAGAGGAGGAAGAGTGTGAATTCATGAGGATGCTGCTCTCACAGCTGCAGCTGTGCCTCTTTTGTCTTGAAGGTGAATATGTAATGAGATACAATGGCTCTCAGATGGTACAGGAAAGTTCATGCAGGAGTCACTGTTTTAACGGGACATTTAATTAAACATTGGAACAAATATGAGACACCACACTTCTGAAGACATAATAGCTCATTTCAAGATTAGATGCAGGACTCACTATGTGAAGTCTGTGGTTTGCTTTATTCAGTGAGTCAGCCTAATTGATGATTAACTAATTCTAATCTTTTAAGTGAGTGTACTGTTGCTTTTTGGTACATAAAAACAAAAGCAAAACAAAAAACCAAAGCAAACAAACAAACAAAACCCCAACCCAAAATCAAACAAAACAAACAAACCACAAACAAACAAAAAACAACCCAAAAAAGGGTGAAAACCCAAAAAAGCTGGGAAAGAAAACACAGCCATTGAGGAGTCTGCAGAAAAATGGAAAAATGTTTGCTAAAAATATGTAAATCAAGGAGCTGAATCCTTGAAGTGTGCACTCTGCCTCTCTGGCACACATTGGCAAGCCTCAGAAAGAGAAGAGTAAACCAAGTGGGGACCACCAGGGAAGTTGAGATTCCAAAGATAGTGCATAATTCCTGTATCCTCAGTGGTTTGGTTGTTTGTTTGGTTGGTTTGTTTGTATTGAGGTTGTTTGATTCATGAGCTATACTGAGCCTTAAGTCTTGACCACAGCTGAGATGGCTTTCTGTCATGGTGACCCACAGAAGAGGTTTCATGGACAAGACAGTGGCCTCCCTAGTTTGGAAATGTTTCCATAACAAATTAATTTAAATTAGAGGAAATACAGAAATGTTAGCTCTAAACAGAAAATTTAAATCAGATTCTGGAAAACTGGGCTTTTGATGGAAACAAGATTCCAGTGAAGTTATTACCATGAACACAAAAATATCGGTTTAGGGTTTTCAAACTACATAGCTCCACCTTCTACTAACTCCCTGTCCCAAACCGACAATATCTCTTGAGAAAGAGTGATCAGGTAGGGAGATCAGGTAGGATTTTTATTTTAAGATGTCTGAGGAAAGGAAGGTTAAAGACTTCTGGAGAGGATGTTTTGTTTCATGATCATTTTTTGCAGGGAAATGGGGAAAGGTGACAGGCCAATATAATCCCACTTAATTCCTGAAAATTCTTCTCTGATTAGTCACACTCCAACCCAGGGAAGGATCTCCTGCTTTTCGATTTGTGAAACAAAGGGAGATCATGACTGTTATTTCAAAAGTGATAGCAGTGTATGCTCCTGTGCAAATGCACATACATTCCTTCTCTTTATCTTCTAATTCACGGATGAAATGTGACTCTAAGGATCAGTGTGAACAGCAGTAAAAAGAGCTATATGCAGCTGACAACTACTGATACATAAGTAATATATGACCGTTATAGCAGTTTGTCATACAGTTCAAAGATTAAAGAGAATTTCAAAATTATACATGACAAAACTTCACAATTAAATTCACAAAATTAAACCAATCTAACATCTTCAGCTAGTACCAAGTCCTGTACTACTGTAGTCAATGGGAGACTATAGACCTAAAGTAAGGGCAAACCTGTAGTAGCTATCTTTATCAAAAGTTTCTCTAAATATATTGCAGTTACTAGGTGCAGAATTTGGAAACTGATACATGCCTAAATTTTTAGGATAAGCAAATATTTGCCTTGAAATTTTGAGAGACAATACATGGAATGAGATTCATTTCAAAGCATGTCAGTGTAAATAGAAAAAGAAGAAAATGGTTCTTGCTCAGAAACTAGAAATGTACAGTAATCCTAACCACATGGATCACTCCATGATCCATTTTGACTGAAGTAGCTGGTCAGATACTCAAGTCTTCACAAGTTTTGGGGAAAATTATGTCAGAGACTGAAGACACAGTGAGGTATCTTTGGTACAAAATTATTAATTTGCAAATGCTAAAATATCTTTCCCTGAATATGAGAAGTTAAATTCTACGAGGAGGTTGTTCTTCCAAAGCTCATTAAACCTACTGGTTGATTGGATCACTCAGTAAGATTTTTTTTCCTCAAGGTTGCGTTTCATCTGATTCTGCGACCATTGACCACTGAAACCTGGTGTCTACACACTTCTACCTCTGAAACAGGTTTAGGTTTTTTGGATGGGAGACTTTGTTTGAGACCTCTTGTAGTTTCAACTTAAACCTTAACTTTATGCAAATGCAAAGATGCCAGCGTAGATATTATCTGGTGGATGTTTATGCTTTTCAATATTTTTTATCAATTTTAAAAAATAATAAATGAACTTCCAATCTCCCCAGAAACTTCCCCTTCTCACCCCCCATTTATTTCTCTTAGTTTTTTCCCACATCTTGATATTCTGTGAGAGGTTTGTGGGTCTAAGCAGTGTACAGCAGTCTGATTAACCAAAGTACAAAAGGCATGTTAAGGTAAGGAGCAGCATTTAGCAAAGAACTGTGACATAAGGAGGAGTAGTGGTATGGCTTGATCAACTTGAGATCAGAACAGTTGAGCCTATTTGACTAAACACAGGCAGAAGGATTACTCTAACAATAAATAACCTCTTACACATAGCTTCCTAGAACTGTGCTTTGTGAGATTGTTAGCAATTTTGGAGGTTTTCAAGTTATCAAAAGTGTTTCAAGCAATGTTTGTAGCCAATGGTGTATATTGAAGGATTCTATCAATGTTAAGGACAAAAGATTGGTGGAGTTTATTTGGCTGACTGAACAGTCGAAGTGATAAGCTCATTCTAGGGAGCAAGCAGTTCATCCAAATGTGAGACTTGTGGTCTCACCTCTAGAAACCTTTGCTCTATCTCTGCCTCTTCCATGCTGAATTTTTCTTTTGTTTTGTTCTCCCCTTTTGTTTTCCATTTTTTGTTTTCTCTTTGTGCTTTTATTTTAAGCAAAATGTCTGACCCATGCAGACAAAATTGAATAAGTCAGTAGGCTGCTGAACCAAGAGGAATGGAGTGATGTGACAGAAACAAAATTACTGCATAACTTAATGACACATAACTGGTGGCACTTTACTGTACTGAATTTATATATATTCATAATGTGAACTCTACACTATTTGACAAAGAGGCTGTAGTTCTGAACTTCAGTTTTCCCTCTTCTGTGTATTTTTCCTTTCATGAGAAAATAAACTAATTAAAGAGTGAGGAGAATCCTCATTTAAATTATTAGCATCATTTTAGCGATCTAAGTTAAATAAAACAAAATTTTCTGCTTCTTCAAATCAGCTTAATAAATCCTGTGAGAACTAAATTAGTCTTTATGTTGACTGTGTTAATTAGTCTTTATGTTGACCCTGTTAACTGGCAGAATCATAAGCTCATTATGTCTCAGTGTTCATAAGGAATACAGAAATAAGATTTCCAAGTACAGTTCTTAAAATAGAAAAGGAACTCTCTGTCTACTTCAAAAATACTTCTTTTTATAAAAACATTATAAACAAACCCCGTAGTCTTTTGCATCCTAAGCTTCAACATTTTTTCTCTTTATGTTATTAAAAAAGGGAAAGTTTTAACCCTTTCTTCTTCCAAAAATGAAAATCAGGTTAAAAAAAAAAAAAACAACAACAACAAAAAAACCCAACAAAACCCAACCTCCCCAAGAAAACAAAACAAAACTAAAAAAAGAGGCAGCACTTTTTGTACTACTTAGAAGAATTATATCTGATGAATGGATGTGTGGATTTTATTTGCAGCTGCAGATAATCAGGAAGTCTGACTCATGTTCCTCTCATTGTTATGACAGTAGGAAAGCTGGGCCATTGAGATTCTTTTTCTTTATCATTATACAGTCTTATCTGGACCAAGGAACTACTAATAAACTTTTTCCACTGCTTAACCTGTTTTCAATCATCACTTTCAGAAAATTTTTAGAAAATTATTTTTAAAATTTTAAGTAATACTTTAATTTGAATAAGCCAGCAGGTCCAAAATTTGTTTGGAATAACAAGACAGACAGATGGGTTTGTGAAAAAGCATACAGACTAATCAAAAACTGTAGTTTCCATAGATAATCATAAAAAAATCACTTCAGGTGATCTTTTTTTCCTATAGAAAAAATTATTTCAGCTGAAAAAACCCTCATTTCTTAGAGACATATTCTTCTGAAAAAGGGACTCAGCCAGCTCTTGCTGTAACCTTCAGACTTGACGTGGGGACAAAATTGACAAGAGAAATAAGCTGTTGCATAGTGTTTGAAGGTTGTGAAATTATAATTATTCAATTGTGTTCGGATGTGTTTCTTAGAATTGGATAGCATATTCTATGATAAACAATGGATCTTTGGCTGAAAAACAGGAGATTACATGATAAAATTATTGCTACTCTTACTTCTCAGTTCAAAAGATTTGTCACTTGCATTTTTTTGTGTCTGTTGTCACCCTGGAGCAGCTTTCTCAGACTTTTTGTAAGAAGCTCTTGATGTGTCGGTAGAAACATAGAAACATGTTTAAATGTGGCAGTGGGGTTTATCAGACTGGTGTACTTTCTGAAACGGTACTGATTGCAACAGTGATAAACATGAGGCCAAATTTAAGGGGGCTTAAATTGGTAAGAGTCAAGGCACATCCTTGTTTTTCAAAAGCAACATTGAGTTTAGAAAAAAGTGTTAGTCTTCCAGGGTATAAATTTGAACAACCTGTGAGAAGCTTATAGAACACTAGAATCATAGAGAATCTCGATTTAGAATCACCCATAAAGCTCATTAAGTCCAAGTCCCTGCAGGACTACCCAACACTAGATGATATATGCAGCTTTGTTCCATTTCCTCGTGCTCTACTGCTGCTCACCAGAGAGGGTAGATCCCCCCCACTTCCCACCTCAATGAAGCTGTAGGGGCAATGCTATCACGCCTTAGCCTTCTCTTCTCCAGGCTAATTAAGCCAAGGGACCTCAGCTGTTCCATATAAATCTTCTTCTTGGGACCTCCCACCACCTTGGTAACCCTCCTCTGCACTCCTTAATAGCTTCATATTAATATTCTCATATTGTGGCACCCAAAGCAGCCCCCAGCACTGGAGGTGAGGCTGCCCCAGCTCAGAGCAGAGCAGGACAATCCCCTCCCTTGCCTGGCTGTGATGCTGTGCCTGATGCCCCCCAGGACAGGGTTGGCGATTCTGGCTCCAGGGCACTGCTGACTCAGGTTCGATTTGCTATCAGCCCAACATCCCCCACTCCCATCTCTTCCTGCAGGTCTGCCCTCCAGCGTCCTGTCCCCTAATTTGTATGTATAAGCAGGATTACCTTGCCCCAGGATGAGAATCTGGCACTAGCTCCTGGTTGAGTTTCAAATTTTTGGCGATTGCCCAGCTCTCCAGGTCTCTGTACAGCCTATCTGCCCTGGCCCCTCCTATTTTAGTATCACTGGCAATCTTACGTATGTACATTTACCCTCTGCATTCAAATAATTTATAAAAACACTGAAAAACACTTACCCTAATATTGAGCCTTGTAAAATCCCACTCAGCTATTTGTTTACCAGAGATATTATGGACCTGCCTAGTTATATCGCAGTTTATGATGTTAGATGTCAACCCTGATGAGCTCCGCGGGGAAGTGGTCACAGCACCAGCCTGACAAAATTCGAGAAGTATTTGGGCAATGCTATCAGACACACGGTGTTGTTGGAAATTATATAACTTCTAAAATTTTTATGTAACTCCAGTCAGGTATTTGTTCGACTTTGTCCGGGAGAAGGGGAAATTGAAGTTTCTCTTCAAAAGACTCTGTTCAAGGAGCCTGGATGAGGTCTGATGAGTTTAAAATCAACCGATTGGGAGTGGCCAGAAGATACACAGAAGACAAGTGATCCTTGGAGAACATTACCCCCTGGAGTGGTCACCTGGTCTGGGAAAAGAATGATAAGAGAACCAAAGAATGAGGACCAAATTAGCATG
Source organism: Toxostoma redivivum (assembly GCA_013397375.1). NCBI lineage: Eukaryota > Metazoa > Chordata > Aves > Passeriformes > Mimidae > Toxostoma > Toxostoma redivivum. The sequence continues at coordinate 22,611 of VXBI01012048.1, forward strand.
GAAGCAGAAGGGAATACTAAGAATTGTGTAATTTGGAACAATGAATGATAATTTCTTTGGGTTTTGTATGTATGAGTTTTGTATGATTTTTCACATATCAATATGTAAAAAATTATGTAAAAGAACCCTGCGTTATGCAATGATTTTCTGCACAACACGGGCATATTAGATGAAATAATTTCTATTGCACATCTTGGCCAGAATAACATTCTGACCAGAATAACTTAATGCCTAAATTCTCTAACACTGAAAAGATGTTGTTGGAGAGTTTCTGTTTACCTCACTGTTTCGGTGACAGTGTGACTCTTGGTGTTCTCCTGTGCCAGGAGTTGGACTTGGTGATCCTTTTGTGTCCCTTCCAATTGAGTGTGTTTTGTGATTCTGTGATAATGCTTAATGCTTTAGCGAGAGAGGCTCTTTGGTATCAGTAAAAAATGCAGAAGGCCACATATCACAAGCAATTGATAAACAGATGTACAAAATTACATGCTCTGCCTACTATGAAATGTACAACAAAGCAGTTGCCAAGAACTTTAAGTTTCAAGACAAGATGTTGATTATACAAATAAATATTTAAACAAATAAAACAGACTTTAATGTTTGGAAGTTAGGTCAATTCTAGTTATGGAAACTCTGAAGTTGTTAGTCTGCTGTACATCCTGATAGTGTAAAGGAAATTTAAAGGAAATCTGAAGGAATATCATGTAACTGATAGATGGTGTGAAATTACTTTCAATAAAATACTTAAACGTCCTGGTAATCACAGAGAGTAGTTGAGGTGCTGTTAAACTAAACATGCATAGTGGAAACCCAAGTGAATACAAATCATATTTTAAAATAAAGGGAATTGAAAAAGAGTTGCTGGAGAAGGTAGTGTAGATAAAAACACTATCCTGTATTGTACTGCTTGGGTTTGCTGTTTACATTCCTTTACATCAGCCAGTTCTTTGGATGGCCTTGAGGCATGAGCAAGGGCTTCAACACAGCAAAATTATGCTCTTGATCATGAAGATCATCTTGATGATAAGGATCCCAAATTAACAGTTAGACTGCAAGAGCCTGGCAGCATTTCTCTTGTAAATTGTAGGTTCATTATCCTTGGGAGTTAAATTCATGTGGAAATCAGTTCACAGTTATTTTGCCTATGCCGATTTTTGAGTACAAGAAAGCCAAATCTTTAGTAGGAAACCAATTTTAGTAAAAGCAGAAGGCTGTTGCTTCCCATAAAGTAGAATTGCACTAAAAATAATGTAATTAGTATTTGTATGCCTTGAACCTAGTCATAAACACATCAAAATAGGGTAAATTATAGCAATATGTAAGCATTTTCTAGCACTGTAATACTTCTAATGACATAACTGGTACCAACCTGTAAGCACCTTGTAATGCCACGCAGCATCAATACATAAACAATACTAAGCTACTTGCAATAGAGACTTGCAATAGAGTTGCGCAGCAAAGGTGGAGGAATACACCTGAACAGCAGTTCAGGTAGAAAACCTGGGAGATGAGCACCTCAACACCAAACACAGGGAAAACCGAAAAATTCTGTAGAATATAGAGGAAATCTGCCTGGTGAGAACCAGCTCCTGAAATCAGATAAACAATCCTGGGTGAAGATGAGATTCTTCAACTTTTTATTATTGTGTTGGAAGGATCAAGGAGCGCAACACCACCAAAGGTGTTGAAATAAAGCATGTTGTCTCCTTTTGATTTCAGCTTCTCTTCTTTTTGAAGAATGGCTCCAAGAACGAGGCCATGGATCAATGGAGATGTTGTACAAGCACTCCCCTTGCTGATATGCAAGGATAAGGCTGTACACCAAGTGCAAGCTTTGCAACATGTATTGATGTGATGAGAACACTGTAACCTTGCAACATGTACTGATGTGGCAAAAACATTGGAATTTTGCCTTCCTATTTATGCAAGTTGAGCAGAGTTTCTCATGAGAACAAGGAAGTACCCTAGACCTCAAAGTAGGAACTGTATCTAAACGTAACCTTTAAGAATTGGCCAATCAGAATATGACTATTATATGTATTGCTTGGCTAACCTATAAAAGATCGCTGTAGTTGAAAACAAATGAAGCTTGCTTTACCAACCATATTGATTGTTTGCATGTCTTCCCTCACTGTCGCGGCATCTTCTCTCATCAAGGGGTTTTCAAACCCAAGCAGCTAAGCCTTGATTGCTAGCACAATCAAGAACCAGTCATCAGTGCTATCAGCATGGCATCAACTCTTCATTTACAGCTGATTTCAGGTAAGATTACTAAGATCTAAGTTTGAAAATGTAGTGTTATTGATGGAGAGCAAATAAAAGGTAGCCATTGGCAAAGTATATTTTTAGTCAGTGTTGGTATATTTTGTTATGAAGGCTGAAACTGGCCTGATTTATTGATCTCCCATACACCCTACTGGAAGAAAGAAATAAAATATAAAGGAAAGCTAAAAGCTGGAGGAGAGTCACATAGCTGGTAGACTGTATACTACCATTTGGGTAAAATATATTGATTTTATATGTCAAATTATCTCCCTTGCTATGTTGTTACATTGATTTTTTTTTTTTTTTGCTTTAAGAAGTCATGAATATTGCTATTGCAAGGGTTATTATTCTCAATATTTCCAGAGAAATTAAGAAACATGCTACTGCTTTTCATGTAGGGAGTTAAAGTCCTTAGCTATCCTGATGGATACTCCTGCTGGAGTAACTTTGGTGGCCTGGTGGTTTCAGTGGCTGAAGCCAGAAAACTTGATCTGTATTGGGTTTTCATGGCAAGCTGCTGGCAGCAGGAGACTTCAGGAGTGGTGTTTGTGAGAAAAGAGCAGGATCTGCTCAGGTGTTAGACAGAGCAAGCACCAGCTGGCTCCAAAACAGACCCATAGCTAAGACAGCAGTACTGGTGGTCGGCACCTCTATGATGACATGCTCATTATAGAGTTAAAAATGATACACAGAAGCTCAGAGAGAGAAGACTGAGAAAAGCATGAGGCTCTGCCGATACCAAAAACATAGGACTGTGGTGGTGCAGGTTTTCTCCCTGCAGCTCACTAAGGAGCATGCTGGAGCAGATATTCCTGCTGCATGGAGGACACCTGTCATGGTTTGACCTTGCCAGCAGCTTATGCAGGTCCTTCTTTACTTTCCCCTTGCCTACACCAATCTCTGTGGCATGGAAAGGAGAAGCAGGAGAATACTAAAACTCATGAGTTCAGGTAAAAATGGTTTAATAATTGAAACAAAATAAAATTTAATTATGCCCAGACTTTCCCCCGAAAACAATCATCACCTCTAGCCAATACTCCCCATATAGTGAGCATGGTGTTCTATGGTATGAAATATCCCTTTCACCAGTCTTTGACCCACCTTGGAGGAGTTTGTGAAGAATTGTACTCCATGGAAGGGACCTCTTCTTGTAGCAAGAAGAGCATGATGAGAAAGAAGTGGCAGAGACAAATGGTAATGAGCAGACCACAGCCCCTGTTCCCCATTGTCTGTATGGCTTTTCTCTGTGTGTGTGCATGTGTAGGAGTAGAGGAGTCAGGAATGAAGGAATGGAGATGAGCCTCCTAAGAAAAGAAAGGTGGGGGGAAGGTGATTGTAGTCGTGTTTGTATTTCTTGCTACCATACTCTTAATTGGCAATACATTAAATTAATTTTCTGTAAGTTGATTCAGTTTTGGCCATGCTGGTACCTGGTGACTGATCTCCCTGTCCTTATGTCAACCCATGGTCTTTTTCTCGATGTTTTGTTCACCTGTCTTGTTGAATAGGGGGAGTGAGAGAGAGCTGGGTGGGAGGCTGGCAGTTAAGGTCAGCCTATCACATTGTCTCACATAGCCTTATTCTGTTATTCTCACTAATATCAGTGGAACCACAGCACTTCCAGCATGATAAGAAGCCAATTACAATGCAGGTTAGGCATATCAGAAATACAAGTTTTCTATAGAAGACAGAAGTAGCCTAGATATGAATGCATTCAATTGCTGAGAAGAAAATAATTTGTAGCTGCAAATTGACTTTTAAAAGCTTGCATTACCATGAAAGTAGATAGTGCAACAGACAATTCAAGTAAAAATATGCTGTTGTACCCGCCTCATCGTAGTTAATTAAGATTAGGTCCAACCATTGAGACATACTGTTAATTCACATAATAGTATGATCAATGAGGCCGTACAGACCAGAAGCAAAACTTAGTGGTCAGTAGGCCAGATTTTAGAGGAGCCCTACACATCAACTAGCCTCCAGTTTTCATCTACCATAATACTTTGTCCAAGGGAACAACAATAATAATAATTAAAACCACACCACTTTCCAAAGGGTAGTGTCTTAGGTTGCAATGCAAGATGTAACTAGCAGTTTGTATTCTATCACCATCTGTTGAAACCAGGTGGAGTGGTATTCTTATCTCTTCAGTTACCCATCCCTCATAGCACTGGGGAGGATATCCACTGTTAATGGGTCAGCTGTTAAAGCCAGCTGATCCACAACCCATCCTTCCTCCAGGGAGATATTGTCTGTTACTGGGCCATTGGGTCCCACTGCATGACTGATAAAATTACATCATCCCATTGGGAGATGCCCCACCCACGGGAGGAGCCAAACATTTCCTACCTAGATAAAAACTGAGATTTGGAACATCAAGGCAGCCTTTTTCCACTGGATTCCCAGAGGAAGATCAGGTCTATCTAGACCACCACTTCAGAGCAAAAGTGCACCTTTCTATAGGATCATTACTTCAACTGAACCACCTCTGTCACCCAGGAGGACTATAGCCACCATTTAATAGGACTGCTACCAACACCCTGACTGATGGGGTGTCAGGTTGGATTCTGACTCTGTGTTTTTTTTGTAATACTGCATTTTTATTTTAATTTTCCTAGTAAAGAACTGTTATTCCTATTTCCATATCTTTGCCTGAGAGCCCCTAAATTTGAAAATTATAATAATTTAGGAGGTGGGGGTTTACATTTTCCATTTCAAGAGAGACTCTTGCCTTCCTTAGCAGACACTTGTCTTTCAAACCAAGACAAGTAGCTAAACTTTAAAATTACCTTTATACGTAGCGTAAACAGTGTCTGAAAATCACAGTCATCTGAAACTTTTCCTATTTGAACCAATGTAAATTTTAAAATTGCTGTGGTCTGACTCATACTTGGGAGGGCAGCCTTCTGGCCTTTTCAGTCCAAAAATGAATATACCTTTATGCATACAAAGAGCAGTATTTAATTTAAGATCCATGTTTGTTGGAAAAAACTACCCTGTAATAAGGTTTTCTACAGCCTTATCTCATCACTTACACTGTTTTTACAGAGCAATTTCTTTAGAATGGTAGCCAGTTCTTTAAATAACTGATTAGTTACCATGCTGTTAGGATTATATTTTATTGTTTTGTAATCAGTTGCTGGCAATATGCTTGAACCCGTTTTACCATCTCAGAGTAAGGTATAATCCTTTTCCTAAAATGAACTAAATAATTTACTTTTCCTGCAGCAAGATAGCATTTACAATCTTAATTTAAATATCTTTTATTTGGTTTCTTTGAACTGTGATCCTCTCCTCTTTTTTGTTTTGTTCCTGCCTTGTTGAACACAACATAGTCTGAAGACTGATAAAATCTGAATTCCAAAAGCAGCCAGCCAGCAGCAAAAAGACACTTTTGGAGATTTGATCTTCCTGTTCCCATTTTACTCTGTTCTATCATTGCCCAGGAAACTTCTTGCTATACTGTACTGACATCCATTGCTTAAAAAGTTCAGGAACTCCTTTCTGCTGGCAACAAAGTGAAATGGAGCTTTTCCCTGGCTTAGAGAAAAGTGTCATTTTGGTTCCAACAAACTGCAAAGTATAAAGAACTTTGTGAACATTTTCCTTAAAAATGGTGCCTTTTACTTTAAGAATCTGTGAGCATTTTATCTGTCTTATTTAAGGATGCTGTTTACTGGTTTTGCTCATTATCGCTGCTGATGGTGGAGGTATGAGAAACAAGCTTTTAATTCTCAAAGGGGAGCTGTTATGTTGCAATTATGCACTTCATAGAAGAGGGCATACAGATATAGTCCCCTTAAGTCCTTGTGATTCTCAGACTATTAGGTATAGTTTAAATCTCTGCTATGCCCAACACAGATTTTTGTTCTATTTTTGCATATCTACCATGGTTAAATATTAAATGTTATGTTATGTTGCAAATAAATACTAGCATAAAATATACATATTAAAAGCTTAAAAGAACTATCAAAATGTTTAATTTATAAACAGGACTTCCCTCTTCATGACAGATAACAAACACATAACATAATAAATAGCTTCCCCGTTACAAACATTGGAAGCTGTCTACTAAAACATATTTTTAATTAATAAGGGTACACCACATACCATTTATTTTCAAGGCTAGGTTTAAAAGAGTAGTGAGTTGGCTTGACACCTGATGGTATAAAGCAACCTATTTATATCCAAAAGGGAGATATAGCCTAATGCAGAGAAACAGATGACTGAAATGCCTGTCCTTATCAATTTGAGTGTGAAAAATGAAGAGGCCCTGAAACACAATACCACTTCTTCTCCACAAAAGAAACAGAAATTATTCACCTGTTACCAAAATATTGCAACATCTGGACCCTTCTATATGAAGCTATAACTACATCCTTAGCCTTTCCAAAATCTCTGCATTCTAGGCAATTGCTATGATTTTTGTTTTTATGATGATTCAGGTCAAATACCCACCTGTTTTGTTGTATATGAGATCCAATCCTATTCTAACCCTGCAACACAAAATCATAGAACTAACATATAAGTAACAATCAACAGTCACAGATTTCACAGGGCAGATAAGTATTTTTTCCCCTTCTGCTTTTTAAAGCTCACAGAGGGCAAAGAGATGAATTTTCAAGGATCTGATGAAAAAATATTGAATGAAAAAGGAAAATGCACTAAATATGGTGATGTGGAAATTTAATTAAAATATTGTTCCATAGTAGAAAAGCAGCTATCTGAGCAGCCTGCTGAGATTAAAATCCTATTCACTAGTAACTGAAACTAGACTTCCAACCATGCTCTTCTAGCTGGGTCTTTGTACTAGTGCATAAGAGCTCAGCTGTTCATTTTTCTCTGGATTGTTGCTGTGATCTTGGTCACATGAGGAGGACTTCGGCAGAGTGTTCACTTTTCTTTAAACTCTAGTATAATAGAAAGCAGTTGCTGAACATACTGCTGAATACTCTGCTGCTCTTCTTCTAGCCTCTCCTCAGCACAGAGAATCTCCTCCTGCAGGGAAACTGGTTATGAAGCCTTAGATGAAGCATTGAGATAGGGCAATTAATGTGGAGAATTACTTATCACTCACTACCTAGTCATCCTCCACCCTCTCCTTAAAAATTCTAGAGAGCTATCTCTCTGGTAAGCTGAAGTGCATGCAGAGTGCCCTCTGCACTGCAATAAACCCAAAGAAAAAGCCACAACAATACCCAGTGACAGAACTTCACCAAATAAACCTACACAGTCAAGTGGCAGAGTTGTAATATTGAGCATGCCCAGTGCAAAGAAACACAAAAGAATGCATAATTCAGTTCTGGCTTTGCAGGGGAGCAGATTTTCATGATGTGATGCTTTTGCAAGACAGCAAATGTTTACCTCAGGGTGATTACCAGGACTGATAGTGGATTTACCAGGAGCTGAGAAGATTGCAGTCTTTTCCTACTAGTGCTGCCCAATGTTCCAGGTCACACTATAATGGGACAAAAAATGTTTAGACAGCTCCTCTTCAGTCCAGCCCCACTCAACCCCACAGCTACATAAACCTTGCCAAGAAAGAGCCCTTCCTCATCCTCAGAAGTAGAGGAGGCAACACCATGGAAAGATAGCTGTGGTTACAGGATGGGAGTAATCCTGTCTCCTGTCATCAGAAAGTACAGGCACATGTCAGGTCACGCAACTCAAGTACAGCCAGGTCTTTACTCTTCCACTACTGTCTCCTAGGGGAGGATTATCATTTCCCAGTGTTGAAAAACTGAATGAGGGAGGCTGGAAAGAATTCAAGACAGTAGTAATGTGCCTATTTGTCCCATACATGTTTTTTAATTCAGGACAGAGAAGGTGACCTAAAGACTCTCTTTGTTTATGCTGGAATATGAGTTTGTAAGGCATGACTCTCCTTGCCACCTAAGATGTCAGGCAGTGTATTGTGTCCTTGTTTTCTGCAGGTCCAGTAAGTCAGTCATGTCTGAAGAAACTCAGAAGGAGACTAACATGTTCATGGATCAGTATGATGGCCTGGTGATGAGAACAGTACTGTCTCAGTTCCTGTGTGTGAACTCACAGCCAAAGAGAGGGTGCTTCTTCAGAATGCTCTTGGTACTCCCAGGAAGCTTTTTTTTCACCAGATGCCTCTCATGCCAAAACCCAAAAGACTGAAGAAGGATTTGCAGAAATCTGAGGTGAGTGGTGTAGCATCTGAGACCCATCAGGGAGCGGTGAGGGACAGCAGGTATGAGGGCACTGCCAACCTCCTCCTCCTCCAGCCCAAGTTTTGCTTCTGTCTGAGTAAAAGACCCAAAGCCATGTCTTCATTTGCTGATCTTCTGAGAAGGGGAACCACCCAATGAGGAGTGCCTCTCCTCATTATAACTGCAGAAGGCTGTGCCTGCCTTTACTGTGATAAAAGAAAGGTGTCCAAATAATGATAAGGAAGCCTCACTTCACATGGACCAATTACAATATTTTAAATATATGTAACTAATAAAGCAATACAAGAAAAAGGGGTTTGTTATCTTCCTACAAAACAAACTTTTTTTTGGTTCAGTTTGTAATGTGGGAGTTTCATAATAATAAATTAGGGCTCAAGTAGAGCTGTGGTGAAAAAAATGTGCTTAGTATTTATGCAACTGTTCCATTCCTCCATGTCCACAAAAACATAACTAAGAAGTTGAATAAAAACCCAAGTATAATATTTGAGAACAATTAAAGCTGTTACTCAGAACAAGCAGTCAGTAAATTGTTCTAACAGTTCCCTAGAGTATTTAGATAATAGAGGCTGTATATCCTGTTGGTATGTACTATTCAAGAAAAAAAGAAAATTGTTTTGCAGTAAGAACTGTGTTCAAAACACATATGAAAAGGATTCAAGTGGAATGTGCAGTTATGCCCACAGCTGTACAACCTCATTTGGAAAAAGTTTACCCTTAGTTTATGGATCTTTCTGTCTTCTTTCCTTGTCATTCTCCAACCTGGCTTTGATCCAGGCTCTGGTCTGGGCTTTTTTCTTTCTGAGGATCCCGTGCAATTCATTTTTTAAAAATAAAATATTGCAAAAATGAATAAACAGCCTAGTATCTATTTAATTTAATATGTCAGTCCATTATTTAGCAGATGAAGACATAACCTGGTGTCTGAGAGATGCCACTTTTCTGATAAAATTTATTGGAAGCAGATTTCCATTCATGTTGATGTCTTTCTCTACATTGTATATATCTTACTTTTCTGTTTAGTAGGCAACAAGAAACACTGCAAAGTGTAGGCATCTAATATTTGAATGTCTTGTCCTAAATATTCCAGTCCATGTTCATTTGGCTAAGTTTTGCTTGCATGTTGTATGGCAAGCAGTGAATGTTTGCACCTGAAGGGTTGGACTTGTGGGTGAAATCTAAAACCTCCTCCTTCTGTTGCTGCACTGAACATCTTTCAATATCCCAAGGAAGAGACATAATCACATATGAGATCATTGGCAGGGGATTCCCAGAACAGATCCAATGCAAGTCTGAAGCTGCACAAGTAAGGATTATTTTTGTAAATATGGATTATCTTTGTAAATTTGGTCTGAAAATTGAACTCCAGCATTGATGAGCTAACAACATTGCTTGAAAGAAGTTGTTCACAAATTAATAGAATAATTGCATATGGGAACTAAAAAAAAGCCAAACTAGCAAGTTAGGATATGGGAAAAGTGATTAGAAATTATACAGCAATGTATGTGTACAAAAAAACCCACAAGAAAAAAGAAAACCCACAAGAAAACCCACAGCCATGGAAATGATATCATTGTACTTGCTGAGGTTGAGTTAATGAACCATATAGACAGAATCTGCGAATGATATCACAAGTATATGATTTTTGATGTTATACTAACTTTAAATTGACCAAGTTTAAAAAATATTAATTTTAATATTTATTTAAATCTTTGCATCGGTGGTGTTTACATCCTTTGCTTAAGTCCTTGTTTACCCTGAAAGTTACTCAATTTGCTATTCTGAAATAGCTGTTTATTAGAGACATATGAACAGACTATTACAAGGATTTGTTTGCAGTTTTTGAAATTAATTTTTTTTCCTGACCACTGGGAGGCAGTTTGGAATCTTAGATGTGTGTCGAACAATTAATCATCAAGCAATTATAGAAAATGGCATCTTAGAAAATGTATGTAACTTGGTACATTCACTAAGACACACCTCCAAGCTGAAAAGATCAGGAACATACAAAAGAATCAATGTAAGCAGTCAAAGAACTTAAGTAAAAGTAGATTAAATTTCTAATTGGATATCCTCTTCTAGTAGTAAAATGAGCTTTGAGCTTGCCCATCTAACCAGGTCCTCTACTGCTTATTCACATAAATCTTATATACTTAATGCAACTAAGAGAAGCTAAGCTGAATTTGACTGTGATTCATGTACAAATACAGTTAAATCTTTGGATCTTTATTGTTACCCTGCAGCTAGTGAAGGATCATTTTTTCTTTCTTCTTCTTACAAACTCTGTATGCATTCTTATTTGGCATTTATTGGTGGAGTCATTCAGGCAGAAGTATGAAGGTCCATCCATTATTTAGCTGTGGTTTGTCTGGTTAAAAGAAGAATAGAAAATAAACATGTAAGAGCACTAGAAAAGAGGTTAAACAACTGAACTGAAAATAATGAAGGAAAAAGGACTGGCTTTTAAGTTTTCATATTTGGTGGGCAATATTCTGTACAAAAGCTTGGTTAATTCTAATGCTGATAATTTGATTGCAGCTATTGTTGGAAAAAGTGAATAAGTGATTAAGAAAATAAGTGCTGGGAAATACAATATTTCATTGGAGTGGTGAAACATTGAATGTATATGGTAACACATTATTAGAACCAAGGCAATTAGGAGAGGACAAATTTACAATAACATTTTGCAAAAAACGATTCACAGAAAACATTTGCATAAGGAATATGTGCTTTATCAACTCATTTTACAATGATTACTTTTTCAATATTCCTGCTCAATTCACACAATTATTTTATATCAAATACTTATCTGTAATTCAGCTGAAGACTCTTCCAAAAAGGGCTGAATCAGGTCATTCACTTCAGTTGCTGTTCAGGTAATACTTTAAGCCAGTCCTTCTGTCAGAAGAATCAGTCCCACTCGCAGTTTCCCACAGCTTGCACCCACTCCCTTGTTCCAGCACAGTTGTATCTGCATGAATACAAGGTTAGCTAAATAAGGAACTTGTGCAGATCAAAAATAACAAGTTTACTCATTTCTTCCTGTCACCTAGTTCCACAATTGACTTCACTGCATGGCTGCACAAATATTTTTTTTAGGAGAAATGAGTAGGACTCCTCTTCATTGCAAAACAACTGTGGCCATTCAAGCTTTAACAGTTTACTCCGATCATTCTACTGAAGGTTTCCCAGTGTACATATATTCAGAATAGAGCTTGCAAAAACAGAAAAAGAATATGTTTCTGCTGTTCAATATGAAGTTTGGACTCCTACCTAACTCACTGTCATGATTAATTCAAGACAATACTCTATAGTTTCCACAGAAGCCTGTATTCTTTCCTCTATGGAGTGATTTAATTTGTTGTTAAGGGGTGGGGCAGTCATTGGATAAATAGGATGTTTTTTAGCTTCTATGTCTTTTTATTAGTTCTTTAGTTGCAGAAAAACAGAAGTAAGAATGGAAAGACCCTAGTGAAAACCTTGTAGAAAACAGCTATTGCACAATAGCTGCTCTGAGATGGTTTTGAACATAGATGGGCCATTGAACATGGTAACAAAGACAAAATCCCAATGTGTTTAAGGAATAATAGGGGATCCCAAAAAAGGAAAGGAGAAGAAAGACCTGCTGAAACATAGTGCAGGGACTTTGTATACAAAATTGTTTGTGGTTTGGAGCCACAAACAACTATATGTGAAATTTACAGCTGTGATGAGGCAGGTTAAAAAAAGTTCATCCTGACTGGCACTGGTGAAAGGAGAAGAAGCTATTGAGATCAGGAGTATAGTCAGGTTATTTTTTATGTTCAAGTGAAATTTAAAAGGATTCCATATGGTTAGACCTAAACAAAATGTTCAAGTGCTCTCCAAGAGAGCACAATGAATGGAAAAGACCAAACAAAGATAAGTAAAGAATTGGAAAATCATACCCCCAGGATGAGAAATTCTTACCACGTGTTGCTGATATTCATGTTGAAGAAAAGAACTCCTTTCACTGTAAGCACCTCTGAATGTCTTTACAACAACATGAAAACTATTACAATGCCACTGCCACTAATAAAAAACATAATGTGGAAGAGATGAAAAGTGAAAGAAACATCATCAGGGACAGTAAAATTCTGGGTGCATTAGTCTTGTTCAAAACACAGGAGTCTGCAATGAATTAGTAACTACCTTAGCATTTTTAATGAATTGCACACGCAGTCTGTAGGAAGGCCATCTACATCATTAAGATTTGCAAGACTTTTGAGAGAGAGAATTATTTTGCTGACCAGGTTCAATATTAATAGCAAGCAGCAACTCAAATCCAAGCTCAAAAAGAATGAGGTGATAATACAGAAAGAACCTTGCTTTTTAAGGTTATCTTCACAAAGATTTTTCCTTCCCCTGCTCCCACACCCAAATTTAAGTCAGTGCTGAATGAAGGAGTTGCTGCAGGAGGAAAAGATGTCAGGCATAGACATTGTAATATTATATGGAAGGCCCAGATTTATCAAAAAGAAGGTTACATTTAATTATCTATAGTACTGCAATGAAAAAAAGGTATAAAGCATTGTTTGAATACCTGGGGTTGGCGTAGAGAGAACATGGATGAGAAAATTGCTATGATATGCTGTAAAATTGAACAGTGAAAACCAAGAAAGCAGTGCAGTTGAACCTCAAATTCAAATGCACAGTGGCTATCAATCACAGCACCAGAAAAGATGAAATTTTCAGAGCATGAAAATGGCCAGTCAGTGATCTCCATTTATTTGAGAGATAAGAAAATTCATGAACACTTCAGTTGTTAAGATAGATTTAGTATTTGTGGGATTTCTTTAAGTGCCACCTAGTCTTCAGAAAAGTTGTGGACTCAAGGTCCACAGTGTAATAGCACTTAAAACCTAGTTCCAAAACTTTTAGTGGTAAAGGAAAAGCATTTTTAGAAGGCTACAGAATGAATGGTTTATATAAATAAAAATGTCTATGTATATTCTTTAAGAAAAATCAGTACAAAACATACAGAACCAACTCTGCTACCTCCAAGTTGCTACCACAGAATAAAAATCTGGTGAAAATCTGTATATTACAGAAAGAAACCCAGATGATTAATTTTTCAGAATATCAGGTTGCCTTGGAACTGGGTAACCAAGAGACATAACAACTGGTTAAGTTATGTAGTGACATATTACAGTGTTTGTTAGGGTTAGAAATAACCCTCAACACACTGTGGGAAAGTGTTGCTACATTTTCCATCTTGTATTTGCAGTGGTAAATTCATATGCAGAGCAAGAGATCATTTCACCCCATTCAGCAAAAGATGCAGCACAGAGCAAATGTTCACGTTTTAAGGAAAAAATCAAAGAAAGCAAATTCCAACACAACAGAACTGAGAAAAAGTTCTTGAAGGAGCTTGCTAATACAAAATTTTCTGTATAAGGGTATTTAGGTATGCACAGAATGAACAATATATATGTTCAAATTTCAGTTGATTTATTCCTATTCCTTCCTGGGTACTGACTATTTGTTCTTGAAGACTCATGACAGATTCATATATGTCACCTCAAGGCTCTGGATCAAGAGGCATGTTGTAAATTTGTCATTGCATTATAATTAATTTTCTTGAAATAAAAACTTACACAGTATCTGTTATAGGTAAAAATAAAAATGTGCCTAATCGTAATAAAAATAAAAATAAATTTATTCGCGACCGTGCTACAGTCCCGACAGCCAACAATCAAAAATGACAGCACACATCTCCCGGGAGAAAGGCTGGGTGAACGAGGGTCTGGCCTCTATTGCACCAGAACCACTCCGTTCACACCAGCTGCTCCGAGAGGGCAGCTTATATACCCTTGTTCCTAACCCGCGTCAGAGTCCCTTTGTTTCCTTTCAGAGTTTATTATATTAATGTTGGTTCTTTTCTTCACTCCAAGCTGCACAAAACTTTGTCCGGGAATGAATGTTCTTCCTCTGATTCCCGGAATCCTGCATTCAGGTGGAAGATGCAGATGGCCCTGGTTATCTCGGATGGGTATCTTTCTGGGCCATCATCCCTGGGCGTCCTCGGTAATCATGTCACCGTCCTCGGTAATCATGTCATCGTGAACGATCATCTCCTGTGCAGCCGAGTTTTTCTTCATATGTTAATTCCGTGTTCCACCCTTGCCCGCGGTTTCACCATCCTCGAATTGAAACCCTTGCCCCACCCCCCCCCGCCTTTGTACAGCAAGTTTGATTCACATATCTATATTTTATTGGCACGAATTACTAACTAGATCCCTGATGGTATCCATGTGCAATTTTTTTTTATTCATTTATTTATTTCAACTGTGAAAATGAAGAGTGCAGTCCATGTAAACTTAATTCTCAACTGAATTGATTAATTCTTTTCCTACTGTATTTCTTTCTTTTTTATCCTAGGGGGATAGTTTCCATGTATAAGAGTTGAGGAGAAAAACTGCATCCAGATGTCTGTTGCCCAAGAAACTTCCTTCATGTAGCCCTTATTTAAAGGCAGCATTTTCAATTTGTGAGGTAATGCAGAAAACACACTGGAGACACATAAATATACAGAATCACACCAGG
This sequence comes from Toxostoma redivivum, assembly GCA_013397375.1. Classification (NCBI taxonomy): domain Eukaryota; kingdom Metazoa; phylum Chordata; class Aves; order Passeriformes; family Mimidae; genus Toxostoma; species Toxostoma redivivum. The sequence continues at coordinate 37,634 of VXBI01012048.1, forward strand.
AATGTAATTCCATCATACAGGGCGCATGGTAAGTACAGAGAAGGGAATGCGAGGCCATACAATTCACATGGTAGCATATGATGCTATCTCTAGGATTCTCATATCCCAAAAGTTTTCTTAAGTCAATGATCAGGAGGGGGAACTGTAGATGTGAGTCACACACCATGGGAGATTCTTGTTCACCTCCATATGGCAATGAGCCAAAGAGTAAATACTGTCTGTAAATATGGAACCATTATTCATTACATTAGCCTTGCCTGGAAACCTAGCTTCTATTCTTTTCTCACTAGTTTTCAAGCTTTGTTTTCCTGTTGAAAAGTAATAGTTGAAACGGTTGAAGTGGGTTGAAATTGTTCAGATTTTCATCCAAAAATTCTAAGAAATAAAAAACCAGAATACTTCTTCTATTGAAGTTTCATAAGTCTTAATGCAAAGATGCTAATGTTTTTAATTTTCTGTAACAAAAAGTATGCTGTCATTTGAAGTGGATATCTATTTTCAGAAACCTGACATGGAATATCAGTGTTTTTAGTGAGTGCACTTGCAGGATGGAGCAACATAAAATAGGATAAGACATGTGAAACATGCTGAGCTTACAGCCTAAGTTTTTGAGAATGCAGTAGCCATAAGACACTTCTTTTCTTTTTAAGAAGTGGACATGTACAGAACAGATGCAATAGCAACACAACTCTTTTCTTAGTACCAAGAATGTACCTGAAGATGACTCAAGCAGCATAGCCTGAGCTGGTTGTAAAAGCGTAATTCAAGATGAATATTAGAGACCATGATTATACAGAGCATGTCCCCATCTGATGAATTTATGCATTCTTAACAAATTCAGAAGAGTATGTTTAGTTGTGTATCAGTATAATATGATATATAGAGGTATGTGAATATCAATCCAAGTTTTCCCATTAAGATCCACTGTTTAGATAACCCATTTTAACCTTTTGATGACAAGTGGAGGCAGGTTTGACTGCAGCACTGACCAGTATTGATCATTATTCTGCAACAGCCATTCACCTCAGAATCTGTACCTTATTCAAGTCAATTACTTTCAAGTTTTTCACCCCATTTCACTACATAGGCATAATACTTTCTGTGTTCCAAAAAGAGATTTGTTGTAATATGGATTTTCCTTGTTTATTCCCTTTTACAGCTTTTGTTATTAAATTCCAGTAGAACTGGAATTCTCAAGTAGAACAGGCATCTACTACTGGTCCTGGTGGCAGGGTTGCAACTCTCCTGAAGTTCAGACTTGAATCATTTGCAGTCTTCCCTAAAGGGGATGATTCTTAATTTGAATTATTAATAAAATAATGCACCCATTCTACTAATACCTCATAGAGGATTTTTTAGCAATTTCAAGCCATGCAGAATGGATTAATTTCTTTAATAAGCAATGTTTTTATTTAATACTTGAATGCCTATTATGTATTTTACTAAGTAAATTAAGTACTCGGTAGTTTACCTGTTAACTACTCTTGTTACTGGATAATCTGGAAAATCTTCCCGGTCAAGTAACTGAAGGAACATGTGACCCATTTAAATTGTTCCCTCTGGCAAATAATTTATATAGTAATTACACTGTAGCAAAAGTTTTGAAATTATATTCCCAGAGGACCACATGCAGATTGTACCCTAAACCTGCAAACTCAAATTTTCTTGAGATACCAAAAAATATATATGATATTGACCTAAATGGTTTTTACAGAAAGGAGTTTATGAGTTCACAATTTGAAAGCTGTTGCTCAAATTTCCATGTATTTGACAGTAGTGATTGAAAAATGCCATTTTTGCTGTCCTTTGCTATCCAGTAAAAAAATCCCTTCTGAAGCTGAGTGAATGCATTATAGAAGTGGGATCTTAACCAGAAAAATATGAAACCTGTCTTAAAAACAAGTAATCTGAATGTCACCCTTTTTTCATGGAGAATGGAGACTATATATGTTTTACCCCAGTCAAAAGCATATATTAGATCTGTTGGGAAAGCCTGAGTCTAAGAAGGACACCAAAATGTATCTATTCCATGCTATGTAAACAAGTTTATGCTAAAACAGAGTCCTAGCTCGATGCTGGGTTCTGCCTCAGCATGTTTAGTGTCTTAGAATGGGCCTATCTTTTCTTCTTATTGGTTCTGGATTAATCAAGTGCTGATGGATCTATCCAGAACACAGACTCACACGTAGGTATGGGGATGTTTTGAGTAGGAACACTGGGGTTTTTTACAATTTCCTAAAGTCACTCACCTCTCCAGGGATGTTTACAGAGTCACTCCTATATTTAATATTACCAATTTAAAATTACCAACATGTGTCACCTTCAGGGACAAAAGGAATGTTATTTCCCTTTGCAACATTAACCCTTCCTTGCCAATCATAGATCCTTCTCTGTGGGACTTCAGCCTGCTTCTCATTCAGCTCTGTCCAGCTCACTGTGCAAAGTTTGAGCACAGAGGAGTGGGAGGACTGCTGTCTTAGCCACAGAGCTTTGCCAGCTGCAGGTCTGCCGAGCAGATATCTGTCTCCGGGAGCAAGTACAGGTCTATATTAACTGTCTCTGAGTCACCTCTGCAGCTGTAACAGCGTGGATGGGTGTCAGCCACTAACAGTTCAAGTCCTCTGGAAGTCAAGTTGTCAGAGACTAAGGAAGCAGAAAAGGAGCAGCTATTATTGCAGGACACCTCTGGTTCTCAATAAACATATTGTAAAGAAGAATCACCCTTCCCTCCTGTCTTTTTTGAGTGGCATGCAAGTTCTGAGGCAGGAGTACTTCTCCTGTGATGATTTTGCTCTCAGGCAGAGATGTCTGTATAAAACATGCACCTAAAAACCAAAAAATAAAACCCACATCTGAAAATATAAACAAATAGGAAAGTGTATCTGTAAAAAAGCCATTTTGCATCTGCCCAGAGACAGAAGATACAAATCATATCCAGTGGATTCAGGGCATCTATCTTTCTTCCTTGCAGTAAACCTGAGGGTTAATGTCATAGAGAACGAAATAGATGCAGTACTTCACCTCTTCCTGCTTTATTTTCAGGTAAACATAACTTCCTCAATGCATCTAACAAACCTATAGGGCTGCTAAGAGATAGAAATGGAGAATCTAGCTTTGCTGATAAGGAATTGAGATGTTTATTGTACTGCAGGCAGGTGTCCATCCTGGTGCAGTGTGCAGTGGTGATTCTGTTAATTTGTGGTTTTGTTCAGGGATTTTAGAAGGAGTAAATGTCCTCAAACACACACACACTCTCTCTACAACTGGACACATTTCAAAGAAAGAGAATTCTCTGTAGGAGATGAATGCTGATTTCCTTTAATTTCATCTGGAAATCCGGTTTGGTGAATAGAAGCCAAACTGTCCATATTAACAGAATCATTTGCTATATATGGGTAAAAATTAATAAAACCATTAGCCTCATGTAGATGCTCGTACAAATGTCCTCTACAGCCTCCTCTACAGACTTCAGCCTGCTTATTTTCAACAAATTAGCAATTTGAGAACCTGAACATATAGCATTGACTTCTAATTGGTTTCTTATTGCATGAAATTCAGTGTCCCTAATTTGTATTTTATATCATCATTGTATGCTTAATTACTAATACCAGTAGATAATACCATTGGGTCAATCCCTGCTTATTTAACCTAACTACTCACATTACATCAGAAGGGGTTATAGCCAGGAATGCAAGATTTATTAATGATATTTTAAGTTCCCAAGTATTGAAAACTTTGAAAAATTGAAAACTGCCTGTCCCTGAAGATTGACTATACTTTCAAATTACTGAACTTTGTACACATCAATATAAATTGGTTGTATAAATATATCTGGAGACATAAAAGTATCTATTACAGATCCATACACTAATAACTAAGAGAAAACAAGTATTCTGCTTTAAAAATGAAGAAAAAAACAGACCAGTTTAAATTTTAAATATGTGATAACACCTTAAAAACATTTCAGTTGACCTAGAAAATCAGCTTTTTTTCACTTGCCAAGTTTAATATTCCAGCTGGAGAAATAGTGTTTTGCTATATGATCCCTGTTAATAGAATTCATCTGAGACCTCTGATAAGGTTTTTGAATAAAGTCACCAATTTGGCTACTACATCTAAGTCTGACAGGACAAATAAATGAGCTGCTGCCACATAGTCTGCCACATTAACACACTGGAATGTTGGTTTGTCTTAATTCACAACCAGAATTGTCCTAACATATGAATAGCAGAGAAGCAACCTTGCTAATGATAGAGATCTCTTGAGCAGAAAAATAGAAGTCCTTCAATTTGGTAAACTTTGTAAAATGTACATTGTAAACATTGTAAATGTTTTAGCCCTAAGTTTAAGGGTGTTATACCTAAGAACACAGCTAAGTTTGAGTTCTTACATTTGGGAGGGTTTTGATGAGTTTCCCTTTGGAAGTTGAAGATTGTGTAAATGAAGCATAACAAAGGTGTTTTTATAACAGATATCACCATTCTGCCTGCAGTTTGCAGCTCCCTCTGTTTGTATTGAACAAAATCCTTCTATTCACTATTTTACCTTTAGAAAACACCAATGGAAAAAATCCATTTTTGCACTCACATTGACTTCTATGACAAAGAAAAATATTTACTTTCTTGATCTGGATAAGTGCTAGTTTTCAGTTATTTTCCATCTGTTTTCAATCATAGTTACTTGACCCTACTCTTTAAAATTTCAATACGTATCTAATGGTTTTAAGCAATCTTCTTTTGTGTAGGAAGGATTAACAGAGATTAGTTGAGTTTGCCTGCTCCATGTGCTTGGTTCAAGCTCTTGTTTCAAAAACCTAGTTTGAAAAAGAAGACAGAGAGTAATGAAGTCACTGTTGATCCAAACATTTTGTTGCTTGCCCATATAGAAGGCTAACAGTCTTCTCTCAAACTACAGGACTAAACACTCACAACATTGATGGAACTTACACCTCTTTGAGTCTCAGAATGGATCAAATATGAGATTGCACTTGATCCCTGACTTCAGTAAGCTATATGAAAATGCACTGTAAGATGAAAAACAGAGGAAATCACATGGGGTTGAAGAGACGCTACCAGGAAATGGATCGTTCATACCTTAAGACCCATTTAGCTGTTTCCTCTAGTGAGTTGCAGGGTTCTTAAATGAGGTTTATACAACTCTAAAGATAACAAGACCACAATAAGAAATACAGTACAAGGTACTGATGTCCAAGTATCTTTGTCCTCAAGAAAAATGATCTGCTACCAAAATGGGAGAGTTGGTCACATCCCTAGAAAAACTGTTACCCCTGGATAAAAGAACACAAGTCTAATGGGTGACAGTTTTGCAACAAGAGAAAGCAGAATTGCAGCCTGTTTAGAGGTAAGTGCTGATCAGTTATAAGTGGCCCAGAGCTCAGAGTTTCAGCTCACACAGTGCTGATGTACTTGTTAATGTTATTGCTGAGTCTAAAGCAGAATTGTGAAGTGCATGCCAGTAAAATGGCCTATAAAAGCAGAGGGCAAGGGCAGCTGGAGCATGTTTCTGTGCTGGTATCTAAGGACTGGCATAATGTGATGACATTCTATTACAGTTGAGAAAATTGCATACTCCTTAATATGCAGTTTCAAGCTAGAAGTACAGTAGATGCTGTATATACTGTATTCCTGAGGTGTTGGTGATTAAGGCCTGTAATTGATAAAAAGGGAGATGTACTGTTGTGATCCATCCAGCTTCTATGGATGAGACACAGAACTTACTCTCTAAGATATTGTAGTGGTCCTTACAATAGTTAGAATCATTCCACCATTGCAAGTGAGCCTGTCCTGGTTTAGAGCAA
>VXBI01012050.1:0-75768 GCA_013397375.1 Toxostoma redivivum
TATTAGATATTTATCTGTTGTTATTTACTATTGGGTAAAGATACTATTAGATACTTATCTGTTATCAAATATCTATTATTAGTAGATGTTTAGAATAGAGACTTGACATGGTAAAGGCCTTGTCAACCCTCTAAAGTGGGAAAATTATGCCTTGAGTTTAACCTTTTATATTTTTCAGACTCTCTGCTGCTCGGTGTGTAATTCTGAAACTTCATGTTACATGTTCACAGGGTAGTTAGACAAAACAATCCCTTCCCAGCTAGAGAATCAAGGACACCCATCACCCAAAAAGCATAAACAATGGCAAAGGGGCAAGCCAATGGGTTGATACTTCATAGCCTGGGGCTGTGGTTGGACAGTTGACCCCAATGTGTGGATGAACCAAAACTTATAAAAGCATAAAACTTGTGACTGGGTTCCATCTTGGATTTGATTTGGGTGCAGCCCCAGCCAGGCTCTTGCACTGCCCAAGGTGTATCCCTTCAAGAAATACCAGTTTTATTCCTTTTGCTCTGTCTAATTGCCGTTCCAGGTCAGTCTTTCCAGGCATCACACCAAGATGGAACTCCACTGAATGGTGAATTACCCACAGCTGCCGGAGTTTCTTAGACTTTGCCTCTGTCATCCTGTAAGATTTATTATTTATTGTGAACTTCTCCCCTCCCCACATGGCCCTACCCCTCTGCTGTGTCTTTATCCTAATTGTGGAAGTTAGGGGAGCATGGAGCTTTTCTAGGGGGTGGGCTAAATGCTCTTCAGAGGTTTCTTGCAAACCAAACTATTATGTGATTCTATGAAGCAGACTGATACCTTGTCCATTTGTACCTTTCTAGACAAGAGGTCTCTCTCTGCTCCTATGGTTGTCCTTTATTCTCTCACAGCTAAGCTGTGTTTCTATAATCTGCAAGAACCCCAAAATGGGTTTTTGTGATGTTCACTCAAATCTGTCACAGGTAGTAAGTTGTTAATTTTGCAGTTTAGGGAGCGGGTACTGATGTGCTGTACAGTTGAATCCTGCTATTGTGTATTCCACAACTTGAGTTAAAATTGACTCAATTGCAGCTTAATAGGTGTTGAGCAGACTCTATAAATGCAAGTCATTACTTCCTAAATGTTGTGGAGCATTACGGCGAGCAAAGACAAGTGTCAAATAAACCCTTTTATCCCAAGATGGAATAATTCCCTCCTTTAATCCTAAAACAAATGCAATTTGTAAAAAGTCAGACATGAAAGAGACATATGCTTTGATAGGCTTTATAAACTGGTATTGGGGTAAATGTGATATCCAGAGAGACATATCATGCCTGTGGGTTAGAACAAATTCTGTAAATAATTAGTGGGGTAAAGCTCTGACAAATAAATGGTAGGTGCTTAATCTGAGCTCAGCCTTTGCCTTTGTGGATTGTGATTAGACTATTAGTGCCATATCTGTGGTACTTTTTTGTTTTTGATTTACTATTGCATCACTTTTATCCCCAATCTGGTGATAAGATAAACATAGCTTGTATGTGGGAAAAGAAGCAGCATTTTCCCATTTCAGTTTACCCTTCCTGACATTAAATACGTTCCAGGCACACTTTTCATTTATATTCCAGCATCTGACTTTGAGTGGATGTATTTGTAATAGGAATTTTAAGGCATGCATGCTTATTTTGACATCTAGTGTTAAATGCCTTCAATATGTACCATGGCATTCAATTCCAGTTTGCATATGCTATTGGGTTTGACTTTATGATTACAGACAATATTCTAGTAGAGACTGAAAGCTCACACATTAACAGCTTTTTTCCTGATGTCTCACAGGTATTACATAGCCTTTCTTTTCATAGGAAATATAGAGGTAGATGCTGTCACTAATAGTGCTAAAAAGCCTTGCTTGGTGTCTCTCTGTGGACTAAATTCCAGTCCCATTAAGTCAATTAGGTTCTTCCTTCCTGCAAGGAAAGCAGAGAAGGCCTTATGTCTTTGAACTGCACTGGCTGCAAATTTCTTCAGCACACAAAACATCTTAGTCATCAGTTTGGAGAAAACCAGTGCTGACAGCACCAGGGATTGTTTTGATGTTCACATAAATACTGCCTTAAAAACAACTCATGAAAGTGCATTTAGTTGCAAACACATTTTAGAGCATTGTTAATTGAGAAAGTGTTGAGGTGCTTTAAAAATATTTTTAAGTTCAGAAAAAAGTTAATAAGTTCAGAAGAGACAGTTTTAATAATAGTGAATCTTCCTTGTAGAAATGCACAGCTGCTGTGTCAAAGGTCTTTTGTAGCATTAGGACTGCTATGAGTATAAAACAAACCTGTGTGTTTTTGTACTTTGTTTTTTATGTCTGAGCAAGATTCTGCCATCCTGTGTTATTCATCATATGTGATGATAATGTCTAATTCATGCCTTTTTTTTCATGCCTGGAAAATACCACAGGTAATCTGAATAAACATCAGTGAGCAGTATCAGTACATATTGACAGTATACACCAAGGGTCAGTTTCCACAAAAAGATAATTGCAGTTACTTTTGGGAATTTTTGTAAGGTTAACTGTAGTAGAGGTGCTACCTATATCTATCTATCTATCTATCTATCTATCTATCTATCTATCTATCTATCTATCTATCTATCTAATTTATCTCTAGGTGCCTGCAAGCCCAGAATGAGCACTGCCTGGGAGCATACTCATTTGTAGTTGTGACTGAGTGTGCGACCATCAGGAATGGAAAGATTTCTGTGAAAGTAATTCTCCATAGATTTACAGCCACCTTGAGTTTTATTAACTCATGGCTTGGCTCGTGCCTGATGATTTACCTTGCTGTGTCACTGGGCCTGATGTAATTCTCTGTCTTTAGCTCAAGTCTGGACTGACTGAGATTCTCTAACTGCAGGGAAGGTGATGACTGGGCTGATATTTAAATGCTCCTTGACTTGTCCCCTGTGACTCCCAGGCTTGCTGAGTGGACTGTGTTTACCAAAACCAGCAGGTTTTCTTTCTCCCTTCATGCTTGTAGAATCCATGTCTGCTGTAGCAGTGGAATATGTGGGCAACTGTTTTATCTTACTCATGACCCATGCAGGATATTCAAATTCAGGAAACAATTGCATCATTTATTTTTCATAGAGCAATTTCCTTTTAAATTGTATGGAAATGCAATGGACCGCCTTTTAATTTGTTTATAAAAATAGATTTCCTTCATACATCTAGTTTTATTGTTGTCATTAGGAAAGAGAGAAAAATAAGTGTATATCCAGATAGATTTAGGTGCAAGTAGTCCATGAACAACAAAGGCAGATTTTAAACAGCTCTAGAATTGCAAGCCATATTAATGCTTTCTAATATGTGTGCATATTATAAATATGTGTTCACTTTTCTGCAGACATATTTTCCCAGGGGAAATAAACACATTTTCCCAGTTTTCCCATAGCACTCACGCCCTGGTTTTTATTTCATAGCAATGGAGCGAAAAGCCACGTAAAGGTTTGCCTGATAAACGGAGATATGTCTTTCCTTATCTAGCTATTATGAAGCAGCCCTCAAAATTAAGTTAGGAATGAAAGGAAATAAAATCAATGGTAATGAAACAAATATTCTGATACATGTTAACATTTTACTAAAGGACAGTGATGCTAGGTCGTAGCAAAATACTAATTTGTTCTGGATTTACAATATCAAAAATCCTGTTCTATTAATATGCTATTCCATCTTTCTTCTCCATAGAAAACATACCAACTCTATGAGGTGTTGCTAAATGACACAGAAGGAAATACACTCACACTCAGTGACTTCGAGGAATCAAGCAGGAAAGGAACCACTTTATTTACATTTTGTTTATTTATAGAATTCTAACAATGACTATGGATTGGACAGTGAGGATAATACTTCTTGACCCCATAGGTCCCATTAACAGTCCATTAATTTTCTCTTCCTCCAAAGACAAATGCAAAACATTTATTGTTTACAAGAACAGAGGGTGAGAAACTGTAAAAATTATCTGTTAACAATCAGAAGGCTGAACACAAGGGCAACAATGAGGTGTTATGGATGCCCCTTTACATTTAAAATCTGTGAGGTCCACTAGCTCACTGTCCCAAAGTCCAGGAGCCTGGGTACTATTCCTGTCTCCGTTGCAGGCCTTAGGGGGATCTGACACAAATTACCTCTTCTGAGGTTTTATGTGCAATTTAGATACAAAGAGATGGCAGATGGTCTTATTTAAAGTCCAGGAAAATACCAATGAATTAGAGGTGGTTTCATTAATAAATTTGATAATGGCGAAAAGTTTTGTTATAATCTCTAAGTTTAATGGCACCAGTCTTTGAACACTCTAGAAGCCTGTGTAGGTCTCTTTTGAGGCAATACACGAGTAAGGAAACAACAAAGACTCCTCTCCAGTCAACTGAGAGGCGCAAGCAATTTTTTAGTAACTCATCAAACAGATCTACTTAAAACTCACACATACATGCCAAGTATTACAAGAAGAAAATAATGCTTTGGAGTCATTTGTGCTCACTGCTCTTGTATTATACAGATCTGTTCAGACGTTGAAACATAATTTCAGAACTTCCATGTGTTGTTGAAAATCCACACAGGATGCATGTTATAGATCAGTAGTCTGTAGCTGTAGCCCCTTAGGGCTAAAACATATCAGCTGCTAGGGAGGAAAGTGAACTTTGCTGTAAGATATCACTTGTCCAGTCTCTTGAAAGCCTCTGGGTTTATGAGCCAGGATTCCAGTGTTTGTGGTCATGGCAAAAGCAGTGAGATAATAAAATGGCAAATAAAATGCTTAGGCTGGAACACAATCTAAAGGACAATAATTGCAAAATGAAAAGCTTAACAGAACCCGGAGGAAGAAGGAAGCTAAAGATATTGAGATTTGTTACAGAGTCAGGCTTATTGAAGATTTGGCCTTAAATGATCTGTGAATTCTGTTTATGAATCTGGAAGTGTATTTAGTCAGAGATATAAAGAAAACAAACAAACCACAATAGTAGATTATCTGTAGCAGTTGGAGAGGAAATGAAATGAAACTGCAATTCGGGACATTCCTACATTTCCATTTCTGTTACTGTTTTTCATTCTAAGGATCTTCTCCATATGGAGACTCTTTAATAATGGTGCCCTATCTTTTACCTCTGGAATAAAATGTAAGACAAGTGCAGTAGGTAGCTTTCTGTGAATTTATTTCTACCTTGAAGTGTAGTTACTTTTTAATGAGAGCTATAGATGCTGATTAATTGTGGTTCCTGCATCTATAATTTAGGCAGGACGCATTTGTAAATAGACTGCTCATCAAGATGGACTCATTGGGAAATCCTTCTGTTTACAGTAACAGAAGAGAACATTTAAGCATTTTCCCCAGATTGTAACACAGAGCCAAGGCTGTGTTGGAGGTGCTGAGAAGTTACAGCATCCGTGAAAAACCAGTGGGTTGATGCTGCACACCCTGTATTCACCATGAAGAGAGTGTTTCTTCCATCCACTGTTAGCAGGATGGAGCAATGCTGTTTTGCCTAATACACTACATGAGAGGCTGATTTGATAGTCTGGTATTTGTCTCAATAGACATTTTTATTTCTGCATGACTTGATATGGTTTATAATGTTTTTCAAGTTTTGAATTATAATTCTGTCTAAGGTGGAAACTCGACATATAAAATCACTGAATGAAGGTCTCACTAGCATTCTAATGTACCGTCTGTGGCAATCATGTGTTGTAGCATGCTTGAAAAGAGGCAGCTGTTGCAATCTTATGAGCAAATACTGTATTTATATTCTGTTTTCATCTGAGTTGGAGGGTAAGTATAGTTTTTTAAGTGAAAGGATTGGCATTAAACATATAGTGCCAGTTCTGGAGATTTTCCACTGCCAAAATACATGGGAACATGCAAGAAAATTATTCCTTTGCCTGAACAGCTTCTATTCAACCATTTGTTTTATGGGGTTATTTTGTGCAGCAGTAATTGTAACCCATTGCTCAGTTTTTGCCTTGGCTTGGTTTATGACTGCGTGGGGTTGCATTAATACTACAAGCAAATGTAATGCCCTTCCTCTGGAAGGGATGTATGGTGCCAAACTGTCAGCCATAGCGAGGAGGGTCATCCTGTACAAAAAGGTGAGTCTTCTCCATTCCAGCTGACTGGGAGGAAGAGTTTAGCACATTGCAGCATCAGGGTGCAAGGTGGGTTTTGATCTGCTTTATGGCTTATTATACGTAATATAATATTGAACTCCCTGAGAACAAAAGCTGTTTACCCTAAGATGTCTTATTTGCATTTGACAAAAGAAAGCAAAGAATATGAAAATATTTGCTGTATAATAATGATCATTTGACTCATGGCATATGCTTTTTAGTTCAGTGGGTTTCTTGTATTGATTTTTCAGCTTGAACATTAATGAATTCCATTTTCAAGCAACATGCACCCTCTGGGATATTCAGACTTTCTGAATGTCATTGAATTAAGGCTGTAGGATGCTCACATGATGTGTTTTTTCCTTGGCTGCTGATGGAGGTTCCAGCTGAGTTTTTGTTCTGCTACACTGTTTCTGCTTCATGGGTGTTGTATCTTTTGATTTTTCTGGCACATAATCTAATGGCTTGATAATTTTAATTAAAACATTTGATAAATATTCATGCTAATTGTATATGATTTGCAACATTTTCGCTAGTGATCAGCTACTGTGTTGGGTATTCTCACATGTGGGCTGAAGAGGCATGTTTTTCCATGGATTTGCAACCACAGCTTTCTGTGGTTTAGAGGTTTTTCTATCATCTGTGCAATGTTCTTTATAACTTTGAGTTCTTTTGAATCATTCATAATCAGCTCTCTTGTATTAGCTCTCAACAATCTCACCAGAAAACCATCAGAAGCTGGTTTCTTTACAGAACTATATTTGATGGTATTTCACGCTGAGCTTGCATCCTATTTTGAACATTTGAGGGTATCCCCTCAGCCTTCCTCCTAGATGCTGATGACTAAATTTATACCTTGTGCTTCCCCAGAACAATGACATAATATTAAATTACATTTAAGAGGAACACATATTTCCTTTATTTGAGTGTTTGATCCCATATTCAGTGCTATCTTAACTGGAGAGGAGGTATTCTGGTATGTAATGTACTTATAGTTATTACTCATACTGGCATCCCTCAGGTAGTTTGAAGCACCAATTTTTGATTAAAACATTGTAGAGAAATTATTGTGGTAGTGTTCTTGTGTTTCATAACAGCAGTGATTGTGGAAATGTGCTGACACACTCCTTACAGTAACAAAATTAAAAAGTTTAAAAACTCCAAGTTTATCTTGTCTGTGGCAGAAAATTTACAGAAACAAAACAATCTTTGAAGAATAATATGATGAGGAATATCACCCATGTGTAATTATATATGCACTCTGTATGAATGCAATTGCACTTAAGTACTCCACAGAATATTGCTTGCAAGAACTGATGTGCAAGTCAGCTGTTTGTTGAGCTGTGAGAGACACAAGGGATGACTGTTCTTCTGAGAATTGTGTCACAGTGGTTAAATCTGTGTCTTTCTAAAAGAAACCTTCATGCAGAAAGAGAAGACCCTGCTGTCTAATTCTAGAATAATTGTTGGGTTGGGAAGCTGAGCCACCTGGGGTTGGCCTCTTCTCCCAGGCATCCAGCGACAGGACAAGAGGACACATCTTAATCCACACCAGGGTAGGTTGAGGTCGGACATTTGGAAGCAATTGTTCACAGAAAGAGTGATTGGGCATTGGAATGGGCTGCCCAGGGAGTTGGTGGAGTCACCATCCCTGGAGGTATTTAAGGAAACACTGGACATTGCACTCATTGCATGGTCTGGTTGACAAGGTGGTGTTTGGTCATAGGCTGGACTTGATGATCTCAGAGGTCTTTTCCAACTTATCTGACCCTGTGATTTTGTATGTCCTTCTGATTGGCATCAGTGCATACATTAACTAAGCTTCAAGTTAAGACGTGCCAGTGCCAGTTTGCTGATATCTCTGCTAACTTTTTTGTCATAAAATCAGCTGGTCATTCACCTACTCAGTCACTTGGCACAGAGACTAGGTTCAAGATGCCATATCCTTCCTGTCTACCTGCTCACCTTCTGCCTGCAGCAGTGCCACAGGGCCCAAGGAGCTTCCTAATATCCCTTAAAAGCAAGGAACTGAAATTTCAACTCCTCATAATTCTGCTGTTGTGCCAGAGCCAGGGAATACCTACGTCTAGGGCTGCTGTGTATGTGTGTACATGACTGTAAGTACCCCTGCATCCAGTACTACATATATTCTAAAGCCCTAAAGCCATGGGAAACCTGGGAAAGTAAAGTATATTGCCAGGCCATACTTGCCATGAAGTAGATATTTTTCTGTTTCCTTCTTGAAATATCTCAAAGTACCAAGATGGGCTGATTTTTCAAGTGGTCGCACTTTCTGTTATTGCACTCACAACTTAGTCATCAGATCATCAGATTTTTTATTTATTTTTAAACTTTTATCTTTTCTGGAATTTATGATGAATAATGGCAAACAAATCGTCCTCACTATCAATCTCATTGTCTCTTTGACAACATAGAAATATATTCCAGGACATGCTCTCTAAGTAGAAATGCTTGTTTATTTTTGTGAATGTCACTTGATCAGCTTTTCAGACAAAAAAACAAGCTTATCTATCATCTGTGAATTGCAAGTTATTGAACTATATACAGGACCTAATTTGCAGAACCAAACCCCTCTACTAAGCAGCCAGCTGGGCCCAGAGATGCCAGTACCCTTCTATAAACTGGGCTTCATTAGCCCCACAGGTCAGTCTGAGATATCGTTTAACCAGTTGTTGGTTGAACTCCTTAATTGCCAAATCAGTTTGACACCTTTGGGAAAGGCTCACCAGTCAGTCAGAGCTGAGAAACAGGCAGGCATGCTGGGAATTCACATAGCATATATTTCTCCAAGTAAATATATGGAGACATCTGTTATTAAGGTAAATAAAAGCATCACAAAACCATGTCAGTAATGTTATATAATAATATCAACAGTAGTATTAACAGTTAATCTGAGTCTTTTGTTGTAATAAATCTGGTCTTAAAGCTATGTAGGTTCTTTAATGTGACACCTTATGGTGTTAACTGGCAGCTGCCACGGTATAAGTGGTTTATTCAGTTCAAATTTAAATACTGGTCAGAAATAGTCTCATGAAGAGAAAACACCTGAATTTGAAAAGCCTATCCAATAGGAATTTTGTAAGGAACAGCATTTTCTTCTGGTTGTGCTGTGCTTTCTGGAAAGAACATATTCTGCTATGCAAGTCTATGCCTCTCAGAGGAAATTTATAATTAATATGTTGCTTAATGACACATTTCCCTTGACCATAGCATGCCATGCTGCCCAAACATCCTCTTACACTCCAGTGCCCTGCTGAAAGACCAGTGGCCTTTGTCAAACAGGAGAGAGTAAAAATACTTCCAACAAGTATTTCATCCAGCATCAATCCCTACAGCAGGTCAGTAAGACCATCACTCCACCCCAAATCTCATATTGTATTTATGTGTGAATTGGTAATGTATGGTCTACTGCCACTGTCCAAAAATGTGTCTGCTCAGGAGCTATACCTTTAAAAGAGTTCTGAAAATTGCTTTAAACTGCAGACAGCCCACCTGGGCTACCAAGGGATTGGTAAATAATACACGACCTGCTGTTGCTATGCAAATTATGTGTCCTGGCATAAAGGTAATTTTCCTGAGAAGAAACATTTACTGAGTTTGGGGTGGCAATCCCTTCAAAGAGAAGAGAATCCAAATGAATTGAAAAATGAGTGAAAGCTCCTTGTTGGAACTTGAGCACTTTTTGTTTTGTTTAAAAAATAATCATGTTTCAATTTTCTCACCTCTTCTGTGCTTTGCTCTGTTGTAATTAAAAGGCTATTGGAAAAGCTTCATAAAGTTTTTTTTCTGGTAAAGTATTTATAGCTTTTAGATTATATGAAGCTATCTGCAAATTAAGCTGAGTTTAGTTGCCATTTTTGTGTCACATACAGACACACAAGCTGTCCAAAAGAAAAGAGGGAGAACAAACACAAAGATTAAAAAATCCAAGTAAAATGAAAATTTCATGTTAAAAAGGAAATAATTATTTTTTTAAAATTATGGGCATTTGAAAAAAAAAGTCATTGAACTCAAATAAATTATGAAGCAAATCAGTGTAAACTGTTCCATTTGAGTCAAAGTACTCTGGGGAGGGAGAGAGGTAGAAGTACCAGGAGGGAAAAGCACTCCCATTTTCAGCTGACCAGAAGTTGTGACTTTCAAATTGTAATTTAATTTACTAATTAAAGGGTAGTGTTTCAATAATTCCAAGAAGAAAATTACTAGAAATACTACTAGAAAGAAAAGGCTGGATGATATTAATCTGCTGCCTTGGAGGTGATATTAAAGATGCAAACCTGGCATAAAATATGCTATGGCATCCGTGGACGCATAAACAGACGGCCCATTGAAACATGAGGTTTGGAAAGCACAAATTGAACAATGATTTGTTTGGAGCTTGGTTTAGTACTCTTGGGATGTGGTTAAATCACTCTTAATTTTGTTTTACATGTTCACAGGACTGAAGAAACTGAATTTCAGCTACTGTTGTGATATACACACAAGGATGTAGCTAAGTCTGTTTCAGGGTTTTTATTCTGTTTTTATAGCTCTTTAAAATGGACCACATTATGTTGCTGGAACTTCATTCTTCATGTATGGTTGGTTTAATTGGCTTAAAGTCAAAAGGCAATTCGATGCTCACCTCTGCAGCAGTGCAAAATGGCCAAAGTACTTCTGGGATTTCAATATATGTTCTTAAGGCATTTAAGTGCTTCAGCTTTCTCATTTTTACATTAGAGGTAGGGAGAAACAAGATTGTGCATCAGCCAGAAATGGTAGTTTTCTTATATTTCTCAGTTCATTGAAATAAATATGCAATAAAAAATCCATCACAATCAGCACTTTCCATTTTTGTTTTCAAGCCAAAGGACTAGCTAAAATGCAAACATACTTTTGCTCATTCCATAAATTGAAATAATGGACTTGGTATAATTTTACTTGTCAATAGTGTAATAGACAGCAAAAGTGTTTACTGTATTTTATTACCCTAAAGCTGTTGTCACGACTTTTCAAATCACGTACAAATCTAATCAACCCTTGTCACAGTCTGCAAAGGGCTTATTTTCTTCTGTCAGATTCTAAGCTTTCCTGTAGTATTGTGAAACCAGTTTAACATCTGACCTTTTAGCCAGCAGACTGGAGAGCTGCCTTGCTGAGTTTGTAGAGAGGGCTTGATTGCTCTGCTGGGTAGTGCAATATTTTGGATATGCAGATGTTACCAACTGAAGTGTATTATCCATCTTGAACACCGCTTGAATTTATGCTGAAGCTTTCAAGTTCTATTCTTTGAATAGGTCCCATAGTAATTGAATTCTCATATTGTGCACAAAAAGAAGTCATACCTTATGTGCAGAACTGAGAACTCCAGTGATTTTTAAGAATTGGCATGAGAAGACTTTCAGATAAAAGGATATCCAAGGATAGCCAAAGGATATCCACCTGTAGCAATATTCTAGCTCCAGATTCTGCTAGTTTCATATAGAAATTGATTTCTATTACTGACCTAGGAATGACAGGAAGGATGACAATGTGCAGAGCATTGTTATTGCACCTCCTGGAGATTTGCTGAAATTTTCAGTCCTTCATTTCTCTTACCTGCCAGAACTGTCTTCCAGGGCTCAGCTCTTTTTGTGGAGTTAGTTGAGTTCCTGTGAGCATGCTGCTAAATGAAAGGAGGCTCTCAAAGGGAAGATGTAGGACCAAAGAGTCAGACAAGGTTACTTAGTATGAGAACAAAGTAAAGAAATATTTCTTCAGATGTTAGTTCAGACCATAACCAAGAAAGACCTTCAACCTTAAAATACTGAGCCTGGAGATTCCAGTGGACTTTCCCCATATGTTTAGCAATCACTTCTGTAGGGAAGGCAGGAATACTCAATTTACTATGAATTTACTGGGGGGAAATTGCCACTGTGTCCTGGCAAAACACAGACAATGATTGATTTTTCCCACAATAGGAAAGCGAGGCCTCAGGGGCAAATGGAGACTGAAGAATATGAGTTTACAAAAGTTGAGGTGAAATAACAAACACTCGTTTGAAACAATCAAGGTCTTTGCAGAGTAGGAACAATAACAACTGAGTTCTGGCTATCAGCTTAAAGTTAACAGTGACTTGAACTGAGGTCTTGCTTTGTTGAATCCCATTCAGATGAGGAGGACTGGTGGAAGGATTTTGGTGTTTCTGTTTTAGTTGAACAGCCAAGGGAGTTTTCTGTCCCCTCTCACAGCACAAGTAATTGGCTCAAATGGTGCTGCCAGTGAAGCAGCTGCTGCTGACTTAATGGGAATCTATATTGAGCTCACAAGAGCACACAGGTCAAGGTTAAGCAGTCACCATTACGGCAGAACTGGCGACTGATTAAAAATATTAAGAAGATGGAAAGGAAAAAAACCCTTACTTGACCATGAACCCCATTTTCTGTGGAGTATGTTTAATAGAAAAACCTAAATAAAATCCTTGATTTTCTTGCTGTCATATGCAGAGTCACAACTCCATGTAAAAGGCAGGTAAGGCCTGGAGTTGCTTGGGTCTTGTGTCTTTGTGTCTGACAAAAAGGGATTTTACACAATGAATATAATGTACTTGAAGAGGTTGTCTAGATTATTTGATTCTAATAATGGTTAAAAAGTTCTTCAGTAATAAACCACTTCTCCATCTAAGACACTGAAAAGGATGGGGTCCATCCTGAGTGCTTATAGGAAGTAATGAAATCTTTATAACTAATTGCAACATTTTCAAAAGGGTGTAATTTTCAAACTGCTATTGATGCTCGGTTACCATCCCCTGCATATGCCCTTCCATCCATAGTTAGAATACAATTTTTTTCACATGCATTTCTGGTACCAAGTTTTTAATTTTCATTGGGGTTTTTAACTTTAAGAAATATTACTCAAGAAGCTTTGCAGTCATACAGGATTTACCCTACAAGAGCAATCCTGTCATTGGGGAGCACTCCTACCTCCTAAGGTCTGACTGGCAGAAACATGTTTTTTGATTGAGTTCTGCCAATGGTATTTGTGTATGACAAATAGGACCTCAAAAGAGAAGAGTTTCAGGCAAGAGAGTGTGATAAATTCTTCTGCAGAAACATAAATGATTTATTATATTGGTATGAATAATTAATAATATTTCATCAGATGGACTTGAAAAGCTTCAGCACATTATTGTAAACACTGCACCATTTTGAGTGACTCCAGGTAGGATTAAAGGAAGAAGCAAGATAGGAATCAGAGCTGAGTGTAGAACTCAAAGTCTCTGAGGGTCACAGAGGGAAAGAGCTTTCATCGGTGTTATGAGATGAGCAAAAAATCCCATCAGAATTTTTTTTTGCAAGTATAAAGTCTTTTAAAAGTACAAATGCTAGAAAAGAAATGTTTTCATGAGAAGAAAAGTTGCCAGTTACAGTGATATATACATATATATATAGGAAATATTTCACAGTAAACTTGGCAATGGTAAACTAAGGACAGGCTGGCAACCTGTTCCTTGAGTTGTCTGAAGCACTGCAGTGACTGGAATTCAGGAAGTTCTCCCTTTTCCTGTTCAAAATCTCAATGGGGATCTCCTACTTTGAAACCATGGTAGTTCACATCACACACTGCATAAAACTCCAGCTGTTGCTTAAAGTGTCTACCTCTGCTTTGAGGCAAAGGCCAAAACTCCCTGAAAGGCAAAGCAGAGCTTCTTTCTCTCTGCCCAGAGTTTGCAGCAAGCTTCACTTCACTGCTTTTCACTAGACTGTCTTCAGTGTACATCTTTGTCTAAAATGTAGTAAAAGTTTAGTAATTTTTACTATAAGGGTTGGTCATTAGAGAGACCAACCTTTGGGAAGAACTTTCAGCAAGGACTTGCATTTTCTTCAGGGTCCTTGGCATCATCAGGCAACACAGAGCATCTTCCTCATGCGTGTTGAAGTACACAACATAGCTAATGTTTTCCAAATTTCTTAACTGAAAAGAGTTGTTTATTTGTGAGCTCCTTTTCAATCTTGCTTCATGTTGATAACATCTTCTCCCCTGACTTGCCTAACCCTTTGTGTCATTTTCCTCTAGCTTTTCTCAAGCCTAAAGCTTTGATATAATGCAGCTTTTCCTTTATTTCATGCCTTGAATAAACAGTTAATGCTTTCAAAGATGCATGGGACAGCCTATTGTGAAGATAAACATTTCAAGGTCTTTGGGGACTTAAAAGCATCACAGATAACAGTTTGGTTTTCTCAGTGGAGGTTTCCCCAAGTCTAAACTAGTTTTTCTTTGCCAAAGCTGAGGCTCTCGAGGACAGATTAAAAGTTTTCACCTTCCCTCTCAAACTATTTCTTTTTTTATATTTTTGTTACAACAAAAGCCAGTTGCTTTTTAAAAGAGTTAGAATAATTAGGGGTGTATCTTGGCTGGAGCTGCTTGGTTTTTTGATGAATTCCTGGTGGTCAGGTGTAGCATAAAATGATGATTTTTCAATTAAAACTTTCAGTGTTTTCTCTTTCTATGTCCTTATTGTGAGGTGAGGTGCTAAGCTGATTCCTAGTGGTAGAAGAATAATTTGGTGTATCAAAACTCTCATGGAGTTTTTGGTTGTGAACTTCAAAATATATTTTTTTGCTTTGAAATATTTTTTCTATACTTTTTAGGTTTTGGAGCAGGGCACAACTCTGGTCCTTTTAAAATTTCCAGAATAGGGAAAGGCACTACAGGAATTGATATTTGTCCAGGAAGCCTGATGCGTGATACACTGGCTCATGTACCCTGGGGAATGTTTGTGTGCTGACAAAGATGCATTGACGTAGAGGCTTTGTGTGTAAAAGCTCTAAAGCCTTGGGTGAAATGGGTGTTTTTCTTATGTCGATTCTAAAAAAAAATTAAAAAGTAAGAGAAGTCACAGATATTTACAAACAAAGAGCATGTAGTTGTACAAGTCAATTGGCAGAAAATTTGGAAGAAAGGAACTTATGTCCTGGTTGAATTATTTGCTTTCAGGCAAGTGGGTGTATATCTAACTTTGTGCTTTGACCTCTTAGGGAGCAAAAGCTAAGAACTGAAAAATCAGCTATGCCTCTCTGAGTGGATATGTGCTATGCTGTTAACTGATCAAGATCAAAATAAAAGCAAGCATTCTGTCTGAAATATTAAACCTTCAAAGAGGTAATTTGACATTTGTATTGATTGTCAATTTTTCTGGTTTTAATGTTCAGGTACTATTCATCCGTGATACCTATTTTCAATGTTACTTTGTTCATTCTATGGGATTTATATAATGCATAATGCCACAAGAAAGAAATCTCTTCCATCATTAGGAAGCTTTTATAAAAACATAAATACAAAAAGTATTCTTAAAAATGTCCCCCCAAAATATCTGACAGCAAAAAGAACATGGACATTATAGCTCAGCTGTAAACTAAAATAATTTAAAATAATTTGGGTAGACCTGAAAATATTTTTGTTTTAGACTGATGTTTGCATATATTCAAACAAAATAAATATTTTTCCCTCTTCAAGTCCAGTTTTATGTATTTTAAAACTGTAGATAGTCCCACAACTGACACTGCTTTAAAATGGTATGTTGAAATATTCCTTTTACACATGACCATGAAACATTGTGTCTTCTTGAAGATGAAAGCCCATTTAAGCTTTTCTAAAACCCCTTTCTCTTTTTTTTCTAAACCATTTCATGAATTGCAAGCAAATACATGACCAGTTCAATAACTCCCAAGCCATAGTTTCATTTTCTCCAAACCTGTGGTTCCTAATGAACTTTCTTTCTGTGAAATAGTTTTGATCAGCTCTACTTCCTATCCAAGATGGTGATGATTTTATCATGGATCAAAATGAGACTTCAGCCAGGTTCCAGTGCTGTAACCATTGAAAGTCAGTTTTCTAAATTGTTTAGTAAGTTTCTTTCCCACTAAACTAATTTATTTTATATGTACCAGCCAAAAGAAATAAGAAAGTTTTCAAACATCAAATCTGAACTGCTTCCTTAGGTATTCAGTGATTTTTTTATGTATTTTAAGTAACCACCTTAGAAAAAGTCAGGGAACAGAATAATACATATTACTGTCTTCATTTTCTGCAGTGTTAGGCTTTTTGTTGATGCATCACACCAATGTATTTCAATGCCAAACCAGAGCTCAGCTATTAAAAATGCTTTTAGTTTTTATTTTTGAATAGCATTATTAGCCTGCTTTACTACCCTTTATGGCTATAATGGCTTCTCAGACGAATTTTAGTGCAAATTAAAATCAAGATGAAATCTACCAATATTCTTTTCAGTACTCCTATAAATGCACTTGTGAGCTGTAGTGTGTTGATTTTTCAACACAACCCAGTTTTTCCAAGGGCAGTTTATTCTTCTGAGTTTGATGATCATAGTAATTATAAATGTAATATGCTATTAATATAAGTTTATGCAATGGGCTTGATTCTACAGTCCTAAAATTTTATACTTTTATAAAACTAAGGTTTTTTTTTTATTATTTTGCAATTTCATGAATTATTTAACTGTAGCTTATATTTTCTGCTTGTTTAGGGGAACAAGAAAAATACATAAAACCAGAGATAGCTAAAATAATAAATATATTTGCACACCTTTAAATACTGCTGTTTCTGAAAATCTTTTCTTCTTTTGACATTCTGAGACATTACATCCCCTGGGGACAGAGGCTACAAGAAAGCTGTTGTTGTGCATGAGGAGTATTTCAAAATTTAATGTAGAACCATTTGAGCTGGTACATGTTTATGGTCAAATTAGCCCATTTTTTCTTTTGGTATGTGTTGAGTGAAGAGCTTGGGCTGAACTCAGATCCCAAACAGAAATGAGATGTTGAAATAGGGTAAATATATTTCAGGTGGCAATTTCTACTACTGATCCCATGGAAAATATCTTGAATAAAAAATTGCTTAAAAGTTTGGAATCTAATCTGTGTGGGTGTTCTTAGATTAATTTCTAGGTAAATATTTATAATATCCTAAAAGTAGAGAGCTTCCATCTTTCATACCAGAGGAACACAGGGACTTGATAATGTCAATGAAATTGCCTGTTCAGCTCTTAATGGGCATCCACCAGTATTTTCTGTAGGCCCTTTTCTGCCCTTTTCATAAGTAATTTCTTGTGATCTTCCTTTCCTATTCTGTTGGAAACCCTATAGGTTTCCAGTAGAGTATTTTTATGAGGTGAAGGAATTCCAATGTGGAGTGTTCCTCTCAACTGCACCTTCCTGCCAGAGGCAGTGAGAGCTTGGTCTGACTCTTCAAAATGTAAGACATAAGAAAATGTTTACAGAAATCTACAGAATTTCTCAATGCAGCTTAAATTCATAGTAAACATACTCTGTGTGTAGGCTTTTCGTGCCCACAATTATCAGAGTAAAATTACCTGGGCTGCTCTAGGATTCCATGGATGTTATAGGGTGAAGCTGCATTGCAAGATTGGAAGTTATATCTTATTGTTATGTAACTGCTTCATGGTTTGATGGCATTTTCAATAACAGTAGTTGTGTTACCTGAGATTGCTTAAATACCAAGAAAAATACTATTGAAATAGCACTGCAGATAGGGCAAAGAAAGGAAGTGCTACTTCTAGGAACATGGCAACACATAAGTTATTACAATATCCTGATGAATAGTAGAAGTGGATGAACTGAGTCATAAATTTGTTGAAGATCTGTGCTCTTTCCTCAACAATATTCATCTCCTGGGAGGCATCAGCAGACACCAGGCTGGCCTGTGACCATCAAGTTCTCCAGAGGCAATAGACCAAGCAGACAAGAGAAGCCTCAGTCTGTTCCAGACTGTATTCATCTGCTGTGTCAGAGCTTGCTGCTTCCCTATCCATCTTTCCAAAGAAATGGAGACACAGGAAACATCAAGCAGCATGGAGCAGGCTGCAAATCTTCCAATGCTTTTATATGCCATGTGCTGGAAAGGTAAAGATTTCTTGCTGCCTTTCCCCCAAATGTAAACCAGAGAAGACCAACTTCTGCTTCACTTTTACAGGGACATAAAACATTTCAGAAGCCCACACTGCACAGAAGGATAAAAAGCAAATTTGTCAATGTAAATCAAGAAGAAGTGAAGCAGAAAGGTTGCATTTGAGCAAAGATGTGGAAGTTTCCAGGCAAAGCCTGACAGTAAACTACTGGGGGGGTCTCCATACCCAAGAGAAGACATTTTAATTTTTAATTATTTTTTGGCAAATGGAAATGAGAAGGTGCTGGAACTGGGTAGATGCATAATTAAAAGATAACATCATTCATAATGGAAGAATAAAATTGAACAGTAGATTTTTAAATTACTTTAGGATCAAAGTATTACTTGATACCCCACAGAGATGCATCTGAAATATTGATAACTGAGCTTGCTATGCAGAAGAGATGCAATCTACATCTTTGATAAGTGGACCCAAAACAAGCTCAGAAGTAGTTATTTTCTACAAAGAGGGAAAAGGTCACTTCTGCTGCCAGCAATTTGACTCAAATATCTATTTTAACCTGGTGGCCAGGTTCCTGCACTGCCAGCTCCTCAGACTATCAGAATTAAGCAATTCAAAGGAATTGAAGAAAAAGTGAAAAATTTCATGGGTTGGCGTTCCTGCTCTGAAAATAGGATAAAGTGTTGCTCAGTACCTGGACTTGGTGACTCCTGTCTCTGAGTGCTGTCCCTCTATCTGGTGGTGGCAGTGACAGAAGGATGTGGGGTCTCAGAAGAGAGTGCTGGGCTTGGTCTGTGTTAGCATCCCCTTCCTGTAGAGCTCCATGCCTGCTCCACAGGCAAACCTGCTCATAGTGTATGCCTCCCTCTGCAGCAATTCTTTTTCTAGACATCCAGTTTCTGGCTTTAGCTGGCATTTTATCTTGGACTTACTGTGTTGTCCCTGTACATCACACACCAACACACAGCTGTGGAGCCACAAGCCTTCCTTGGAGCACAGGAAAATTAATGGGGGCTTGCTTCAGAGGTTTCTTGCTGCTGTGTCCATGCACTTGGCAGACAAAAGGCCATTTTCTCCAGCCTCATTAGATGCACATCTTGCTTTCAGATGCTGGTAGGGAGTCTATGGCTTACCTGCTCTATTTCCCCATTTTTTACTTTCCCTGGTGCAAATCCCCCAGTTTCCAAGTCTAATTTGGATCTTGTTATGGCCACTGGCTGACAACTATTCCAGACCTTTCACAAACCAGGAGATTTTCTTGTCCTCCATATTGCAGACTTTCTGAGACCAATCCTATTTTTTTTCTTAATTTGTTTTCCTTTTACGTCTGTGGGAATGGCATAATTCCTTCCCTGATTCTGTCTTAGAAAATGCTATAATCTGGGCATGGTACCACAATGTCACAACAAATTGTTCCTGTTGTGCTTTCTAATCCAAACAGCATGTGCTATATAAGTGAATACAATTTAGGGTGTAATCCTGTCTGACCATAGCTCTGCTTGTAGCTGGTAACTGGTAACTTTTCAGAAAATCTCATTAGCTTGCTGTAGATAGGAGGCTTAATAGATCACAGATGACAAATATAATTTTAGAGTGTGCTGTGTGAAATCCCTAGCAGTGAGTTCTGTGTGTGAGAAAGAGATATCCTTGTTACTGCAGTGCATGGTGCTGCTTTGCTTCAATGTGTCTGGAACATTTTAGGACAGAAACATATTTTAGCAGATCTGTAGACCAAGCTATTCAGAGAGAGTAAGGAATGAACCTTGAAAGTGCAAAGACTAGATCCAGCCTTTGCTCTCTTGCTCCAGTCCATCCCTGAAGGTAATCATTCCCAAATTGATGTGTTGATTTTGTTCCTCAAATCTAATTGACTTTCCCACTCTCATAGTTGTTTTTCTCATGACAGCTTCTCCCAGCCAATAGTCGCTTCCTTCCATCTCCACCTGAGAGGCTCCTTCCCTTGTGCTGGAACTGTCTCCAGGCAGTTTCCCCATCTGCTTTTACCTCCCTGTAAAGGTTTGCTGGAGGTAATGGAGGTGCTGGAGGGCAGATGCAGTGTAGCCTTTTATTCTATTCTCTCACGATTTGAAGCAGAAGAATTTGGGATTTCTATCTTGTATTTAAAAAAAAAAAAACAAAAAACCAAACTAGGTTAGGACTCCTCAGAAGGAAAAAAAATGGAATAATGCCATGCTAAATCTGATTTTCTGTTAAGTAGGATATATCCAGGGCATATTGAATATTAATAATGTTTAACATTAAATCACAGTTTATGCATTTATGTAGTAAAATAACATGTATTGTGTAACAGACTTGTCAATAATTGTAGTAAATAAATTTTTAGTGGAAGACACATTTGCAGATTGAGTTTGTTTTTAGATTGTTTGCTTAAGCAGGTGAGGACTCTCCACATTTTCCGTCCGGGGAAGAATGATATATTGGAAGTTTTAAAGGTCTTGTCAACTCAAGGTTAGGTAAGAGTCTGTTTATGATGTTTCATCAGGAACAGGAAGAGTATCCAGGAGATGGAGAAACAGAGCCTGTTATAAGGTTTCAGCATAAAACGTGAGGGAAGCACCAGTCAGTCATGATTTAGGAGTGAATGAACAGGTATGCAATAAATTGTCCAGCTGATGCAACTAGCAGAATTTCTAAATCCCTGATCAAGTATATTTGACCTTGGTGATCCTGGCTAATAGCCAGCAATAAGCTGTTCCTCAGTGTGTGAAGGTGGCTTTAGAAAGCACTGTGGCTTTCAAGAAAGGTCAGATCCCAACTTCTCTTTCTCCTCTGGAGAAATTCTCCCACTCCAGAGCCCAGCTCTGAGCCTCTTCTCTCCAGCACATCAAGCCTGGCACTGGGTAGAATCACAAGTTCTTGTCTTGTCACAGGATGTAGTCCTGGTTGACATGAGGGCTTTAATGTCCTCTTGTGTCCTCAAGAAAGGAAAAACTGCAGGGTACAGGTGATATTGTTTTAGGAGGCCAGTGGATGCAAATGGAAGCAGGCTTTTTTGCATTATTAACCACGAAAATTATTATTTTTTCAGTGGGCAGAGAGTCTTTAGTGAACAAGGAAGAATGTTACAATCAGGAAGAAATACAGGCTCTTCTTTCATCTTTATCCACTTTGGAAAGTGGAAGAGCTACTGAGGGGTTTTGCTGTTGGTCTGGATCCTCTCCAAATTTTTCAGAATGATTTGGAGCAAGAAAGTACAGGTTGAATGTAAATGTGCTGTGACTGTAATCATGAGACAGAACTTTGCCCAGATGCCAGCAAGCTTTGTCTCCTCTTCCATCTGCTTGAAGACAGATGAAATAACCAAATGCTTTTTAAAACCTCTAATAAGGTCACAAACCTGCACTGAATGTGCAGGATCTGCTGGGCCACTGGAGAAAAAAAAATAAATACACCCCCCCTGTGCATCCCACATAAAGAGGCGGCTTCAGCAAGGCTCATAATGCACTCAGCTTTGGGCACGTGGATGTCTCACTGAGGTGTGCACCCTGTGTGTGCCTACATGTCTCAGCCAGGGACTCACTGCTTTGGGTCATGGAGGACTGAGGTGTTCACCAGAAAGGTTTCAAGAAGAATTACAGGATGAGCCATGCAGACAGCATGCCAGCTCTTCTGAAGCCTGAAATGTCTTTTCCCAGGAGCGGTAGGATCATCTGGCCTCCCCAGTCAGGAGCAACCTTCCCCCTCTCCATGCACAAGGGAGAGGAATATAATCTGCAATCCTCCTATGTGTGAGGAAGGAACTGCCAAGCAACTAATGAACTTCAAAACTGGGCTGAATGTTTGCATTTTTCCAAGCTTTTGTATAAAAACTATTCACTGAAGTCCATAGTAAGACATGCACAGACTTTAGTGAGTCTTGGAATGAGTCCTTACTTTCCTTCTGTTTTTTTTTTTTTGTTTTGTTTTTTTTTAATTTTTATTTTTATTTTTTTTAAATTCTGTAATATTTATCCCAAAGATGCTCAGCCAAAACACCAAAGTTTAATAGCAACATTTTGTTTCATATGGGCAATTCCACCTGGAGCTCAGTAAATATGATTACTGCTTGCAGCAAGAAATGAAAAAGGAAGAAACTTGCTGGCTTTCCTACGTATTTGTGCTTTTAGAAAAATAAATATTTTCTGCTTCACAAACATGCTGAATGAAATGCATGTCTCATTTATCACTTAAATAGTAATAACAGTGCCCGCTGCATGCTGCAGGCTGGAATCTGACAGAGGCGGATTGACAGTGTTTGCTCAGCGGAAGCAATAAACAGATCAATAACTGAATGTAGCCTGGGGGGCTGGAGGTGTGACAAGTCAACCATGATTTCAGACTCTTGCTGGGACCCTTATTAAACTCATTTGTACATCTGAAAACAACTGTTGCCTTGTTGGGTTAAAGGTGGCTGCAAGACCTGGTCTGAAGCAGGATTGGATCTTCTTTGTGCCCCAGAGGAACGTGGCTGCTCTTTTGGAAGCCCCAGTAGCAGTGAAATTTAAAATGTAATTAAGAAAACAAGACAGTGTTTTGTTTGGTTTTTGTTTCATTTGCTGTAACCATTTATTTGCCAGTGATGATCTTCACTTTTTCTTTGTGAGAGACGAAAGAAAATCAGATCACAGGATATATTGAGTTCTCCTTCTCTCCTGTTACTCCCCATTAAGGGATGGCAATGGACCTCCTGGGAGAAGCAAATAGCTTCTTCCTTCTTGTTGCCTTGCTGGAAGAAGTGATAACGAAAGCTTGCCTTGCCTTCCTGCCAGCTGAATGCGGGAGCTGGCTGTCAGGAGAAAAAGTTCATTCTTTTCGGGAAGCAATGAGTCAGGTTCCCACTTTTTCCCTGTTTAGGGCTGCCACAGGGGGTGACCACGCTCAGGCCATGGCTGCTGCACTTTTGCAAGCAGTGTCCCTGAAGTCACAGGCAGATCTTATAAATGTTTTCCTTGTCTTCCAGGCTAGAGAAGGAGGAGTATCACCCATCTGGAGGTCAGACAAGGCGACAGACTGTCTAGGCTTGAGCATCAGGTGCACGTTGTCCTTTTCCATTGGACTGTGGGGGCAGGGATGAGGCCACTGGCAGGGAAAGAACCACGTTTCAGGAGCTGCCGAGGTGCTGCCACAGGCTCTGTGTGGGCAGAGTGCAGTCGTCTCTCGTGCTTTTTGGATGGAAGTGCCTGTCCTTCTGGAAAGGCTGCTGTAGTGTCTGGCACTCAGCTTGCTGGAACGAAACACGGGCTGCTCCCAAATGTCTGCCTCCAACAGGTGGATCAGAAAGGATGCTGACCTCACTTTCACAGGCTTCTTTTTGGCAATGCCTTTTTTTGAAGAGTAACAAGTGACTCTCTAAGGAATTAATTAGCCAATACTTGATATTAGATCCCTGCTCTGTCTCTAGTTAGCCATCGCTTCAGTAAGGATCATTATGAGTAGGGTAGAGACTCATGAGGAGTAAGGCCTTTAGTATCAAATACATCTTCCAACTTAAGAGCTCATTTCACCTGCTTCTACCCAAGAAAACATAGACTTGACATGCTCTACACAGGATGGTTTAGACTGTGTTTTATTTTTGGGAATATGGGGTGACAGACATCGACCAGCCAATAGGAAAGCCATGTACATGTCTGTAAAAGCAGGTGACAGGAACATCTCTGGGTTGTGAGCATTAGCAGGAAGGAACCTGTGCAGCTGTTTCCTCCCGTGAGATGCCTCCTGTGCCCAAGCCATGAGGATTCCATGAGTTCTTGGATAAGAGCATGGCTGTTCTCTGCTAGCTGGAATGGCAGTGCCTCAATTACCACCTTGCTCTCTGTGACATCTGTGACTCAAAATGATCTAGACCATGCACAGAAAGCCATGGTGCCAGTTAAGTGACTAAACGGAGGTGAGAAGGATCCGACTGCAGATTTTGCAAAGATCGTTTTATTTTTGCAGAATCTACTTCAGAGCACACACAGGTACTCTGTCACAAAGGTTACATTTGCAAAAGCACTTAATTCCATAGGGTATAGATATTGATTTAGATTGGAGTCACACAGGCATGAACTTTGAAAATATAAAGGAAAAATTAGACTAGGAGTCACACCTCAAAGAAAAATAAATCAAATACAGTGCAATTTGAAGATGACCCAGAAAAGAGAACTGGTTTTGGTTTAAATGAAGAAATATTTTTAAAAGGAAAAAAATAATTGAAAGCCATAAAGTTTTCCACACCTAAAGTTTATGTTTAGTGATACATCGCTGTGTAAATATAGAAATAACTTATCCCGAACTAAGATGGAAAGTAAAAGGGAGAAAATGGTAAGGAGAAAGAGTAGTTTCACTCTAGTGTTAGAGTCATCAAATCCATCCTGGGTACACCGAAGAAATAGCACAAAATATCTGATCCCTAGGTTTTAGTGATTAGCTGAACAGGTTTGAATTGACATGTCCAAGAGGTTCCATTTGTTGTTTTGGAATGTGCATGCAACTACAGATAAGAACATATGCAGGTCTATATCTTAATTTCTGCATACATAGAAATAGGATAATGATATATTGTACCCAAAGTATTGTTATATCTTACTGATAATCATATCCTTAATTCATTTACAAGTGCAGTTTAGCTTAATGTGTAGAAATTCATAAAAGTTCAAAATAAAAATGAAATTAACAAAACTTTGTGGTCTAGATGATAAATGCATATCCACTAGTCATTTTTTAATAGTAGAACTTAGAGGTGGAATATCTTAACCAAAGGTATGAAAAAATATTTACCTTTCATCTGTGAAATAAAGGAAGGTGGATAACACAAATTATCCATATAGAACACATGTTCTATACAAAACTGAGGAGCACTTTTTATACAGAAGTCTTCAGATGTTTGCAGTTATTAATGCAATCAATGCTGCAGGTTTATTACACATGATTCTATATATCTGTATTTCCATTGATTTCTGGTATGTTTTTAACTTTACTAAAAATGTAAAAATTTCACAGAATTGTTCTCCATTATCTTAACTCTTCTTTTCTGGACAAGCAAAATATTTTTTTCCTACAGAATTTATAAGTATTTTTCATGAAAGAATTTTCATAATGGTGTTTGCATTGTTTTCTCTTTCCTAAATTTTACATTTTATCTTATAGCGGTATTTTAGATGCTACTTTCCTTTTTACTGAAGGACAATTATAATTAAGAAGTAGTAAAAGTATTATATCTTATTCTAGAAGTAATGTTTTTGAAGTAGATTTAAAAGGAAAAAAAAATTATTTCTCTACAGAAACACTCTAAACAATCCATAGAGTCCTAAATCATATTTTCTAGATTCCTTCAGCTAGTAGGATATTTTTACCTTGATTATTTACAATAGTCACAAACCAGTGCAAACATTACATTACAGAAAACTATTTTAGTGAGAGAGGAAAAATTAATTGCCGCATATATTGAAAATCTATGTATTGAATCATAATTTGCTCTAGCAATTAGTTTTCAAAATAGAACCAGTAAGATGGATAAACTAACAAAATAAGATAATTTGTTCTGGCAACCCTCACGTGATTTTAATTTACAATATATTTTTGGGAAGAATATTTGGTGAGATGCTATTTCTCTGAAGGATAATTCAGCAGGACACATATGACAGAGAGAAAAGAAATTTTATCCGTTAAAATTGAGAAACTGCATGTGGAAGGTTGTCTTATTTTCTTTTACTTAGTATAAACCATCTAGAGATTTTCTTTCTGTTTTAGTGGGGTGAGAGAAGCATCTGTCACTAAATTTATATGGAAGAGATTATAAATCTCTTTCTTGTTTAACCTTTGCCAAACTTCAAAGTCATGGAGATGAAATGTTCTGTGCCTTAGGTCTCATGGAGGCTGTTCCCAATGTTAGTTGCTAACGAATCAAAAGGATGCCCTCAAATGCATTTGCTTGTTCCTTCACATCATCACACTAAAGATATAGTCCTTGCTTTTGTGTCTTCTTAATATGCAAATTTTGGCATGAGAATTCATCAGCTCTGGTCTGAAGTGTGTTAAACTCTTAGCATTTAAAAAATATTTTTTCTCTTTTTCAGGAAAGAGTTAGTTGAGAACTATTTAATGTAAATCAGCATGATTGCAGTGGTTTGATAATTAAAATAAAGTGAAGCTACTTCCCTATCTTAATTATTTGCACTTTATTATCCATTATAGCTATGAATATTGTGGAATTAATGATGCTTTTCTAATTTATATCAGCATGGGCATGATATACTTCCCAATGTACGTAACCTAATTGGTATGGAGTGAATGTTGCTTCCTTTAAGCACAGGTAGACTTCTTCCTGTGCAATTCATTAAAGTACATGGGATGGCTCCTGACTTTGTACAGGACCTCACTTACTAGGCATCATTAAGAGGAAGCCCCACGTATGTGGTTTAACTCAAAATGAGGAACTTGTTCTCTGCCCAAAATAATTCCAACCTTCTGCATGCTTGAGGGAGAGTGAGTGTGTGTGTGTGTGCATGTGCACAGGTGAGGAGACGTGAGAGAAGAGGTGAAAGAGAGAGGGCTGCAATTAATTTGTACACAGCTGTTATAGGAAATGCAACAACTCACTTTTCCTCAACAAACATAAAGTTAGAGGTGAGTTATCCAAAAAAACCTCCAGTATTAATTATGAAGCTGCTAAACCAACACACACCTCTGACCTTTTTGGTGCCTCTGTATTACAATAAATACTTTATGGCTGTGAGGCCTTCAGAGCGACTCTGTAGGGTCTAAACCGAATTATGGACACAATGATGAAGAGTCTGGACTCCATTTCACATGTCCCTGACCTGTGTATTAGATATTTCACTTTGCTCCCCCTGTACAGAATCAGGCTCCATATATTATGTTCATTAGCCATTGTAAACCCCTGCTCTGTATCTCATGGACTGAGAGGAAATTAAACAGCTGTTTAGAAAAGAGGTTGGGTCAGAAGATAAAAATTCTATTAGGTAGCATGAGCCACTCCCTTTTGCAGGATAATTATAAGCATTTGCCTTGTAGGACAATTTCTTTGCAGATACATTTTAACATTTAATTAATTAAACTGTAAATTAATACACTTATCTCCTAGTATTTATTAGTACAATTAAGAGTATGGAGGGAACAGAAGGAAAAAGGGAAATAATGGAATTAAGAATGATTTTGTGAGGAAGAGTGGTTTAATGGAGACAGGCATCTCTGTTCCACTTCTGCTCTGCTGCTGAGACTCCAGATAACTACTGAATTACCCCACTTTAAGGTGGGTACAGCAATCTTTATGTTCCAGGTATTTGGATTGTAAATGTTTTAGGTGACATTTGTCTTGGGCAAATGCCTGCAAAACCCAAGACAATTGCAATCTCTTTTGAGACCCCAACAAGAAACCCATGATGATTTTTTCATTTCATTCTTTTCTAGGTATTTAGTCGACCTTTACAATTGTTTCAAAATTTCTATGGTCAGTATAATAGGGAGGAATCAGGTGAATTTACAAAGTTTCTTGTTTGAAAGACAAAAGGGAAACAATTCATCTGGTGCCTTTTCCTCCTCCTTTGTTGTAGTGTCAGTACAGAACAGAGCAGTCAGAGGTGGATGTGCCCTTGCTCTCTGTCTGCTCTCTGGACCAGGCTGGAGTTGATTATTTCCATTTTCACTTCCTTTTGCCAATTTAACGGCTATTTGCCATAGCCAGCTCCACTCCTTTGGTGTTATCTCACCTTCTAGATTTTTTTTGCCACCTATTATGCTGCTTTTCTGACTTTGATTTATGACTGATGTGATGTTTGAAATGAAAAAGAAGTGCCAAGCTACCAGAAGGAGAGAAGGAGAGAAACATCCAGAAACATGAGTAGTTTTTCTACATCTTCTGGGAAGTATCTCTTCCCTTACTTTTCTTTTAAGATTTGCTTGAATAAGGCTTGACTTGTTCATAGCAGACATATCTGGGGCTTGGTGCTTTAGTTTGTTTTTTTTTTTAGTAGTTTACAAATCTTGTATTGTTTCTACAGTGTTCATACATGATGTTGGAGCTGTTGTCTAGCTTGTGTAGCTCTGATTGCTGCATTCCCTTGGCTCTGGCATTTTTAGCAAGATTTAACTTCTCAGGTTTCTGTTCCCTACTTTAATTAAGGCAACTCAGCCTTGTAGAAGGAGCTGAATGGCTTTTTTCTTATGTTGAAGGGCAGAAGGAGGGCAATTTGTAGGATTTTAAAGTTGCTCTGATATTCATAATATTTCAAGACAACTTGAAGGTTTTCTGGAATTTCCTTTAAAGGCTATGGAGGGAGAAATAAAGAGCACCAGCAAATACTTTCCTATATTAATTTTTTAAATGCTGGGGACCCTAAAATGAGTTTTTGCAGGAATTGTGAGATTGAATGAGGAACTTCAGTGCTTGTTTAAATGCTGGATTTAAAACATTTTTGGTTTGCATGATTAGCATGATAATTTGACAACACCCTTTGTCATGATAAAACTCTTGGTTGGCCCCTGAAATGGTATTTTCATATCACTTTTGAAACCTGCTAAGTATTTACTTCCTGTATGTCTTAGTTTGAAAGACAGGTGTCTGCTAAGGAAGGCAGGAGCCTCTCTTGAAATGGAAAATGTAAACCCCCTCCTTCCAAATTATTATAATTTTGAAATCAGGGGCTCTCAGGCAAATATATGGGAATAGGAATAACAGTTCTTTTCTAGGAAAATTAAAATAAAAACAAAGTAATATACAAAAAAAAAAAAAAAAAAAAAAAAAAAACAAAAACACCAAAAAATGCTGGTAGAGTCAGAATACAACCTGACACCCCATCAGTCAGTCAGGATGTTGGTAGCAGTCCCATTAAATGGTGGCTGCAGTCCTCCTGGATGACAGATGTGGTTCTGTTGAAGCAGTGCTCCTGTAGAAGGTGTAATTTTCCTCTGAAGGCTCAGTGGTGATGAAGATGAGCCTGTTCTTCCTCTGGCAATCCAGTGGAAAAAAGGCTGCTCTGATGTTCCAAATCTCAGATTTTACCTTGGTAGGAAATGTTTGGCTCCTCCCCCTGGGTGGAGCATCTCACAATGGGATGATGTAATTTTATGTAGTGGGACTCAATTTTATGTAATTTTATGTAATTTTATGTAGTTGGGCCATTAATAGAAGATATCCCCTCTGGAGGTATGAGGGATGGGTCATGGAAGAGATAAGGAACACTGCTTCACCTGGTTTAAAGTGATGGTGATAGAATAAGTACTTCTGGTTACATCTTGCATTGCAACCTAAGACACTGTAAAGTAAGTAAATACTGGCAAACATCTTACAAAGGTATTTGACTAAACAGTTTAAAAGCTATAAGCATAAATGGCATATAGAACCAGAGTTTATATATAGATGGGTGATGGAATGATGGAAGAAGGCCAATTATTGATCATAAATGCTGAGGTCAAGACTGGTGCCCGTTCCTTTCCATATGCTCAAGAGCAAGGGTAATCAGGGAATGTCTTTGTCTAAGTGAGACAGCTAAAAGTTCTTACCCCCTGACATTTAAAGAATGATGCTGCTTTCTGGTTTTTCTCATTTGTTAGTTGGATTGGTTTTGGAAGGACTGGAGAAATCTCTGTAGTTGTACTTGCCAGGTCTGCATGGTAGGGGCCAATAGATGTTGCTATTCCTTACAGTAAAAAGAATGCAACAGGAAATTAAAATTACATCTAGTATATGGTAATTCAAGCACTGACTGCACAAAAGAAATTTATTTCCAGGAACAAGAATGTTTACTGTGACTTGTGGCTGTAGATTATTTATTTATTCATTTCCTTTGTTTGTTTGTGGGCTTGTTTCTCTGGTTGTTGTTGTTTTCAAGAATACTTGATTTTTAAGAGCTGATCTGTTGTGCTATTTGCTTTCCTGGCTCTGTGAGCAGCGTTCACAACCAGTGTGCCAATAGCTTGTGAAACTGAACTGAAAAATAGGAAGTTAAAATCATAATATCATCTTCAAATTCAATGTCCTGACCAGATGTGCAGGACATCTACATAGAGAACAGGTGGTGGGGTGGGAAAAAAGATAAGAATGCAAGTAAAGGTTTGAAGCTGTGAAAAGGAACATCAGTATAATTGAAGACAAGTAAAAGGTTCAGAGCAGCTTTGGCTGCTCAGTGTTCACCCATGTCTGCCAGACTTGTATTACACATGATTACAATGTAATAACTACACTAAGTGCTCGAGGAACCAAAACCAATCCTGTATGACTCAAGTAAGTGATAATACCTTGATTGATTTCAGAAGAAGAAGTTGTAAGTCCCAGACACTTGTCTCTTTTATTGACTTGAGAATTAATTAATTTATGAGCGGGTTTCACATTTTCACATGGTGTTGCAAAACTAGGGTAGAATTAATTATTTGATAATCAGTGAATCCTATTAGGTGAAACAATATGGACTTGTTCAGTAGCTTAAACATTATTCAGCATTAGTGTAGCAGTTGTATACTTATTACTATGATGATGCTTTTATTAAATACACCTTCAATTAGTTCTGGTTCAATTTAATCTCTACCTCCCAAAAAAACATTCAATCAAGTGCTGTGACAAGAGCAGAATGATGAATATGCCAAGGCCAGGACTGTTTAATCCTTCAAGAGTATTACACAGTCTTCTCACATTAAGGTGAACTTTAGAAATGCTTGCCTTAGGTTCTTTTCTTCCTTGAAACATCATATGAGAAGCATTAGCATGTCATCCTTCCTTCATGCATTTAAATAAATAACATTCATGGTTGAGCCATATATAGTATCATGTACCCATGACAGATAATTATGGGAGAACAAGGCAAGCAAAGTCTTTTTAACTTTCTCCTCGTTACTTGATGTACTCCAGGTCCAGCAGCCTTGGAGCATAATACTGGGGAAGGGCTTTTCCTGGGATATGGGGCCTGCACCTGGGTGAGAAATCAAGCCCCAAGGGTGCCCATAGGAGGGAACAGGGGACATGCCCCTCTTTCTGCCCTCACCAGTGACCTCAGCAATAAAATCTTACCTTAATAAAATCTGCAGAGTGGCTCTGGTGGTGGGACATGTGGCTCAAGGCAGGGAATGGGACTTGGGTCCCCCCCAGGGCAGCACTACACCTCCGTTGCCTTGTACTCAGTGCTGATCTGATAGTGCTCTGCTGCTTCTCTTGCCCATATTTAAATCAACACTATCGTTATTAATCAGAGAATTATAATAACGAACAAAAGAGACAATTCCTATACCCTGGAGGATTAGGTTTTCAGGGAGGCAGTAATAGATATGGAGTCTTTCCCCTTTCAAATCCCAGCAAGGGCAGCTGTGACTGCAAATCATTACCATATGCTATTTTGTCTGTTGTCTTTGTAAAATGAGTAAGTGGACTGGACAGCTTCCATATTTGATAAAATAATATTATAAGCGACATCTCCAGAGCCTCTGTGGCCTAGCTGATGACAGCAGAGAGCAGCATGGGGAAAGTGAGACCTCTTGAGAAAAATTCAGTCCTACACCGCATATTTTGTGTGCAGTGATGCTTCTGAATGCCCAGCCTGGAAAGCTGCATTTCATACTCATTTTGAATGCTCAGCCTGTGAACCTGAACTCTTTAATATAGTTTCTTTTGTGCTCTCAATTGTGATGCAATTGGTGTGTTTCTGATTAAGAGCACTCTGAAAAACTTGGATGTGAATTTCTTGTGCCCACTTGACTTGGACAGTGATGGTGAGAAACTCTTGGTGACCTGCCACAGCACCTTTCAGAAGTGCTACTGGCTAATCTGATGGCTGTTACCCCATAATAGTAATAATAATAATAATAATAATAATAATGAATTCATCCTGTGTTCATTTCAGTTCTGCTGCTTGAACACAAGGATGAAGAGTTTCTTCGCACACTTCATGTGCGCTTGTCCTAAGAGATTGTGTGAGCACTGTGTACTTCAAATTCATTTGTTGTTTTGATTTCTCTGGCAACTAAAAAGGTGCCTTTGATCCCTCTACCGTCACTTTGTTTTGCATTTTGATGATTTTATCATGAATTCATGTTTAATTCACACTGCAGTGATGAAGTAAGTGGCAACACTCAAAAAAGGATACTTTTTGCAAAATCAAACCATATTAATTTGAACTCTGTATGAACTACTTCACTCCCTTGAAGTAGAATATATTAATGAGGACAGACATTAAGAAAAAAGATCCTTATATCAAGTCACATTTATTATCTTATCTGAGGTTACAGTGGAGGTAGATCTATCAGACAAAAAATGGAGTGTACTTTGAGTAAACTTTTAGTTGAAACACGTGGACAAGCAGCTAATTGTCTAGTCTTAGCTTTTTGATTTTTTAACCTTATTAATCTCTATTTCTACTTTTGCATTACATACTTGGAAATGCAGATTAATTTTATGGACACACCCACATGCATAATTAACATCACATGCACAAATTCAAAATGCATTCAGTAGGGGCAAGGATGCTTCTTGGAGCCTGCGGATTTTACAGACAGTTATAATCTTCTTAATCTAAGGCTTCTTGTGAAAATGTTTGGGCATCTTTTTTGTTTTTGTTGTTTTACTTCTCAGTGAATCAGCCTGTGACTGAAACAAAGAAACTGCTTGCTTTTCTTTCCTTAGCAATTGGAGTGCTCTGCTAGGGTGCTGGCATGTTTGCCCTGCTCACCAGGCCAGGGATGCAGTGGGACTAGTGACAAAGGGGGTAACTCAAAGATCAGACCATCAAAAGAGCAACGATGGCTTCAGAAGAGAAGTTTGGCTAGTACATAAAGCAAAATTGAATTATATTTAAACAACTTGAATTTGATTGAACAAGGATTTTAGTCTCTAGGACAACGCTTTCACTCACAGTTGCAACAATTTGCACTTTTGAGCGAAAATGAGCTTGTTTGATTCTGTTACTCAGAATCAGCCCTGATGGACAAGTGTGGTGTCTGAGCAAAAAAGCTGGGAAGAAAGTGGAAGAGGGAGAAAATAAAAACAGGTGGCAAGGGGCCCAGGAACAATAAAAGTCTGAATGAGAACACCTTTATCACTTTTGCAATAGCAGCTTAAAGGCCCAAGGAGAGAAATAGATTTTGTAAATCAGACTAAATATTTTTTACAGGGTGCAGTGTACAGCTTAAGAACCCAGCTGGGAAAAATAGCTCCAGCGAATCAGTAAAGAAACTATATTTTACTGGCTACTGTTTAGGACCAAAGAGAGGTAGAATAGGGGAAGACCTTTTACATGGCAAAGAACAAATATATATGAATATGTGTGTGGAGTGTGTTTTGGTTTGAGTTTTAGGGATGGGGTTTTTTGAGTGTCTGTAAAAAGACCCATAAAAAAAAGATACCAGCATTGCACAGCCATGTTTACTGGTTCCTATAAAACCTGTAAGCCTTCCTTAGTGTTTTAAAAATCATGTATTAATGTATATTTTTCATTGACTAGTCATTTGTGCATATAAAAAGCATTTATTTTGTAGAGAAATCCTGTTATGGATTCTACCGTACAGTAACCTTGGAGAAGCCATTTGAAATATCAGAAAATGAGTAAATACATGGGATGGCAACAACGTATTTTGAAATAAGAAACAGAAGGATTAGGAAATCTTAGTAATAATCCTCCCAAAGATGAATATGTAGCTTATCAAAGTAATTATGCTGAAAGGAGATCATAATTGTGCAGCAGCTTCAGAGAGCAGAGGCTGGAGCCATCTGTTCTGCTGCTGAGTTAGATGATCCTTTCCAGAGGCATGATCCCTGCCATTGCCTGTCCAGGGAAGGTCCTGCCCTGATGATGGAAGGATGACACTGGTAGTGGAAGTGCATCTTTAGCAGATAAAAGGATTTTTTTAATCACTAGGAAAGGGAATTGGTTAATAGGTCTTAATAAATGCTGAAATAGGAAGGAGATGTTTGCAAATCTGGAGAATTTCCCTTTTTGTTTTCTTTTTCTTTCTTGTCTCATCCATCTTCCTGAAAGATGGACAGGAACTGTGTGCAGATTGGGAACAGAATAAACTGTCAAAGAACATACTGAATCTGCCCACTCAATTTTTTTATGTGAATAAGAAGCTGAATAGAAAAGAAAGGGATACTGAAATATTTTGTATATTTTTTTCAAAAGAATTGAAAAATACTCTCTTTAGATTTTTTGGCAAAACTGCATGCTGGGATTTTCCAATTTGTTTACATTAGTTTGTCTTGAAACTAGTTTGCCTCTTATGCTTGAAAATTTTTGAAAGAGGTGAATTGTCTTACCTCTGCTCTCTGCAAGATAAGTGCTGCAGGAACATTCGCCATAGCAAACAAAATGATGTACTACTACTGTCAGAGGAAAATGTTATATGAGCCAAGATGTTTCCTCCTTGTTTGGGACATGTTATTGATGTCAGTCTCTAGGTGTCTGTTGCCAGGGAGAGTGCTGGGAAGTCATGTAAATGTTCCTCCTTGCAAAAGAACTACTTTTTTTTTTTTTCTTTGATATCTGCTGCACTGGATTTTGTACATTTTTCTTTTGATCAGTCTGCTTGTAAGTGTCACCCTAGGCTGATTGGTATGGCTGCTTTTAAAAGAGAATTTCTCCTAGAGTGGTGTTTTGATAACCAGTGATTGCAGCTGTTATCTTCTTAATATGTCACTCCTACAAAGTATAAGGAAAGCAACAGTTAAAAGTACACATGCTCAAAGAGGCTGTAGTTTCTTTAAATTTGGAATGGACTCAGTCAAACATTTTGCTCCTTAGAGGAAAAAAATGTATGCTTATATCTTCTTTTCCAGCATAATATCCTATAGATGTTAAAGCCACCCTTTAGTCAAAAATTAAGGTAGCCACGCTGTGGCAAGTTAATTTTATTCATCTTGTTTAGGAGACAATGTAAATATTCTGTGCACCTGCCAGGGATTTGTCTATGTGTTGAGCGGCAGCTCTGTGCCAAGTGGATAATAAAATGTTACAGCTGTGGAAATTGTCCTTTCCTTGGACATCCTGTCCTGTGGGTCTCCCCCAGTTCCCCGAGGCCTTTTGGTCAGGAGGGTCAGACTGTGTTACATCATTGTGGTCAACCAGCAAAGAAGAAAGCTGTTCAGATTTGTTAAACCATCCTTCGAAGGATCAGACTGTTTGGCTTTTTTTGTTTGTTTAGGTTTTTTTGTTTGTTTGTTTTTTGTTTTTGTTGTTGTTGGTTTGTTTTGTTTTGTTTTGTTTTGTTTTGTTTTTCTGGTTTGGTTTGGTTTTTTGTTTGCATTCTTAATTTCTACTTTATTATTATTAATGTAAAATCTCTGTTAGTGACAATTTGACCTCAGCCAGAATCCTGAAATAAGCCCTTTGTTTAAAAGATGACTTGCCATCCACTTGAATCTCTAGATAAACATTCCTCTGTCTCCAGCTATGTTATTTCCACGTAGGGCCTGACATATCCCAAAAAAGCTGACCTTGAAATTTAGATTTAAGGATTCATCAGTGGCAAATACTAGATTGATAGGTATATTGTGTTTTCCAAGCCATAGGAAAATATTACTTCATTTGAACTGTCTTGCTGTACTTGCACTTAAGTACTCTAGCA
The DNA here is from genome assembly GCA_013397375.1 of Toxostoma redivivum. Classification (NCBI taxonomy): domain Eukaryota; kingdom Metazoa; phylum Chordata; class Aves; order Passeriformes; family Mimidae; genus Toxostoma; species Toxostoma redivivum. The sequence continues at coordinate 35,595 of VXBI01012050.1, forward strand.
CAAGTTTTGGTTTCTGTGGGTTTTGATACTGAGGTGCTAAAGGTATTAAAAAATAGGAAGAAAAAAACCCCAAAATCTGACTGTTACTAAAACTAGGGTTTGTGGTTTACTGCACTTTGATAGCATCAGTAAAAATGACAACAATGTCACTGGTGATCCTTCCTCTGCTGAGTCACCAAAGGCAAGTAGCATTGTGACACAGACCAAGTACTTCCACTGCACTCTCAGACAGGAGGGAAAGATACGTGGAGGGAGGAGCTGTTTTTCAGAAGAGGCAGTAATTGGTTTGCCTCTCCTTTTATCCATTTATTGATCCATGAGACTCCACTTCTACAGTTGCATAATAGTAAAATTAATATTATGGGACTTTTTCATAATTATTTATGAGGTTTTTTTTTAATACTATTGAAAAAATGTTATGAAATGGCAGAGAATATCTATTACAGTAACTTCTAAAACTGTGTAAACAAACATAAGCTTTTACTCTGAATACAACTGTTATTGAAATAAAAAGATTCTTGCCTGAGTCTAAACATAGTAAAGCCTGCAGAAGTACAATGCATCAGTCAGATGCTGGGTACTGCTCCTTGAACAAGTGGAAGTTTATATCCCACAGGAGAAGTTTATATCCAGAAAAGTGTTGCATGAACAGAGAACCCTTCCTGCAAGGACTGACCAGTCCAGCAGAAGAGTCATGCTCACATGACCCCTTTTCTATTTCCAGCATTGAGAGGCACAGCTTGGTTTAAAATCATAAGAACCTCAGAATAATTTCTGTATTTCCTAGATATCGTTTACACAAATATGTGTTTTATGTAGTGCTTTGATTTACTTTTTCTGTTGGAGATTATAATTGTGTAGGAGGTTATACTGAACCAATTATTTATGTAAGCCTTACATTATAAACATTGGTAGTTGATTAAAAAAATGGAAGAAAGAAACTTGTAGCAGGTGTGGGCTGACATACCACTTTCTGCCATGCAAGTGGCTTTTCCAAAATTGGATGGAGACAGGAAGGTACATTTCATTTATTTTCTTCTTGTGCTTGTGGCCTGTTTCCAGCTTGTCAACACAGTGCTCCAAAAAGGGCACTGAATCATGACAAAAGCTGTCAGTACAGCTGGGTTTTTCCATAAAAATTGCGTGAAACAATAAAATTCATATGGTTGTTGTGGCAGAACTTTATTCAAGGTCTTGCTTACTTGAATCCGTGCCCAGGTTTGTTCTCAAAGTTCTGGAAACTTTTTGACTAATGTCCAGGTTAATAGATTGCTGTAATTGTGGTTGCCTTTGTATGGTAGCCTTCAGAACCTGATTGCTGAGGTTTGGCCCAAAGCAGTGTCTCATGTTCTGTGTTTGGGGTCCTTCTGTTGTGTTGGATCAGAGCTTTTGGAGCTAAAAGAAAAAAATGTAAGTTACTTCATTTAAAGCTATTTTAATCTTTTGTTTCTTTCTCTTCAACACAGAAATGGAGCTTCAGACTTGTCTTCTTGCAGAGCTTGATAAATATTTCTCTTTTCAGCATGTGGTAGTTCTTGCTGAAGGTAGATTTGCAAGAGTGGAGGCAACTTTATCTTCATAAATGGCAATTTTTTAGAGTTCTCTCTTGTAGTATGGTGCTCATGCCTAATTTATTAGGAGATTGCAAAGCTTTGACCCGTGGACAGAAAATGATACCTGCCTGGAAGTCATGTAATTCAATCAACCACACTCTGGGCAAGGCAAGATCCTTCACATTTGTCTGCAAACATCTGCTCATCATGGACACTGCTATAACATAAATAGTAGTTGCAGCTACATCTGGGGTATTCTGTAGGAAAACTAGGCAATTATTTAATTTCTCTTTTTGCCAGGGTCTAGCAGGGTTCAGAGAGATGTGGGGAAATGTTATCTTCCACGTGTTAAAATTTTCTCCGTTTCCCTCAGCACGTTGTCAGCAGAGCAGGGGATGTGGAGGTTGCAGTGTATTCAGGTGTGGCTGTGTTCTGAGTAGAGGGCAACTTCAGAGAGAATATTAAACAGCTCATCTTCTAGTGCTGTCAGTCATGCAAGGCACTGTTTTGTAAGCCAGTCACATATCGCTGGTGATGCGTATTAATCCACTTTCTGCCTCCAACATCACCTGCTTTATTTTCTATCCCAGCTTCATACCTTTTTTTGGCAAAACCACAGGGGAAATATATTTCAGCGACAGTATATGGTAATTTTGCTCTATGCACTCTAGCTCATTACACAATCCTTGTCTTTTGAAAATAGAGAAAGGATTTATGTCTCCTACTATCATTTCTGCCACACACTGATTCAGTGAAAGAGCTTTGTGGTGGTTGGGAGTAAATTTCATTTTCCCTGCTGTTTCATGAAGTGTGAATCACTTTCTAGCAGATGATGTCACTGCCAATTTACAAGATTTTCTTCCTCTACTCCTGTGTAGGAGGAATCATAAGTACTCTTTTTTATCATGGTAATGCTGTTAGGTGTAGAGGGTTATTCGATGCAGGAGACAGCATTCAAGCTTCTTTATTTTTGCCAGCACAGATAAATAGCTGAGTTTGAAAGGTGAGGTACAAACTGCCACATTCAATCTCTCTGGCTAATGGAGAATGAAGGCTTCTTCCAAGTTTGGATCTTGGATACTGTGAAGATTTGTTTTCTGTTGGGTCTATGACAGAATTTGAACAGCAAAAAAATGTGTTTATGTTGCCTCTCATTTTTGAAACAGAAGGTGAACTATACACTGAATATCTTCTCCAACTAAGAGACTTGTCTCTTCTGTTAAAAAAATAAAAAAAGAATCACTTTTTACTGTTTAGAAAATTTTCTACATATATATTTTGAACTGTGGGCTCTTGGGAACGGTTCTTGACTCCTTGTTCTTGATGTTTTATTGGGAAGATACCTGTGATTGTGTCTGCTTCCACCAGCTTCACCAGCTTCTCTGTAGGAGGAAAATAGGTGGTGAATAGTGAAAACTGCTCTTGTGGAAAGAACAGTTCCTCTTCAAAGCAGTTTTGTGTGGCAAAGGGAATGAGTGTAGATATGTATAAACTGAAACCAAAAAATATTAATTCACAGCACCTATCTGCTATCTTGGGTGTCCTAGGTGCCTTTTTAACCCCAACAAACAGAACCACAGAGCACTGAGCTGAACTGTCTTTGTTTTATAGGTGAGGATACTAAAAACCAAAATGTCATTTTAGCAATGATGTCCTTCCTAGCCAAGGACCCTTCACAGCAAGGGTCTTCAAAATAACAAACCGTGAGCTGTAGCAGGAGGGACAAGCCATCAGAACTAGTTAGGAGGATGGAAAATCAGCATGTGCAGGAAGACTGACACTCCTAAAAGGAGCATGTCAGCTGAGAGGCAAGAATATATTGTAGCTACTGCTGAGAGAGTAGAGGTCATTCACAGACTATGAGTTTATTAATCTTCAGAGGCAGATATTAGTCCTTTATGTAATTCACTTGTTATAGAATTCTTCTTTAAGCATATTCTACTACACACATCCTTCCTCAGATGCATGTGGTGCCTTCATATCATGTTTGGCATCTAATTTCAATTTGCTCTTTGCAGATTCCTTTTGTGTGCAGTCGGTATGTAAGTAGATAAAAGGTAGGGATTGGGAAGGATGGGTAGAAATTATTCCTTAAAAACCGGAAATAGGAGCAGCTCCTGTTTGATCTTTTCTCTTCCAAAGACCTTGGTCTTGAGAACTGTACCATTCAGGTTTGGTGGTAGACTCTTAAAGAAAAATGTAAGCTCTTGTTGAGTGGTTGAAAATGTGTTTAAAACTGCATCAAAAGCAGGGAGGTCCTGCAGAGAGACCTGGACAAATGAGAGGGCTGGGCAATCACCAACCACAGGAAGTTCAACAAGGTGTAGTGCCAGATTCTGCACCTGGGATGGGGCAGCCCTGGATATACAGCCTGGGGAATGATATGCTGGAAAGCAGTGCCATGGAAAGTGACCTGAGGATCCTAGTTAATGGCAAGTTGAAGATTAGTCAGCAGTGCCCTGGCAGCCAAGAGGGCCACCTGTGTCCTGGGGGAGCATCAGGCGCAGCACAGCCAGCCGGGCAAGGGAGGAGATTGTCTTGCTCTGCTCTGAGCTGGGGGCAGTTTTGGGCACTGTAATAAAAAAAGATACAAAACTGTTAGGGAGTGTCCAAAGGAAGGTGATGAGGATGGTGAAGGGCCTTGAGGGGAAGCCGTGTGAGGAGCAGCTGAGGGCACTTGGTCTGTCCACCCTGGAAGAGACTGAAGGGAGACCTCACTGCAGGTACAACTTCCTGTGAGGGAAAGCAAAAGAGCAGGTGCTGATCTCTTCTCTCTGGTGACCAGTGATAGGACCTGAGGAAATGGCCTGGAGTTGTGTCACAGGAGATTTAGGCTGGAGATTAGGAAAAGGTTTTTCACCCAGAGAGTGGCTGGGCACTGGAACAGGCTCCGCAGGGGAAGTGGTCACAGCACCAAGTCTGACAGAGCTCAAGAAGGGTTAAGACAATATTCTCAGCCACTTGTTGTGACTCTTGGGGGTGGTGCTATGTAGTTAGACTTGATCCCTCTGAATCCCTTCCGATTCATTCTGTGAGTCTGTGAAAATATATCTGTCCCATCAACTCTGTTCTCTTTAGAGAGGTACAGTGGGGTCATTCCTGATAGCAGTAGCTGAGGAACTCTGCCTTGTTGTACTCTTCCTCTCAAGGGACTGAGATCATCACTAATGTCTCCTTATGTAAACGAACAATAACTTTAATATTGTTGTCAGCAGAATGACTGTACTCTGCAGAGTGTGTGGGATTGCTGTGTAATTGCCATGGCACATCCCACCCAGGTACACCGTGTAAGCCAGCATGCCCACTGTGCCCACATCCAGGCACCTGCACTGATGAAAGTAGCTGGATCACAGGTGCTATTTCCATGCACCTGGGATTCCTTTTATTGAAGGTCAGGTTCTAATTACAGATGTTCATCTCCTACCTTTTTGTGCAGGCATATTTGACTCACAAGCAGTGGGAGAGAGCTCATGGGCTTTTAATGTCAGATGAACATTCTTAATGCATTTTTAGTCACAGAAGAATTGAGTTGCTGGCTTTCAAAAGCCTTGCGTGGACTTGTGCTGGTTTGTAAACCATATTTGGAAAATATACCTCAAACTCTCAGTTCTCTGCATCCAACATTTTACTACAGTTTAGTTTGCAGGAAGCACCTGGATTTATTCAAGGTATGCTTTGTAGTTGAGAGTTTCAGAAAGTCTAGTCCTGTGTAGTATCCTTTTAGAGAACTGCCTGGAAAATTATTCCAGGCCCGAGCCTTTCAGCTCTGTTCTCTGAACCATTTCTCAGGGTGATAAGCTGTTTTTCAGCTAAAGGCCAAGAAGCTTTTCCCAGGAAAGATAAATTGGTAAAAACACCGAGGAATTAATAATAAAGATAAAGACACCTGTTTGCTGTTAACAGACCATGGGAATGGGGTGTCTTCTCTCTGGACCAATCATCTTTATTTTGTTCTCATTGTTGCGAGTCATGATACTTAAGCAGTGAGTTTTCTGAATAAACGTTGTCTTCTCGCCTTCTCTTTCATCTCAAGAATGACCATGTGACTGTGTCTCTTCACTCCGCCGCAACTAAAGGGTTAACACCCTAACACCGCAGTCACAGTCCNGAAAGGGTGACATGTAGTATCCTTTTAGAGAACTGCCTGGAAAATTATTCCAGGCCCGAGCCTTTCAGCTCTGTTCTCTGAACCATTTCTCAGGGTGATAAGCTGTTTTTCAGCTAAAGGCCAAGAAGCTTTTCCCAGGAAAGATAAATTGGTAAAAACACCGAGGAATTAATAATAAAGATAAAGACACCTGTTTGCTGTTAACAGACCATGGGAATGGGGTGTCTTCTCTCTGGACCAATCATCTTTATTTTGTTCTCATTGTTGCGAGTCATGATACTTAAGCAGTGAGTTTTCTGAATAAACGTTGTCTTCTCGCCTTCTCTTTCATCTCAAGAATGACCATGTGACTGTGTCTCTTCACTCCGCCGCAACTAAAGGGTTAACACCCTAACACCGCAGTCACAGTCCTGTACCCCCTATAAATTATATGCTCAGCTGCATGCCCAAGTCACCCACAATAACACTGCATTCCATGACGAGTTCCTTATTTTTGTTTTCTCTGATCCTGTTGCCATTTTACTGGATTTGTAAAACATATATTAATATTCTCACATTGTCAAAGTCTCATTCAATTATAGAAGCTTCATTCAATTACAGAAGCTTGACAGAAGTTTCCTCACTCATAAGCAGTGAGCCATGTTGCCTAGAACATTTGGCCACATGATAACTTTCCTTGACCCCCACCCCATGCTCTTGCAGAATAAATGCTTTTTCAGATTTTTAAAGACATGGCAGAAAATCTTTTTTATATCTTACAGCAACACTATACGCTAACCTAAAAGGATTCCTGATTCCAAAGGACTAGTTAGCACAACCTATTACAGGGCAAGAAAGTTACTACACTTTCTACACCTTTCACTATATCTTCAGAACAAGCTAAGCTACCAGCAGCTTCCCTGTGGGCATCTAGATATATAGAAAGTAGAAAGAAGGAGGCCCAAGTTAGAGCAAGTCTGCAGCTGCAGTTTTAAACATCTGTTTTTCCTGTAAGTGATTCTTTTCCCCCCCTCACAATTTTATCCAAATTTCTCCATTTGCTGTGAAGGAGAAACTGCCCTGACTGCTGCAATATGGTTCTCTTGTGTGTATGAATTATGATTCAGCCTTGTCTTGGTTTGAAAGATAGATGGTTGCTAGGGAAGGCAGGACCCTCCCTTGGATTGGAGAATGTAAATTCTGTGCCCCCAAATTATTATAATTTTGAATTTAAGGGGCTTTTAGGCAAAGATATGAGGATAGGAATAACAGTTTCTTATTAGTATGTATAATAAGGCAAACAAAAACAACTATGGAATTAATAATAAGTAGAACTAGGGACTCTGTGACATTTTTTTTCGACTGAGACAGAGAAGGATGGAGGAGAGGCTTTGCTTCACAAAGCCCTGAACTTTTGGTGCAGTCGATTTGGGGCAGTCTATTTTGGTGCCCTTGCAGGACTTTGAAGAGTACTGAGCTGGAGCAGCAAGGAATGAGCAAAAGATCCCAGCTGGTGGACGAGATGTACCAGCAACTCCATGGCAGCAGCTGGAACTGGTGGATGTCCTGGCAGGGCAGNCACAAGAAGAAGAAGAACAAGAGGAGCAAGAAGAGCAAGAAGAAGATGAGCAAGAAGAAGAAGAAAAACAAGAAGAAAAACAACAAGAAGAACAACTACAAGAACAATAACAAGAAGAACAAGAAGAACAAGAACAAAATCAAGATGAACAAGAACAAGATCAAGAACAAGAACAAGAAAAGAACAAGAACAACAAGAAGAAACAACTCTGGGTTGGGTTATGGTGAATTCCTTTCCCCAAGCCACAGCAGCTTTGAGCATCTGCTTCTGAAGCCACAGAGTGAGAGCCTCTCAGAGAACCTCAGAGAGCTACTGCCTCTCTGCCCTCCTCTTACCCTTGGCCCAGCCAACCCCACGTTCTCTCAAGTACCATAAGTACCAGCAGTCAACATTTCCCAGCAACTCATGGGAAAAATTCTATAGGCAAGAAGGAACAAACAAAAAGAAACCTAACTCCCAACAAACCTTTAATCACAGCTCCTGTAGGACCTCTTTCTGTTCTAGTAGAAAAGGTGAACAGTATGGATAGCTTTTTAAATTATGCTCTTCAGTGCAGTCTTGCCAATAGACTGATATATAGATGCCAATTTTATCTTCAAATTGACCTAAAGGGTAAAATCATAACAAAGTTTCTGTTCTACAAACTGGCAATTCAGATAGAAGGTTTAGGGCAAGAAGAGCCCACCAGCTGCTGGTTGTTCATTCAACCAATATGAAACATAATGTTTATAAAAGTGAGATAATGTTTTTGCTGTGGCCTATTGGGTCTGTGGGTACTCAGCATTTCTGCCAATTAGATTCAGCAATTTTCAGATTACTGTTTACAAAATGGACACACAGAGTTAAGTATATTTTCCTCAAGTTCTTTACACACTTAATCACTGCAGGCAAAGATATTTAGGTACTTTGTAGATCTCAGTGACTTCTCAGCAAACAATTGATTTTAAGTGATTTGCTTGGTCTTGGTATTAATGCTATAGCAGAAACATGCATAGAATCTGACTCTTAGGGAAGCATTTACCTCATACCACTCACCCAAATTATTCTCCTTTTAACTGTTGCAGTCCTATGCTTTGTTTTCCATGTGTGGTGGAGATGTGGTGAGGAGATGCATCTTCAACCACTTCATTTGTTGAAATGCTGCTTTGGGCAGCTCTCCCTGTTTCCAGCCCTTTTGCAACTCTGCTATAATGCTGTGGGACTGCCGGCCTCCGTGTGTCTTTCAGTCAGAGCCATCTCTGTGTGTCTGGAGGAGGTAGAACTGAGCCTGGCCTTGACCAGGTGGAAGAAAGAAGCTGAATAAAGTATATCTGGCAATTTCCAATCTGGGCTTTTATGGCCTTATAAAGTATTTGCAGACTGCTGTGCAGGGTCTTTCAGTAAAACTGACTGCCACACAACTCAGAGCAGGGGAGAACATGACAGACAGCACCTTAGCTCAGGGGGGCCTCTAAATGTACCTTTATGACCAACAAAACCTGCGTTTTCATGGTCTCTCATGAAAACCATCTCATGAGTTTTTGCCTTCTGTGTATTACTTTCAAAATGCTAAAAAGGCACAATGGCCATTCGTTGTTTTTACCACTTGCATGGACCAAACGAGCCATGACAAAGCTGAGCAACAGTGGCCTCTCTCTACTGGGAAAAACATTTTTCTCTGCTGTGAGTGCTGGGCTTGCAGATACCAGCCAAGCTCGAAGGTATTTCTAGAAGCAAAAAAAAAAAACCCAAAAAAACAATAGTGTCAATAGAGTTAATGGTACGATGGACTGAGACAGAATAAAGCAAAGATGGAAAAGGCAGACAGAAAATAATTTGTGGCAGGACAGCTACAGGACATGAAGTGATAAACTATAAAGAGACAGCAGGGAAGCACCTGTTAGTGCTTGAGACTGGCTCTGTGAGGAAAAGCTGAGGAAATATTGGGATTGGGGAGGCAGAGTAAAAAGCATATTCTATGAAATGGGAAAGGAAGCTGGGTAGACATAAGATTATTTGGGAATTTTTTGTGGAAGAAGACTAAGACCCCAAAAAACCAGCAGAAAGGTGGTTATGGCTTATAGATGAGTGATAGTTCCAAGAACTTTGTATATTGTGTCAGCAATACAGAGAGATTCTGCATGGATGTGCAGGAGACACTGGAGAAGACACAATAATTATTACTTAGTAGTAGACTTCACCCCCAAAGCCTCGGTTCATTTAAAGCAACCTACAGAAAAAAGGGGTTTTTTCCACTTTAAAATGGCATTTTAAAACAAACCATGTCATTCTAGTGAAGTCAGAAAGATCAGTACAGTGATTAAATTTTTTTCATTGTATGTCTTTCATCAGGATTGCAGGCTGCAAATGCATGCTAATAAAGCATCAATTTTGTTTCTGTCTCTCAGATATAAAATGGAGTTCCCATCTGCCATCTTGTGCTTTTCTCTGACTTTCATTTATCCCAGTCTTATCCCAGTCTGAACTGACCACCACTATCCCCCTATAAGTGGAGGAAGAGGGCCTTCATGGTCTTTAAATTCCTGACCCCATTTGCCAGTAACTTTGTTGTATTCATCCTCCTGTTTCTCCTTAGCAGCTCACTTTGGAGGGACAATATGGGTAGGTCTAACCTTCTAATCTGTTTGACAGGAAATCTTTACTGGAGCCAAAATTGTTGCACATTTCAGGCAGCAATCCATTTAGCCAGGTTGAAGACCTAAAAAGAGTAGCCCATGAACCCATTTTAGCATTGGTAATATATCTTAGAAAGATGCTGAGGTGACAGTGACAGCTGGAGACCCAACTCAAAGGAGGAGGAGAAAGGAATACCTTGGTCACTCAGTAGCCAGACCAGGAAGAGAAACCTCTCCCTTGGCTTGGCATAGACAGTTCAGAAGGTGTGCTGGGCCTTTCTATAATGTCTTGGAGGTATCTGCAGGGTTTTTAATGGTGGCAATGCTGTGACTGTGTGTGCTCTGTTCTCACTCTTGCCTCATGGGGCTTAGTTCCTGCCTGGTGCCCAATGCTCCAGCAGGGATTCCTACTTCTTCCAGTTAACAGCCCCTGAATTGTTAAAAACAGGCATGTGCTCTTTGTGAGTGATAAATGTCAGTGTTTCAAGAATAGGTATCTGAATATTTTTGTGGATTCAGTGTTACCTTGACCATGTAACACTAACGTGGAAAAGAAATGTTCTTGTCGGTGAAGAAGGCAGTTCTGAATATTTTCTCATTAAAAGCAGAGCACTATAATATCCAGACCATTATCTGATTTCAGTGTGTTCTGTACCTCAAGGTCCTGTATTGTATACACCTGCATTGAGCTGGTTGCTTTTCATTACTGAGTGCTCCACGAACTGGGTATTTTTAGAGGACAACATGCTGTTCATGCTGTTATTTTCAAGCTCCTTTCTTTAAGTCAATCCGGTTAAATTGTGTTGAGCACAATGAGTATCACTTTATATCTGTAAAATTGGTTATTTTTTTCCTCATGGCAGACTTTGCTTTAAAAGAAAAGGGTGATGAGGGCTGGGGCGAGGGGAAGATGTATTATTCAAAGCCTGAGAAATCTTTGAGTAAGGTCGAGCACAGTGGTGGTGCCTGTAACCTGTGAAAGCACTTTCACCAACAGTTTACCCCCAATGCCTATGGAAAAAAAATCCTATTCAGTATGATATATGAAAGCATAACCCTCTGTAGTAAAGGAATCAATGGAAGCATTCATATAATAGATGACTCTTCAGGCTTGTGCAGTCTGCTGCTCAAATATAATTGGCATCCATGTAATAAAATACTGAGCACCCGGGGAAATGTTTGAGATGTTTATGAGTCATCACATAGTTTATTATAGATGACTGACACAGAGCTGTGTAAAGCAGAATAGGCTAACAAGCACCTGAGTTAGTGTTACAGTATTTAATACTGTGATAAAGAAATGCACAGATTTTAGACTTTCCATGTATTTAACTAATCAAAATAATTTATTAGGGGTCTGGTGAGTATAATAGAGAATCAGATTGGCAAACCAGTGTTTCTACATGGAATCCTTAAGTTGTTGCTCCAAGATGCAGATTAGAAATCCAGGCTTTAAACTGCAGTGTTGCTGACAGGCAGAACCGAGCCACAGTTGCAGTGTCTTTGTACAATGCAGGCTCCTCTGAATGGAGCCTGTCTTTTGCTCTGTGCCTACATAATGTTTAGCACAGCTGGGAGTCCTTATCTCAGCCAAAGGCCTCTCTAGATGCCACTGTAAAGAAAACAATAATATATTTGTCGGCTGCATGTATTAAGCATGTTAATAAATTCCCTGTTCATAAAAAGAACTTGCTTGCTTGGCATTTGAACAGACTTGCAGCCTCTTGATCTCATCCTGCAGACCTTGGGCTCTGTCTGTTTAGAGAACTGTGGTAAAATAACTCTTCCAGAGCTCTCTAATATCATGACACCACTGTCTCCAGCACTTAGGAAACAAGTTTAAAGCCAGCTCTGGTCTGACAACATACTGCAGTCTGCATTGTAGACACATTAGTGTTAACTGTTGTGCTTGCCCTGAGAGATTCTTCTCACACACAGATTAAGAAATTGTGTCTGCTGAACTGCCAGAACTCTCCTCTTGTTTCAGCTTGGCTCACTTGACTTTTAATTTAAATCACCTTTCATTCCACTGATTTTTTTTGAGTGAAGCAAGAGAAAGCAAATGAGTCCTACTCTCCTCTGCAATAGAAACTGAGTGGGTGAAATGTTCTCCAGCAAAAAGCAGTAGCCAGATGTTCATATTCGGTTTGTTTTGCTGATTAACAATGCTCAGCACATCTGTGTTCACACCACCCAGTGCCCTGCAGTGGGTATCAATTCTGTTCATTCTTAAAGCTTTCTGCTGCACCACAGCAAATGGGGAAAAAAAAGTGGTGCTCTGCCTTTTGGTTGTTGCATTAACACTTTCTTCTTTTTTCTTTTTTTTGTCTTCATTGCTCTTCTCTCAGTCCTGTTTTGATTGTGGGATGGGTCAATTTATATCAGGACTTTAAACTTTTAATGTCACTAGAAAAAATCTCTCTCATTTGGTGATGGTCCCATAAAAACAGGCTTTGTTTCATTGTCTTTTAGAGGTGGTTGGTATTTCTCTATTATGGGATTATTCTGGGGACTTGGGTAGGTACGTGTATGACACTGGGAGAGACTGAGAGGGAGATATTGATCAGGATTTCCCTCATTCTTAACAGCAACTCTCTAACGTGATTTTGGACAGCTGAGCCAACTTTTCAAAGTGAATAAACACAATAGAATTCTTGAGAATCAGAAAAAAAATATTTAGGGGATTCATATGGTTTTTGCCCTCTGGAATGTGAAAACAAAACTGATATTACAGAGCTAGGGATGTAGAAATGGGGGGAAATGATTTTTTAAAAAGAAAATTATCATTCATCCATGGAAAATACCATTAAATCTTGCAGAATGGAAGGATGGTAGCTGTGGTACCAACCTGCACAAGGTTGTGGTGGGGGTGCAGGGGAGCAGATAGAGACAGATTCCCTAGGGTATGACTGCTGTGCTTTATATCAATGCTGAGGTACAATGAGACTCAGGAACAGTAAAAATGAGATTAAAAAAGTGCTATTTAGATACTGGGAAAAGATGATCAGCTTAGACTGCTCCTGAGTAATTAAAACCTGCCAGGGTAACTCTAGACCTCAAATAGAGTGGGAGTGGAATACAGAGAAAGCTCCAGCAGATTAAATCAGTCTGGATCTGGGCCTCTGACACAGTCCAGGTGGACATTTTGCTGGGATGCAATTCCTCTAAATCTCACTGACCTCAGAGACCTAAGCATTGCATCAAGACTTAAATTTGGAGTCACACCAGGCTTTCTGAGGGAAGTTTATAGCTCTCTCTTGGTAGGTAGACTCCACAGTCAGGTTCCTGGAGCTGAGGAATTGCCAAACCTTGTCCAAAGGAGGCCACTGAATAGCATCTGTGTGACATGAACCCGTGGCTTTCATTTCAATTCTCTGATAAAGAGTTGGAAGCTCCATCCATTTAGCACTACATGCTTTCAGCTCCTCAAATCCCCAGGATACAGAAGATTCATGTGAAAATATCCCAGCACAACTTCTCTTGGGTCTTCTTAAGTATCTCTAGTGTGGAATGTGTTCTAAGAATAGGTAGTTTATAGCAACATATTCCTTTGGGGGCAAATCTAAAATGAGAAGCATCATGAGAAAAGAGAAAATAAAGTGAAAATAAAATATTTTGAATCTCAGCAGAGATTCAGTATGGATTTGATCACAAGATAATTTTGTATATTATGGCCATTGTTATTTACTCAGGGGTGATTTGTATGGAGTTAAGAAAATGAAGGTTTGAAAGTTAGTTTTTCCTTAAGTGACTGCAAAAAATGGGGATTAAGCTACAAGTCAGAATAGGGCCCTGACTATTTTCCTTTACATTTTAGACTTTGAAGAGAAATGAACAGATGTATATTCATAATTTGACTTTCGTAGTAAAAGCAAAAGTATGATGAAGATATTTTCCATCAGTGGTCTTACTCAAAGATTGTTTTCCCAGTGATATTAGAGCTATATTATTTATTTTGTGGTGTTACTTTTATGGCCATGTGTGGTGCAGATTTTAACTGTGATAGCAATGTGGCTGTTAGCTATTAAATACCTTTATAACATATAGTTTTAAAGTGAAAATATGTCCTACCTGTTGCAGTGTACTTAGCTGTAGAAAAGTGAATTTTAAAATAATTAGTCAATCAAACAAAAAAAATTTTTTTAGGAAGTGACAAATTGCAGTTGTTTTTTTCCCCATCATTTTCTTTCCCAACCTAGGTGGTGTTGAATGAGTAGCACAGTTTCCCTCTGGACTGTAAGGATGAGAATTTTGCAAATTGCAGAAATTACCTAGTAAAAAGGCATTGGCTGTATTTTTTAAACTGCTAAATTGTTCTTTATGGATTGTTAAAACCTTGAAAAAAATTACCATTGCAGACTTCATTTCTTTTATAGTGGATGACACAGCATTTTCTAGCAAGCAGATTCCATGTCAAGTCTTGCTACAAATTTAGGTAAAAAGTACCAAATAACCCTTTTCTTCTGTTGTTTAATTCATTAGCCAACCTATGGGATGGATTCAGATATGGGTAGAGAGATAGATTTCCTAATATCACATTTTGTTCTACGTCCCCGGACAATGTAAAATCTGAAGTTTGTCTACCACTTATTATTATGAAGAGATTGAAAAATATAAACTGATGGGTTGAGACCTACTCCTGTCCCCTGAACAGCAAGGGCAAGAGTCAGCAGTAAACAACAGACTGAACCCTGCAGCCTTGGTTGTCTCTCTGCCACTACTGTCACACCTCTGGTGCAGTGGTAAAGCCAGGTCTGGGAGTAGCAGTGGGGGCTGGATTTGGGAAGGGGTTCCAGGTCTGAGGATAAGTTTATGTTTGTGCTCTTGCACATTTTCTTGTGTGAATACAGAGTGAGGCGTAACTGGAGTTGTCAGAGACCATAAGCTGATGTGGTTTTCTATGTGCTTAGAGGGACTTTGTTTCTGCTTAGTCAAGGGTGCCATGCCCTCAAAATCATCAATTGCCAAGTCACAGTCTTACAAGTAGCTAGGATTAGCTTTGGTTCAGTGTTAGTCTGCAATGCCATAACTCAGTGCAATGGAAAGTTGTTGGCTCTGTTTCTCTTGGGGATGTTTCCTCTGTGACACAAAGGTCCTCACTGATGGGGAAACGACAGCTTTTTGCTGCTTGGCAGTAAGAGATTGTCTTGTTCATAGTCCTCAATAGTTTCCTTCCTGCCAACTGTGGTAGGTTTTGTGTTTTCAAAAGAGGGATTTGTTCTTTTGACTGATTTTTCAGTATGTAGCTTCTCCTCATTGCTCCTTCCTCAGCTTATTGCTAATCCTCACATATTCAAGCCTTGGCTTCCTTGGGGGAAGAATGACATGCAGCTTTTTTTTTTATTTTTTTTTATTTTTTTATTGCTTCTATAACTTGCTGCATCCTAGACAATTCAGGCACTGTGCAATGATATATCTTGCATGTCTGTTAGCATTCCCCTCAAGTATGATTGCAAAACCCTGTCTTCCATGCAGCCAAGTTCTCCCTGCATGCAACCAAAGCAAGGGAAGCCCTGTGAGACAAAAGGCCTCTTCTGGCTATAGAAAATTTCTGCCAATGCTGTGGTCACTGATCTTTGGGTCCATTTGTATACCAGAGTGATTTGTTGCTGCCAAAATGGGAGTAAAATGTCATTTCCGATGACTCTTTTTCTTTCTTTGAATAACTTAGTCTACTATATGAGAAAGTCTTATGAAACTTAATTGTGACACAAGCTTCAGTTCAAGAACACCTTTTAATTGGTTTCTCTGGGACTTCAAAATTATTTCCTGCAGTTAATTGTTGAAGGGGAGAAAATACTATAGGATTTCATGGATGCCTAATGAATGTGTTCTAGAAAGTCAGACATGAATAATCCTACAGCTTGTGCCATCCTCTAATATTCCTTCATGCATTATATTTGAAGTTGTTATACTTTCTCATCTCGTAAATATTTTCCCCCCTATGTCTGAGTGCCGCATTTCCACATGGGGTCAAACATAAAACAGGCAGTCTCTACTTTCCAAAGACCTTCTGAGATTCTGGTTAAAACAATTGGAGAAGAATTCTGCACAATACACCGAGGCAGCTTTCTACAGACCATCAGGAAGAGCTCCAGGAGAGTCACTGAAGGAGTGTGGATCAGCTTGAAAATCTCTTAGATATTATCACTGGATACGGTGTATATCTTCTTCTCCATCTTAAACAGTTGCAATGCCATTAAAAGTCAGTTTGCTTCACAGCAGAAGTGGTTGTGTTTCAGAAAAGAGAGGAACAATCGCTGTGTGCAGTTGGCAGATGAGTTTCTAATGTGCTTGGGGATTCTTTTCCATGCTGTAAATTCAAATTACATCTCATCATGTGCCTAGTTAAAGAATAGAATGTGTCACAGTAGAGAAAGGGAAAACCAGGGACAGATTGTGATCCTGTTGGCAATTACGGAAGTCTAGACTACTTCACTGTCATTTCCTGTCCCAGGATGAATGAAAGCAGGCTCTACTGGGAAAGAAAGCAAACAAACAAACTTCTTATATCAGGCAATTTATGAGGGAGAAGTTCTTGTATTTCAAGTGATTTAAGCACTAGGAGCAAAGAAAATATGTAAACATAAATATTGTAAATAAGTAAAAAATGTAGCAGTTTATTTTAATTTTTGACTTTGTCAAGGTTCATTGAATCACAGATTGCTTTTGGTTGGGAGGGACCCTAAAGACCAGCTAGCTCAACACCCCTGCCATAGGCTGGGACATCTTTCACTAGACCAGGTTGCCCAAAGCTGCATCCAACCTGGCCTTGACTACTTCCGAGGGTGGGACATCCCCAACTTCTCTGGGCAACCTGTACCAGTGTCTCACCACCTTCACAGTAGAGCATTTTTTCCTAATATCTAATCTAAACATTCGCTCTCTCAGTTTAATGCCTATCAGTACAACTTCTGCAAGAAGTCTCTCTCCATCTCTCTTCTAGGCTTTTTTCAGGCACTGGAAGGCCACAGTTAGATCACCCCAAAGCCTTCTCTTCTGCAGGCTGAATAACCCCAACTCTTTCAGCCTTTATTTGTCAGAGAGGTACTCCAGCCCTTGAATCATCTTGGTGACCTCCTCTGGACCAGCTCCAACAGGTCCATGTCCTTCCTGTGCTGGGAGCCCAGAGCTGGATGCAGCACTCCAGGTGAGGTCCCAGAATCCCCTCGCTCCCCTGCTGCCCACAGTGCTCCTGATGGAGCTCAGAACATGTTTGGCTCTCTGGGCTGCCAGCACACATGACCAGCTCACGTCCAGCCCTCCATCCACCAGTACCCCCAAGTTCTTTGGAGCAGAGTTGCTCTTCATCTGTTCATCCCCCAGCCTGTGTTGATACCAGGGTTTGCACCAACCCAGGTGCAGCACCTCATAAGATTCCCATGGGAGAAGGAGCCTGTCCAGGTTCTGGTGATACCTAAGTCCCCAGGCAGGGGGTCAGGAAGGGAATTTACTTGTCTTGTATCACTGGCTACGCTTGATGACCAAGGCAAAATGTAAAATTAATTAACTTTTTATAAAAAATTTAACATATGTTCCCAGGACACTGTCATGAAATAGAAACTAAATTCATATTCCAAGTAATAATGAGGGATGTAGAGACCTGAAGAAATGTCAGAAACTAAATCTAACTAAATCCTTGGGGTGTATCAAAAACTGTAGCGAGCATATGTTCCCTACAGTTCCTCCATAATTTTTTAATCTTTCATTAACCATGTCTAGCTTTATTATTATCATCTTTGTGCAGACCCTGGTGTGTACATATGTGAAACAGACTTTTGTGTAGCACTATTTGCTATGCATGGAATTATGAGTTTGTTTGTTTGTGTCATCCTGGGAATGAGTGTGTCACTTCTCCTGGGCATTTGGTGGCATAAAGCCATTAAAATGCACCAGCAATGACCCCTGGTGCTTTACAAAAGGAAGTGATAAAAGCTTCCTTGTCATGTTTAAGTGGCAGGGGAATTTAGGTATGTTATCCAGAATGCAATTATTCAACTTGGAGCACAGCCAAGGCACTGAGACTAACGATATGTTTAATCTTATGAAAAGATGGCATGGGATCTTTAATGACCATGTTTTGTCGGTATCTCGGATTTATGATGTCTCTCAGAGACAGTTCTTGTGGTGTTGTGCTCAAAAGACATAATTAGAAGATCCATAACTCTGCTGAGCTTTGTTTCAACTGGTCCTTTTTGGAGAGATGTGCATTTATTCCGTTTTATTTCTAATCTGTTCAGTGCAGCCTTGTGATGTCGGAGAGTCAGCCTTGGGAGGAAGCAGCTGGTCCAGCCCCATGCCATCCATTGATGGGGAAGCTGTTTCCCTGACAACGGCAACGATGAGAAACCAGACAGAGGCTCTTTTCCAGTTCGTGTTTCTTTTTCACTCGCTGTTACAGGCACTCATTAACTTCTGAAGAAGAATCAGATCGCTCCTATCAAACCAAACTAAAGCCAAGTGGAAAGGTGGAAATGTCACCACATTTTCAAGATTTTCAATGTTGTGAGCTTCTGTGAAGCCTGCTGTTACCAACATTCATTTTCTATTTATTATTTCTATTATTAAAGTATTAACAAACTAGGATTTTTTTCCCATTTGGGAATTATTCATGGCACTAGCGAAACAAAGAAGCACGGTAAAAGAGTAAAAATTGCTGCACTAGCCTGGCTTCACTCTTTGTGCAGGATGCCTTTGTGCAAGAATGCAGCTAAAGGAAGGATTTGTGACTCAGGGCTGTAGAGCTGGTGGACATGGGGAAATACATATCTGCCTTTTTATTCAAACTCCTGACATTTTGGACTTCCTCAGGAAAAACAGAAGCTGACAGACCAAGAGAAGGAGGCGACAGCCAGGTTGGCACAGGAGGCTGACAGCAAAGGCATGCTGGTGTTTTGATGCCTGTGTCAATAAGACCCAGGAGTTTGAGTCCACTGTGCCTCACGTAAACTCTCACCTGGGATACTGTCATTTCTCTGATGTTTTGCAAATTTTTTTTTTCCTTTAATATCTAGTGAAAATGACTGCATGAGTTGCAGGGCAATAATAAAGAGTCGAGAGCTTTTTAATATTGGGGAAGGGGTCCTGAGTTTATTCTGCTTGGTGTAAGCAAGCAGATTTCTTGCTTTCTTTCTTATGTTAAAGATAATAAATACAGATATGTGACATCAAAACAGTGAACTCAGGAATTACTAAAACAGTATTTCTGCAGAATATAAACCAGAATTATTATTTTATATCAGTACAAAATATTTGAGTAATTTAATACATTGATTCATAAAGTTAAGAGCAATTCTTTTTCCTATGAGAGTGGTATTTCCAGAAACATTTTTTGAGGTTCTGAAGACTCCCTCCCTGTGACCTTCCTGAGGGATTAGTGTAACAGAGGTTGTTGTGAGAGAAGCCTGGTCCAATCCTCCAGATCCAGTATATCTGGTGTGAGTATGCCATAGACCAATGCACTTCTAAAATACAGGCTGGAGTTCTGCCAATTCCTGAGGTATCTTAAAATTCTGGGCAGACTGCAAAATGTTGCTGACTGACCAAGTAGCATGAAACACAGGAAATATACACAGATATCCCAAACTTGAACCTTAACCCTCCTAAGGAATTATCCGTTCATAAATTGAATGAGCAAGTTGTAGCTATGAATAGGCAGCATAAAGCAGTCATTTTTATAAAATAATTTTTTTAAAAGCTCTGTACCATTATTGTGATTACGAGCTATAAAATTTCATAATGATCATCATGTTGTTGTAGGCAATGCAAACACAGGATACTTTAATGTCTCAAAAGTTATTGCTCTTGCAGAAGCTCTGAGTAGACCACTCATCTTTGGTTTTTGGAGATGGATAAAGCCTGGACTATGGCATTTATTTATTAATTTTTCCTTGGAAATGTTAAGGCAGCAGAATGGGTGTATATGAGAGGCTGCCTTATCTTGGACTGCAACATGACAAAATTTTATGCAACATCAGGCTCAATTCATGTGAAACTAAAGTTCTTAAAGTCAGCATGCACTGATCTCCTTCAGGAAAGCAAGACTTTTGCTGCAGTGTTATTTCATGAGCAAGCACTTTTCAAACATGCTTTTTGTTGGCAGAGGCTTGATAACAAATAATAAATACCAATTAGCTGCATTCAGCTGGGGGCCTGTCTGCTGATGTGGGGTCGGAGAGGGCCATGTTGTTAGGAGATGGTTGATGTTCACTACAGCAACTCAAGTCTGTAAAAACAAAGCATTTGAACAAGGGAGAAAAGAAAATTGAGGAAGCTGATGGTCAAAATCTGAGCAGCAGCACGTTAAACAAACATTAACATTTTATTCTCATGGCTGTAGCTTTTTTTTTTTCCCTGTGTAGTACAGGGCTTTTGCCATACTCTGCTATTACTTTGCTTTTTTTTTTTTTTTTTTTGTTTAAACTACATTACTAGCATTTAAACACATCTGGGTGATGGGATAACACATTCTTCCCTCTCAAGTCCAGATATTTTTTCTTTTCCTTACTGTAACATCTCTACAGATGCAGAGACAAGTCTGACAGGTTTCTTTCTAAGCTCTTTATAGGTTTTCCCAAAATAAAAATTACAAATGTATTTGGTTTCCTCTTCAGCACCCTTCTGCCTGACTTGCAAACTGTGCCACCAAATTAATTGTGATCGATAAAACCCTTCATAAAAATGCAAACAAAATGTGCTACTTGAAAGGCTTCCAAATTCGGTGCTCTAATTCTACTTGAGGAATGCACAGTAGATTTTTTTTTAAAATTTTATTATTTTGGGGCTATAATCTGTTAGGCAGTGATCAAAGTGAATGTCTGAATGCAACACAGCCATGAGACTGAAGAAGGTGAAGATATGGAGTTGTGCATCCCATATTCAGTGGGGTTTTGATGACAGGAAACCTCTTTACCACTCTATTTGCAGGAACAGTGAGGCTGGTAAGTCATGGATCATGTCTGTCTTCTTCTTTCTCACAAAAAGAATACTCAAAACCACAAAAATCTTAAGCATTGTTTTTGGAAGAGGGACAAAACTCAATCTTCAAGGCCAAAACCTATTTCAGGACTGGAAGAGATGAAGTCTCTGATCATTAGGTTCATCATACCTGGTCGGTATGGAAGGTAAGTTGAGGCCAGGTGAGGAATGCTGGTGGAACGTGAACATCCTCTTCATGTCCATGACACCTCTGGATGTCCTCTGCAATTCAGCCTGCTCTACAAATCTGACCTGTGCTTTCACCAGTCATGATAACGCCAGATGAGGACAATGAAACACAGTTTTAAGCAAAAATCCACTACAGGGACCCTCTCAAACCCATCCATTGGATGGCTTTGGAATAGATAGAATTGCAGCAAAAAATTCAAGGATTCAATTTAAATAGGGAGCTGTCTACCAAGTATAATCAAAACCAAGTATTTAAACCAGAACTGATTCAGCAAGTTATGGTAAATGTTGCCACAGCGGATATTAAATTTTACCCTGTACCAAGTACAGAGGTATAAAAAAAATTGAAAAGTGACACTGTCTAAGAATGAATAAAACTCCAGTTCTCTGTGAAAAGGATTAAGTTGTCCCTTCCTTACACGCTTTTTTCTGCTATAGAACAGCATTTACAGGATAGCTGCTCATTACATGTGAACTTATCCTGCAGTGCAAGTTAAACAGCCCCTCTGATTTCAGGAGCCCTCTGGGCACTGAGCTCCTGCTTAAACTGCTTGAAGTCTGTGTCAAAACAGCGGCTGAGAGATGAAAGAACTGCCCTCCAGATGAGGGAGAGAATGATGTGTAATAAGTTGCAATTTGCCTAAATGCAATTGTACCTGATGAACGTCACGGTGAAGCTTTTGGGAGAAGACCTGGCTGGAACAGCAGAGGAGACCTGAGCTGCACCAGCCCCACCCCAGGGGCTGGAGTTACTTGTACCAAACCTGGATTGTCAGGTCAAAAACCTTCACTGGAACATCAGCAGTTCAGGAATAGTGTTGGGAGATGATGCAAACTGCCCTTGCTAGAGATTTATGTGCAGGCATGCTTAAGGAGAAGGAGGAATCTTGCATTTCCTTGTGGGAGGTGTTGAGCTGGAAAGAAGTTGAGCTTGGATTAACAAATTCTCAGTGGGTGGAGGTGCACAGCACCTGCAGCTCTGTTAGCTTCAGTTTGAAGCTCAGCTTTTTGGAAACTCTCCATGCTATGTCACTTCCTCAGAGACAGTATTTCGAAAAATAAAGGCTCAAGCACCAGAAGAAATGAGAACAATCCAGTGATGGGGGTTTTGTATGGGATTTGAGGAAGGCCTTTCCAATGAATTTGGATATGGCTGCGGTTTTTGATTGTTCTAAATGAAAATATAAAGTAAGCCTTAGCACAGAGGTGTTTTAATTGAAATGCAAAGTTTATTGCTTGAAATAAGACTGATATAAAAAGAAAAAAGAAAAAAAGAAAGATAAATTCCTCTTAGACAGTATTGCCTCATCCGCTGAGACACTTGTGATCCATGAGCTCTTTGATTCAATTCACATGAGGCAGAGATATTGTCTAATTACTGAGAAATTAATTTGAAAACCAAAACTCAGACCCTTTTTGCATGCACTAAACACCCATCCTGTCCTGCACAAATTAGCAAACTGTGTGTGTTCCTTATGAGTCCCCGTAGGATAATTTGCAGATACACATAAAATTATCCATTTTGTTTCCAACACCTTCAAAACACCCAGAAATGAAAACACAGCATCTACCCATATTTTAGGAGGTGGATAGAGAGGAATTTAAGTACTAGAGAACCCTTTTTAAGTATCCAGTCTTGATGTTATATTTCTGCAGCATGTCTACTGCCCTAGCCACAAGCTTACCTAAGCTCCCCAGGGAGCTTTGTGACTCATTTCTGGTACATATATATTTATTTATACAAACAGTGTATCTTCACACACAATCTGAGTACTTCATGCGTTACCTCAGCCTGTCTTAATTGCATTTTTATCTGCTAAACTGTTGCATGTTACAAACCAGGCAGGGCGAGGATCCCTCAAGGTCATCTGGTCAGATCCTCTCTTCATAATAAAAGATTATTTAATATACTGTATTTTCTAGTGCTGGTGCCAGGCTTCTTTTAAACATCTCAAATAATGAGGCTCCTACTGCCTAGCAGGGAAGATTATTTGACATGGTAACGGACCTTGCCAGCAGAAAGTTTTTGTTATTTATTACCTAAAGCTCTTTATCACCTTTCAAATGATGTAGTGAGATTTATACTCTTTGATAACTGTCTTGAAGCACCTATAATGAAGCCCCATCTAGGAGAAATGCATGAATTCATGAATTTCAGTAAGGCAAGGATAGCTAATCTTAGAAATTTGAATGAAGATATAAGGATAGTGCATAATGAACGTAATGCATATTATCTATCCATGTATTCAACTAAAGAAAAAAAAAAGGAAAAATCTATTTCTGGCATAAAAATACTCCACCTTCCCCTTATTTTTGATCAGAATTAAAAGAAGTGGATACTTAATCTGCTCAGAACTGGCTACGATATTTAGCCACATTAAAAAACCCACAAAAACCAACCACACCTTCCTTTCAAGTTCTATAAATCTATGAATCCTTATGAAATCCTTTGGATTGAATGAGATTATCCATACTAATAGTCACATAGTTATCTGAGTCTATTCCAGGAGACTCTTTTGCATCCTTAAGCAAGCTTCAGCTACCTTAAGAAACTTGAAACTTTTTTAGGAGGTAGAAGACTACTCTTACTTAAAACCAGCCTTCCCTAGAGAAATAGCAATGCACATTCACCCATTGCTTTTGATAATGTTGGGAATGTTGTACTGAGACAGCTGAGGGCATGAGAGGGTCACAAAATTATATCTTGGTGATATAATTTTTTAAAAGCTTTATACAAAATACAGTTTTTAACATTAATTCTGTGATGAATTATAGCTATTATGGGGCCAGTTTGTATGTGTTGTTGGCATAACTGGAAAGAAAGAGACTGAGATGAATTCAAATGAGAAATTTGAAAATGTGGTATAATTTAGGTGGCAATATTCCCAACAGTGTCCCATTTACCTTCCACAGGTTTTTGCTGGTTTGTATTTACCACAAACCCATCAACTTTAAAGAATTAGGGACAAGAACTGGGGAAATGCACAGTAAAGAAACAGGGCTTGAAATGAAGTTTCATCTGAGTTTACCAGCCAGATGTGGGAAAATCATTTTGCTTGCTTTACAACAGACTTAACTGTACATTAGACCAGAAATACAGATACCCTAGAGAGGGTATATAAAAGGCAGAGCTGCCAAAATAGTCGGTGAAAGATGAGTTTTATGTGGCCCATGCTGCAATGGGAAGTGGGAAGGGAAACATGGAACTTGTGTGTGTAGGGGAAAACAGGGAAGTGAGATGGGATGCTTGTACTCATTGAGCAGCACAGCAAGTTGAAACTTAGGAAAAAGCAATAGCAAAATCTGTATGCAAGAAGGGAACAGAAGGTCATGAAAGGGGGAGGCCTGTATTTAGCCAATCTTAGCTTAAAGTCTGGTGTCATTTGGCTGAAAATGTAGTGGGTTTTGCAGTTGATCTCATTCTTAGGACTTCAACCTCCTGCATGTGAAATAAGGTTAAATTCCTAATGGTGCCCTCTTTTGCAGCTTTCCTTCATTTCAGTAGGAGTCACCTCTAATCACAGGAAATCTTGAGGTGTAGTTTCTGTAGCCTTTGACCAGTTCTTTGGCCAGACTAAGTGATGCCAGCTGTAACAGGAAACTTGGGGCAAGGCAGATTTGCACTGTTTGGACCAGTTCATGAAACAGTTATAATACCTTCATTAACATTGTATAAATTATTTATTTGTCTTTTATTGTCACCTTCTGCAAATATGCTAGTAAGCAAATTAATTTGCAGACTATTCATAGAAATAATTGAAGAGCATATTGAGAACTCTTCCATTTATTTTTGGATGTATACTAAATATTTGTATCTAAGACTTACACTCTGCATAATATAAACAGGTTATTTTACTTAGTAGATTTAGATCATCTTGACTGAGGAATTACAAGTATGTGAGAAACTTATTTGTTATTTTCAGGTAAAATACTGAGTATTTTCCAAGAGGTTAATGTTAAAAATGTGAAACACTTGAAGAAAATTCAAGAGTAAGGGAGATGCCATATTTGTTGATCTATTTATTAACTATTTATTTTGGTTTTTTTTACCCACAAAAGACTAAGGCAGAAGGGCACAATGAATGATGAAATATATTCATCTTCAGCTTAAGAAAGGCTAAATATGTTGTACTTCTAAATACAGCACTGCTAGTTGACATCTTTATTCTGAAGGCAGGAGGTCAAGAGACTGCATTATTTATTGAAGTGATACTTGTTTATCCTGGAAATTATGGTATTATATATATTTATATACTTGTGTATATATATGCATATTTATGACTGTAAATAAATTTACACATATCCCTTTTTACCTCATGACAAAAATATGAGAAATGTTGGGTATTCATCATTGTGAAGCAAGGAGAAAGGCCTTTCCATGAGATTTACTGGCATTGAAAATCAGTTTTTCAAACTGTGTCAGAACAATAAAAAATATCAGTTACAGTTTTTTTAGATAGGAATATTGACATTTTGAAAAAATTGGAAATTTCAAGGAACTGGTGAATCCTTCAACAAGAATATCAGGGAAGTATTACCAAGCAAATGAAGATGATAAGGTCAGATAATGATGGTTAAGTGATTGATAAAGAAACAAAGCTGAATAAAGTTATATGGAGATTGTTAAGTGGACATGAACAAATCAAGACGAACAATGAGAGATTATGAATTTTTTTAGTAGGCAAGAAGCATATCAGAATAAATGATGTCAGGTGATGTTTATTATGCATCAAAGAAAGAAAAAAAATTGTCTTTTTCTTAGAGAGTTTACTTACATTGGATTCCTGAGTAAAGCCTTTTCTGTATGGGCTTGCATGTTTCAAATTTGGAGCAACAATAAGATTATATCAAAAATTTCTGGTAATACTTTTTGTTTAACACTGCAAATCTCTGCCATATTTTCCTGGTAGCTGACTAGATCCTTGGATTTGGTTACATTTATGACCCTTGCAGTGAGCTCCTCATTTATAGAACAGTGTCATGCTGTGAGTGCTAAAAGAAGAAGAGGGGCTTATTAATGCTCCTACATTACATTCAGGCTTTTATAAATATGAATGCTCTAGTTTTTTCTGCTTATCTATTCCTCCCTTGTTGGTGAAAGTTAAATTGAATTTACATTGTATTTTTCTCCCACAACAAACAGAAAATACATCTTCTTGTTTTATTCAGTAATCGTAAGGACTGTTGTGTATAACATTCTTATATTTTGTACTTGGATTGTGAGCTGTACTGAAGATCAGAGACCCAAGATATTGAGATCCAAAGTGAGAGGCAGCTGGAGGGATCAAACCCCACTTATTTGAGTAGAGCTTCAGTCACACCATCTTTGTTCAGAAAACCTCGAGATAGCTTAATTGTGCTCCCTTAATTTTGGTAGGTTT
This sequence comes from Toxostoma redivivum, assembly GCA_013397375.1. Taxonomy (NCBI): domain Eukaryota; kingdom Metazoa; phylum Chordata; class Aves; order Passeriformes; family Mimidae; genus Toxostoma; species Toxostoma redivivum. The sequence goes on from VXBI01012050.1 coordinate 61,976, forward strand.
GGGCTCTTGTATCACTCACTTGTTCCCCACGTTTGTGTGATATTCTATCTGTAGCATGTACTTTGGAGATGGCAATTAATGTTACCTACTTATTTTAATTAAAATGAAGTGTTTTCTACTTTAAAGCAAAGCATTATGCAGCACTTGCCAGTAGTGGTATTATGGTGGTACTAAAAATATGGGCACATTTTTCTGTTTTTACACTGTTCTATCCTTTCCCTCTTTCCTATATTTTTAGCCACTATAGATTTAAAGTCTGATTTACTGTTCTGGTTTTTCTTTTCCCTGCAGAGTCACTCGCCCTGCCTCAAAATGACTACAACATTGTGCCATTCTGATCAGGAACACCTCTTTTTTTCATTTATCTCCCTCCCAAAAGCGTGGGCTGCTTGCACCAGTACTGGGACTGTATTGTTGTGGTCCCTGGTGGTAATGGCCACAGCAAGTTGGGGAGCTGTCTCTGAGTCCTTCCTCATCTCTCCTTGGCTGAGTGCAAGGCCCCGAAAAACTCTATGAGGCTTTTAAAAGGGCTTATGGTTGTTCATGTACTCTGAGTTAGAGGGCAGGGAGAAATACCAACAAGATCTTTTCAAGAGGTCAAAACACCAAAAACAACTTTACTGGCAAGTTTAGAAAATCAGAGTACTTTGGCAAAAGGTTTAGAGCAGCATTCAGTCAACACAAAACACTTCTCAAAGCATGAGCTTGGTCCATTCAACTTCAAACTCTCAACCAGTATGATTTTAAGTTACTCAAAAATTCCAAGAAAAGGGAAATAGAAGAAGAAAGAGAAAAACAAGAGGAGATATAGAAAAGCATGCCTGTAGCTACCAACTCCTAAGTTTCAATGATGTTCAGCTGATAGAAACTCCAAGAGGAGGTCAAGACGTGCTCATCTCGTGTTCAGCCTTAAATACCCCTTGGTCTTCCTGGGCTCTTCCCCCAGGAGGGACTTCTGGTCATTTGGCCACTCAGGAGCTGGGTTAGGGGCTCCAGAGGCAGGTGTGGAACATTGTCTCTGCTGTGCCAGGGATTGGCACCTCTGCTGGCCTGGGATGCAGGCTCTAGGGATGGGGGCTGTGGGGCAAGGCATTGCTTCTCCAGGCTGAAGCCCAAACTCTCCTTTCCCCCCTAGTTCATGCACTCCAAAATGTTTCAAGACATCAACCTTTCCATTCTCTCACACTGAGTCACCTGCAGGTGATAATTTTCCATCAGATTTCCACTCCAGGTGATAGTTTTATCAGGCTGTGCTGTTTTCCTCCATCTCCAGTCAGATGCTACAGAAGCAATGGGCAGGGTGTGACTCACACAGGTTCCTTAAGCTGTTTCTATCCAGACTGGTATTTTTCCATATCACTCTGCTATTTGGCACTTCATATCTGTTCTTGACAAGAAGCAAAAAGGAAAATATTTTGCCAAAGTGTCTCTTTCCTCTCTTAGAGGGGTAGGTCCTCCTGTATTAAGAACATTCCTGAAAGAACCAGGACACTGGAAAAAATCAGTGTCTACTAAATTAGAAGTGGCATTTAATTATCCCTTTGGTTAGGCTTATATTTATGTGTTTGTATAAGAGCTATCATTTCATCTAAGTTTAAGCAGCAGTAGTTTAACCTCAAAATGTTATGATGTCAGAACATTAATTAACAAGTCAGGAAATTTTCAAAAGCATTTATCAGATTAACTGGCCATTCTAAGAGACAGATACCAATTACCATTATTGCTGTCAGGTACTGTCATATACTGAAATATAGCAGCCAGAAAAAGGAACATTATTATCTACTATGAAAAAGCGAGGCTTAGAATTTCTATGCCCAAAGCTGTCTTTCAATGTACCCTTATTCTGTGTAGCTGAAAACCTACAGAAAGTTATTTTGTAAACTGCTAACTTTTCGAAGTATTGCCTAAAAGAAAAAAAAAAGCCGTCTTATGTACAATTAGTGGGGAAAATGCGGGAATATTTGGGTTAAATTCCCAGGAACATTTCTGAATTACAAAAAAATCCTTGGTATTACTGTAGCTGTGAATCCTCCAAAAGATCCACATGTATTTTCCAGTCTGAGGAACAATACTGTAAGGACATGTAATGTGACAAAGTTTTTTGTCATTGTCTTAACTCCTACCAAAGTCAGTGCCTCTGGGCTCACTTCCCATAGTTTCTTGCCATCTCATGACTGCCTTACAAAGTGCATAGTCTTGAATGGTACAAAATGGACTTGCTTTGTTTCAACTTTTTGTGTGTTTCTCCTTTGAAAGCAAGGATTTTTATAGGGTGTGTTTGGGGATTCCCAGTGCAGCATGAGCTGTTTGCAGGTCAGATTCAGTGTGAATGCCTTTTTCTTTCCTTGTTCATGACTGTAAGTATAAAAATGTGCTTCTTGGATATTGGCCTTCCTATTCTTTTGCTGTTTGGGAAAGAGAAAATTACTCGCTGGTATTTTGGTTAAAAAAAGCACCTATGACATTCAATTGCAATATTTTAGTATCATCATACATTTTTTGGGGTTTTTTTGGTCAATTTGCACCACTTTCATTGGTGCAATGAAATTATGCAACACTTTTCTTCCTAATTCCACTACATGCCATCAACCTGCCATTCAAACCTTTAAATCTGAATACCCTTCAGCTCAACACTTAAGACAGGTTTGTGAATAGAAATTGAGTTACTTGTTAGGAATGTTGTTCATCACTGTTTTCTGGGTTTTATGTTCCTTCTGTCTTCTTTTTGTATATTCTTTCTGTCTCTTCTTAGATATTTTGGGCCATAAAGCAGCTAATGTAGGAAAGTTAAGTATAAAAAAAAGGAGGCATAAAGTATAAAAAAGGAGGCAATATCTAGGTTTATGAACTTTTAGTAATTGTATGACCTTTGATAGGTGCATCAAGGTCTGAAAATATGAAAGCTATTTATAAATAGCAAAATGAAGTGCATATATGCCCTACTGAATCAACAGAAAATGTTAAATTATACTCTAGTTGGTACAGTTTCACTTTCTTTTGTCTGCAGTATAAAGCACCTTGCTACATTACGAGTTTTCTGAGTAGCTTTTTCCCATACACTGTTCTTGCCATTCCCTGACACTACACCTCCCTGACACCTATAAAAAGAAGTGATATTTAATCAATTATCACTTTAAATATCATCAGAAAACAAAGTGGAATTGAAAGAGCCCAAGCCCCCCAGATGCGTCATAATATCAAAACATTATACTTGAGAAAAAAAAATACTTATTTCCACGTTAACCATCTGATAGTGTATGAAGAAAAAGAGAAAACAATATGTCCAGCTACTGGCAGATTAGCCAGTTTTCTTAGGAAATTTAGGGGACAGACAGGCGGATCTGCTGCCAAAGGGACGAAAGCTTCCTGTTCAACAGGGGGAAAAATGGCTCTAATCCTGATGGATAAATCTTGAAGTACTGAATTTAACTGGCTACACACAGTGTTAGGCTTCGGATGTACTGAGAAGTTTAAGCTAAACTCTTTGGCCAGTGATAATCACACTATTGTTAAACTATGCTTGCCTTACACTTCAAAGTGCCAAAAAGGAAAGTGATTCCCATGGCCCTGTCATGTTGATTGTCTACCTGAATGAAGCTAATGAGGTCTTAATACCGTGCTGGTTGCTCAGGCAAGATTTTAATTATTAGGTGTCAGGTCCCTAATTCTCATGCACCTTCTTCCCTCTGTGGTGCTTCCCTTTAGCTTCCAATTTCAAAATTGATTATGTCGAGTGCAGGTCCCTTCATTTTATTACAATAAAAGCTTTTGCTATTAAGACAAATGAAATATCTCTTTGTTTTATTATCTTGTGATGTTTTTGGTGCATGCTTACTATTTCAGGCCCTGTGAAATAGTAAGCAATATCTCAAAAGCTTTTTTGCAAGTTTTGAGAAGGCAAAAAAATTACAGTCAAGAAGCCTTTTTTTTTTTTTTTCTGTATGTGTGTGTGTGGTCTTTTCCTCTGGTGCTAACAAGTAATTAGTTCAAACTCATGTCTGCCAAGCCCTGTAGAACAAAAATTTTTGAAGTAGCATCTTCTCTTCTAACAACTTGTGTGGATTGCTGTGGGAATGAAATTCCTCTTGACTTGCCTCCAGTTCCAGAAGTGTTTGTGTGTTATCTATTAAGAATGAGTCTGCAAAAGATCTATATGCAAGCCTTTGTATGATAGACAAGAAGGGTTTACCTGAGGCACACTCTCCTCATACTATAAGCAAATCAATGCTGAGCCCTTGGAGTCAACCAAGCCCCAGAACAGAGCTCTTTTATAAACTCATAAATTCCAGAAAAGCACAGTGTCATTTTTTTTCCATGCACTAGAATCGTGTTTTGTTCTACATATCAAAATGAAGCTGCCTTATAATGATGCTTGCCTAAGGTTTCTAAGTTTTTTTCATCCTTTTTCAGCTAGTTCACTGTCAGGATAACTTCAGATTTTGATGGCTTTTATATTACTGCCTGTCTTTTTTTTCATCTCCATAAGAGTGGCTGGAATCCATCTTTGTGAAGTTCCACCACCATCTATGGAATTTCACTGCTAAAAAAGTCTTTTGAGGTTTAAGGAAATATTATTGCACACTACATATGATTTGAAACATCAAAGGAACTTCTGTTTTGTAAGATCAGCAGTGATATTTCTCAGTGTATAAGAAAAACAATGGGTTTAGGCTCCTAAATAGTATAGTTGCTTTCAAGTAGCCCAGCCATTGGTTGAGCTTATATTAGCTAGGAGAAGTAGAGGAGCCCAAGAAATCTGAATTCCAGGATTTGGCTTGAACATGGAGTCTCCACAACCAAGCAGACTACTTTAGAGGGTAGCAGTAATTTTCTGTGCTATTGCAGCTCTAATAGCTGAGACTATGTGAGAGTCTTTCTCTTCCTGGCTCTCTAAGGCTAGCTTCCTACAGAAATTGGAAATAGGACAGTCACAGATGGTTCCAGCTGATGACTCTGTAAAGCCCTGAATCCATGCCTGCTGAGTACTAGAGAAGCAGCTCCTCAGTTTTCTGACATGTCCAGCTAGCTTTTGTGAGTCTGTGTCTGGCTGTGCAAGGAAGCCGTGACTGGCTAGTGGACCTGAACCATAAAGCAGATGTGAGATGACCTCATGTAATTTTCTTCCTGCCCCACCTGTGTTCTCACAGTGGTGGTTTCAGTCAATTTGGTGGGAGAGTTCAGCTTTTGCATTCTTTGAGCATGCTAGTGTTTTTCTAATCTCTGTATGTGGCCATAGTGTTTCGAGGCAAGTCCTTAATTACATGTTGTTTTTCAATTCAGCACCTAAAGTGCTCACCAGCTAGTATTTGAAAAATTGATTATCTTTGCAGATAAGCTGTAAGATTTTTTTTTTAGGTCTTCTAAAAGAGGAGTTTGTTCATTTACTTGCACTCTGTGGACCACAATTAAACACTGTTGACATACTTGGATTTGTGTATGGTACTAACCAGCAGAATATTTCTGGGTACCAAGGCAGAGCTTCAGCTGGCAGATCTATGGGCTGTCCTCACAATGAGGGCAACCTTATTTTCCCTGTGGTTTCTTGATAGTGTTACACCCATAAAACTGACAGTCTGTTTGTCAGCCTTTCTGTTCTCTGGATAAATGCATGAATTGTTGCACTGTAATTGCTTCTTACAGGTATTTGCAACTAAAACCTTACTATTACATGTTGTCTATCCAATCAGGAAACAGAAACTGAACCAATCAAGCTGTTCTGGGGCTTGGGATACAGGAGAGGTGATGTAATCACTCTTTCTTCCTCTCTCTGCAGAAGGAAAATTATTATAGAGAACAATTTCTGGATGTACCATCTGGTCTTTCATACTGAGAAATCTCCTGACGTGGACTAAGACAGAACATGTTGTCAAATAAAGAGGGTGTCAGAATAGACTCTTTCCCCATCCAAGTCAGTGCTTAGTTGTGTCTAAGAGATACTGCTAGGGCCAGAATGAAGGTTTGAGCCTCACAGGTCCATTTGATGGTTAGGTGCATTTGCTGGGAAGATTGTTTATCTGAATTTCTGTTCTGCCATGTCAGTTCCTATGAGATGAAGACTTGGCCCCTTCATATCAAGAAGGAAAGGGAATGATCTTTATTTATACATTGTGGATATTATCACAATTGTCCTTTATTTTATTTATATCACTTCTATGAAGCTTTATCTTGGCAGAAGACCTTGCATCTGGTGGAATGACACTGTTGAGTGCTACCTCTTGGGTTGCTGTTAATATTCCTCTATGATTTGTCCAGGAAGCAGGACAGTCAGGGCTGTTAAATATGTGCAGCAGAATTTCTGGCTGCACAAACCCATCTCATACAGCTTCATTTTTTCCTCCACACTGGATGATTCCTTTCTTCCCAAAAGAAGTGACAGAACTGACAATATTTGTCCTGCCACCATTTGTTTATTGTGCACCCAAAACCTGTAAATTATGATCTCCTGATTGATGAAAAGTGTCTCAAGTTTATTTTTGTACCCCCACAATTATTATCATTATCTGGTGGCTGAAAATGAGAAAGAAGGTTCTAGTGAGTACTTTTGTTAGGCTAAGTATGTTTGTGGGCATTCCTTGACACCATTCTTGTATCCAGTTACCTCAGTTGCTAGGATTGTGCCTGGCAGTGCAGTTCTTCCCCATTCCCAAATACGCAGGGTTGGGAGTGGATTAACCTGGGATTGGCAGATGTTCACATGAACCACAGACCAAGTCTAGGAAAGATGGTTAAGCAGTAAAACGTCATGCTTGCTGAGGGTTTAGGTTTTATTCCTCCAGTTGCTTTTGTTTGAGTCAATTGTTTTTCAGTTTGTTGATACAATATTTCCTTCCTTCCTATTCTAGTAAGGAAATAAAATGTCATATTTGAGAAGTACGGCACAACCAGTCCTTCTCACATCTACCTTCTCCTTCACATATATCATATAAGAGAGGAGAAGCTCAGGTAACATCTTTGCTTTTGACTATGATGCACTCTGCCAGCCTGGTTTACTGTGAACTCTGAGTCTGTGCCTTTGCAATCACACTGCAATGTGTCTCATATTCAGCCTTGCATGGTGCTGAGAACTAAAAGAAGATTCTGAATCCACACTTCTCCAACAATATCTCACTATTAATGAGTTTAACACCTCCACTTAATACAGCCTTGTTTGGCTGCTGTTGGAGACGTGGCATCAATTCAGAGTTAAGAACTCTTAAATTATTTTGTCTGTCTTGCAAGTTAGCTGCCTGATTAGAGATAGAAATTGTAAGTCCAGCTGATTCATCAAGGCAATTAATTGAATTAATTCATCAAGATCAGCTGTGCCAAAATATTGTACTGAAAACTTGGTACTGTGCTGAAAACACAACTTATGTAAGATTTCATGAAACCCTGATTTTTCACACATTAGAAATAATGCAAATGCAAATAATAATGCATTAAAGAATAGATTTCAAAACAGATTTAAACACTGACTGTGCAAAAAGTCCCAGAAAAATATTTTCTATTATTTTACTTGTTCTACTAGTAAAGGAGGTGAAGGGAGAATCTGGTGGGCAAATTACTTAGGGAAAAAAAACACTGATGGAGTTTTCTAGCTATGAAAAAAGAAAGCTTTCAGAATTGATCAATCTGTTTAATCTAACCTCAAAATGGAATGTTTCTTTTCCCTTAGCAAAGAGCAACTTTTTTCTTTTTGTTTCTTAAATAAGATATCTTTGATTTTTGAATGCTCAAAGACAGAAAAAATAATGTGTTTCATTTTTACATCTACTTAAAAACTGATTTTTTAATTTCTTTCTTTATTTTTACTTCTTGTTTATTTTAATTTACTTTTTTAATTTTCTCTTTCGCCTATAGAGATCTTTAATCTTCAACCATTCAGGTGTGTATGTATATACTTCACTCAGGCATTTGTGGACGCTTCAGTGATTTTTAGTGGCTTTGCAAATTTATTCTTTTTAAGCCTGTATTAATATTGTTCAGTCAATCTACAGTTACTGTGAATGGAGAAAAATGTAAACTGAAATTTCACTACACTGCATAGGAAACATCAACATTTGAGGCTTAATCTTAGATCAGGGAGGACAACTACAGTGAAAGTGGTGGTAAACTTGGTGACCAAACCCACTTGGCCCAACTGGGCTCTAAGCAGGGTTTTATCATTTTGTAGACCAGGATGCAGGAGAGCTAAATTATGCCAAGTAATGTCCCAATGAGACTCTTGTTGTGTGCTTGTTATCAATACACAAAGGTAATTAAAGTACGTTTTGTTTTTAAATGAAGATTAAGATAATTTCTTCCTCAAGGAAGAATTTTCCCTCCCTTATGATTACAGCAAGGGATGTACAGTCTTCCAGTCTCATGAACATAAGGTCTCTTTGAACAGGGATGAGTGACTTTTTCCTACCCCTTTTTACCACCTTTTCTACCACCTTTTTAATACCATTTTGCTTTATTGTAAACATGAAGAAAGTGGTTTTCTTCATGAAAGATTGAGTTTTAAGGAGGGAGATTATGCATATTGCTTTGTTAGAACTGATAGCAATCTTTGTTATTGCAAGATAAAGCAATCATGCTTTCAGATGAAAACACACCTGGGGATCCAGTGCTCTTAATCCTGGCTCTGGAGCCACAAAGTGAAAGGCCTCTTTATACTCAGTGCTGAAGGGAGGAATGTTATCAATATACAAGCCTCTCTTTTTTGTTTTCTGTGTATTTCTACCATCTGCAGGAATGGGAGGTTTTCATACTGTGTTTTTTAAACAAGGAGAAAATGAACACAAGTAACTGCAGAAGTGTTTACAACATTTAGAATAAGTTTTCACATATTGGAATAGCTTTCTTCTCCTCCGTCCTGGGCACTCTGTCCCACTCAGGCGGTGGAAAGCAGTCACCAGAACTGAGCTGCAGATGTATAGTTGGCATCAGTGAGGTGGACTGGCTCCACCATTCCTCTCTGCCTCTCCACACGTCACCATGGGGAGGTTTTGAAAGTGTAGGCAGGAGAGAAGTGGCTGCTTCAATCTGGCATTTCCAGTAAGTGACACAAGCTGGAAGAATTCTTCAGATTCCTCTTGAAACAGATGTGAACAGACCGAGAGCAGCTTTGCTTAAGTAACTGGTTCCTTCATGAGCCAATTCTTCGCTGAAAGGATTTTGGCATAGAAGTGCATAATAGCTGCAATTTTTCTACTGGTATAGCACTGTTCCTTTTATGTTCCAATAAAAATCACCCTTGTCTAGTACATATGTACAATGTAAGTTCTTTGGAGCAAAACCCAATCTTTATCATCATCATGTTTAGAGTGCAGAAGTGAGATTGTAAAAATCCTGCACATTGAGTACCAGCAAATGTTCCTGACCAGATGTGGATGGATGTGAACCAGGTTCTCAGGAGGTACCTACATATTAAAAAAAGCTCAGTATAAGCATATTATTTGTTGTAAACATTTAAGGTAATCCCAGGCCTCAGTGTGGTTCTGTAATAAGAGGTTGCTGCACGTCACAGCCGATCTGCTTTGTTCTTTCCCAGTTAACTTGAGGGAAGGTGCAGTTCTGGTGATAAATCTGTCCTCTGGATCATTGATAGCAAAGAGAATAATATGTTGATACTGGATGTTGTGAAGCCATCTAAATCCAAAGATGCTCATTTTGACAGTGAATGTAAAAGTAATATAATTATTTACTGATAAAGCAAAATGCCCTTTTGCTTAGCAGAAGCATTTTTAGACCACCTAATGAAAAATAACACACCATTTTAACTTTTCTTGATTGTCCTTTTAAAATGTTTTTTAAACATTGGTAGCTATATATAATATTTTCTTCAAATACATTTATCTTTTATTAAGACAATTTGATTGTTTAACCAGTTTTCAAATTTTGTTATAGTATCTGCAAGTTTGAGGTTTTTTTTTAAAATTAACTAATATTTCTGCTATAGAATTAAAATTAAATTAAATTAAATTAAATTAAAATTGTAAATGTGACAAGTCTGGGACAAAATATTTTCAACATAATGCTGCCTAACTTTCCAGTGCATACCATACTAATTGTTTATACAAAAACAATGCTTTAATTTCCTGAGACCACAAATCATAGCAATTAGAATCTTTACTACAGGAATTTCAGGTGAAGAAAAAGATTTAAAAAACTGGTTTCAAAAGAGAGTGTTTATATTTTATACTAATTATTTTTTCCCCAAAACTCTACATTTTTTTGCTCTTGAATCAGCAGCAATGGAACAGTCAAGAAAGAGTGTGAATGACAGTCACTTCAGTGAGTAAATCAAATTACTGCAAATCACAGAAGCAGAGGATCCAGCCCAGAGTCCTCAGCTGCTCTAGCAGCTTTCACAAGGGTACAGACGTTGGGATTATCTGCTGCTGCTGTTTGCTGTGGTGCTGCTGGCTCATTCCCATCAGTGCCTGCAGCTCCAAGAGGAGTCAGTGCTGTTCACATGGCAGCTTTGTGCCAGAATAAAACTGGCCCTGCCATGATACTCCTCATTCCCTCGGTGGGAAGAGGACTGGTCCATCTGGAAAAGACCATTCTTAACATTTAAAATACCTCATTGTTTCACAATGCTTAACAGTGACCCTGCAGAGAGGGACAGAATTAGTTAAAACTTGTATGTAGAAATTACTCTTGGAATGTGCTATCATGCACATACATTTACATTCTCTTATGTAGAAAACAGATTTTCAGGGGATTTTCCTCCAAATAGTGCAGAAAGATACTGAAAGGAAGTGAAATTCTGGCAGATATTGTTTAATATGAAGTTTAAGCCTAGTGCCTTTGAGCTTTGATGATGGTCTGCAGTGGGTAGGACAGGAAACTTCTGGTTCCCATTTGTTTTTGTATAACACAAATAATGTTATAGACCATCATCAGAATTCCCCTTAGAGATCTCTGTTTCAGGTTGTAGACCACAGTCTATTTATTCATCCCTTATGTGGAAGTTGTCCTGTGTTTACCCTACTCTTGTTGCTATTTTAATGAAAATTTTCCAGTTCTGCTATAAAGTTCTGGAAAGAGGGGCCAGAACTGCCTGAATTATCCAAAATACTGGCATTCTCTGGGTATATACAGCTACAGAATGATGTTCTCTTTTTTTTTCTCATTGCTCTTTTTCTAGCAATATATATTGTTTACTTTATTGATTGCCTCTCAGTAGAAGTGAAAGGAATGGGTGTGCTGACTCTAAGGCACAGTAAGAGTAAGCAAAATTGATGTCTAATTTCTCCAACATCCTTGGAGAAATCTTTCCTTGACTTCAAATATGAATAATGTAGTTTTTCTTCTCTTATCAAAGACAGATTTGGGTAAAGTTAACTTACTGTGTTTCCTTTGGAATGGGAATATTTTTAGAGAGCATTTCAGGAGGTGCTCTTGAATTTGAAGGTAAACACTAATTGAAAATGTGTTGTTTTTTCCTGGAGACGGCTGGTAATTTTTTTTCCTGCTTTCAGTGATGACAGATGAGGCATCAGAGAAATGCTGTGGCATTAGATACTGGATTTCCTGCATTCTGTTCCTCCTGGCACCAGCAACTGAAGAGCTAGCACATGTCCTTTTTTGCATTTTGCAAAGCAAAATTTTGTTAAACAAAGTGCCATGGGTGTTCTCATCCCAGCTAGTCTACTCTCATCCACAAACACTGCAGGGTTTTTCACCTCTGTACTCTGGAGATGACTGGTTTTGTCATCCCTACTCTAACTGGAAGCTGGAACATAAGGAACACATCCACCACTGCTCAACTGATGCACACAGAAGTGTGAGCAGTTTTAGAAAACTGCTGGCAACAGATGTTTGGCTGCTGTGAAGCACCTTCAGTGATCCTGTGGCACTGTACCAGCTGAGGATCTGCTCCTGGTTGTGCAGCTGGGACTGAAACTGCACTGAAAGCAGTTCAACTTCCCCCACTGATCATTTAGAAGGGATCTTAATCCCTTCAGAGCTTGTGTTTTTCAGGCCTTGTAATGACAAGTGCTGGTTATTTCATTTGTTTAATTGAAACTAATAATCAGATTACATTACATCAGGAAAACATTGCAACTGACACAAACAAGGACTTGCTTCATGGCTCATATCTCAAAAAATTTCAACCTACAAAATTAGCCATGCCAGAGAGCCTTAGAAATGTATCAGCTTTCTCCATAAGCAGTATGTCCTTTAAGCCAGTGCATTTATGTTGGCTCTATGAGCAAATATCTGTTTTTTTCAGTGACTTGAGCATCTTGCTGCCGTTTTATATGTAAGACAGGAAGGGGAACAGCAGTTTCTAGCAGTTTCTGTTGTAAGAACATCTTATGAAGTGTCTGTGCCTCTAGTTTTGTCAGATCACATTAATTAGCAGTGAAAATCACCCTCAAAAAGGTATATGCAAATGCTTTTTTCTAACTGCTTGTACTTGAGGTATTTGTGGCATTCCTCACTTTAATCTTTGGGTTTATAGCCCTTCATGTTTAGGTATTTTTTGCTGACATTCTCAATGGATGCTTTCCCTAAGAAGAAGTGTCAGAAAACCATGAATGAATCTTTAGGTGGTTACATTACTTTACAACAGCAGAAGGAAGAGTGATACTGTTAATTCTAAGCTGAAAATAAAAATCCAGCTACACAGCACTTTCCACCTTCTCATGGTTACGTTTTGCCACATGGTTGTCACATATACACATGACAAATTGCTGTGCTCTGAAGGCTTTCACTAAATAGTAATTTTTTTCTTTTTTTTTGTCTTCTTTTATTATTATCATTTATTTCAAAGTAGGTTTCACTACTTTAAATGCATGTGTTTCTGAATGGCTTATTCAGGAAAGAACACCATTCAGCTTCACAGAGTGTTTAGTGATTATACACTCTGAATTTACAGTTCATAGCAAATAGATGATCTACTTACAGAAAAAACATTCTCAAGAGTCCTGTAAGTAATGAAGTGGAGGAACCGTGTGTGCTCATAAATAGAAAAATAGGTAAAATCTACTGAACAAATAATATCAACATTTCAGTTCAAAAGATATACAAGAAGAAAAATCAATATATAGGATAGTTGTAGTAAAATATAGTTCTAAACTATCTATCAGGTAATAGTTTTCATGGCAGTTTTACTAGCCTCTTCTGGGGAGCTTGAAGCTTGGGTGTGTTTTATTTTGTTTTTGAAAAAGCATAAAATCCCATCAAAAAGGAAGGGACAAGTCATCATGGGGATGTTTTAGTATCCATCAGATCCACTAGAAAATGAGTCGTTTGCATTCAGGGGGTGTGAAGCATCTGTGTTTTATGGCTCAGAGAGAGTTGGAGGATCATGGGCTGGCAGGGGCACACAGGCTGAGGCTGAGAGCCTCTTGAGCAATGCTAACACTGGAGACATCAAACTGTGAAGTGGAAGGATACATAATGCACTCTCTCCTAACAATACTTAAGGAATGCAGGAGGTATTCCTTTCCCAGATGCAATTTCTGAATATTAAGATTCAAAGTGTCTTGATGGTAAGGTGTAATACTCTCACAGAGTTAAAGGTGGTTGTAAAAGAAATGAGAAATTGTAAGACTGAAGAACGGCAGGTGTCTTGTTGGAAACCTGTAACTGTTGAACAACTGCTAATTCAAGCTCCAGAATCCCACCTATGATACCATAATTACTGCTGGTCTTGAAGCCTGCAGCTCTCTGATTCCAAATGCCCCAAATATCCTTCAGTACACCTCTGCTGTAGCACTTTCTCTTCCACTGAAGCTCTGAAGAAATGAAAATCTCAAGACATTAAAAATATTAATGAACACTCACAAAAAATGCTTGCAACTCAATATAAATAC
>VXBI01012050.1:75999-155052 GCA_013397375.1 Toxostoma redivivum
GAGCTTTGTCAAATGGTACTGAATAAAATCTGTAATTTGTTTTTTGGTTTTTTTTTGGTAACTTTCAGTTCCACTCTCCAAGGGACTTCTTCAAGCTAGCAGGAGGACTAACCTGGCTTCTGGAATTGCTCAATGTAACTTTCACTGCAGATTGTCCAAGGGGTTTTTCAGCACCATCAGTTTATTAGGATTTTGTCTTTTTCATAAAAGCCTTTTGTCTTGAGACTGTTGGACTGACATCAGTCTACTGAACAAAACAGGTAAAATTAAAACAAGAGAGAAGCTCCTGACTACAAAGCTGAAAAGGCTGTTGCAAAAGGAAGGCATAAAGTAAGGAAATGAAAAGTGTAAAATGCATCTGAAAACAATCTTTTATCCAAACCTCCACAGAAGATTATGACTGATCTTAGATTCCATAGCTGAGGGCTGATGCACAAAGCTGGTCAGAGAGAGCCTTTGAGAGCAGAAATGTGTGAAATGACTTCGGGAAGGGAACAGCTCAGTCCTGCTCCCCCTGGGCTCTCTGACTCAACCTGTCCTGTTTTTCCTTGGTCTCTAGAAGTCTCTTCCTGTCCAAAAAAGAAAATGGCTTTGTTAATAAACATTTCTACTTGTATTTACCACATTTCTCTAATCTTCTGATCTATTCATTTCCCCTGTACAAGAGAGCCTTATCTAAATGTGTGTTGCCATTTTAGTCCTCGCTTAGCATCCTTCTTTGGGCCTGAAGGCTTTCTGTACTCCAAACATTTCTGCTGTTTGAACAACTTTATTTTAAATTTATTAGGTTTTCTATTTCTTTCTAAGCTGACAAGATGTTATGACAGGGCTGTAAATCACTTGGCATAACTGGTCTGGGCCATACAGAGACTGTGTGAGGTCTTTTCAAAATCAAAACAGTGAAGAGAAAAATCTGGAGAAGACATCATGAAGCAGCAAACCAGAGGGTCTTGTTTAAAATAGGTAAACAAAAATAATTCTAAACTTTCTGAAGAATCAATGGTTGCTCCAATAGAAAGCAAGAGCTATTCTTTTCCTCACCAGTTTTCTATTTTAAAGGATTGAGGGAAGGTTAACTGTAAGTTCCAGGCTCTACTGATTTTTCTTTCTTCTCACTTTACTGTGAAATTATGCTAAAGCTAATTGCCTCTCCGAGGCTAATTGCCTCTACTGCCTGTGGTTAAAAAAGATTCATCTTGAGTTTAGCTCATACTTTCTATAATTCCTTTAACACAGACTTCTCATTCAATTCTTCAGTCCTCCTTCTCTAGGGAAATAGACAAAAACAACCCCAAAACAATTAGTCTACAGACTTTTTGAGTTTCTTATGGGAATAACCAGTCTTTGGAGCTGGTTCTTTGTTGCATTGGAGAGGTAAAGAGCAGAGCTCCCATGATTATTGTGCTATGATCTGTTTCACGTGCCTCAGAAGATATGGGTGGAAAGTAGACATTTCAGAAAACTTATCTGTGAGGTAAAGATTCAGCTTTTCAGAATCAAACTCCAGCACCCCAATTCATCAAACACATATTTTTTCTGGGCCACTATCACGTGAATTTTAGATGGTTTGTTGCTGCATTTTGGACCTATTTTGCTATGACCAGTTACACTGGAATTCAGTTTTGATAAGTCACACAACCTCTCCCAGCAGATAAATAGTCCTGCTGAAATCTTTCACCAACACTCTTCCAGGGGACATGAGCTACCTGACTGCAGAACTGTGACCTATGTTTCTGTGAGCAATACATTTCTGGTTTGGTTTAGTTAGGCTTTAATTTTGTTGGAGAGACATCAATGTGACAGCTTCCAAGTAAAAGATCTTGTTGTTTTTTCCCCTGCCCCTTATAAATGCCATGATCTCCCTGTTTATTTGAAGGTGCAAGGCAAATTTCAAAGGAACAGCTAGCAGGGAAATGCTGCATTTTTCATCTGGGTGATACATATAGAAAGTGAGAGACTGCTGAGTCAGGCACAGTTGGCTGTTTGTTACTATCTAAAATCATTAGCAATATGAGATTATACAAAGCACCCGCTGGAGGTTCAAAAGATCTTGTGTGCAACCTTGGAGAATGTTATTAAAGTCAGACTTGTTGTCTGTATCCCACACAAAAATATAAACAATTTATTTTTCTGAATGCTTTTATGGCTTGACTAACAAAGGCAAGAAGACAACTTGATATTCCATGGCTTGCCACAAGCCTTTCAGATTGCCCAATTGATCTTGGAAACACATGGTGAAAAGGAGGAGGGGAATAATTTCTGTTGTTGTTACACAGAGAGGCAGAGAGTAGTCACATGCTTTATTGCTTTTAAACCCACTTTCTTCATCTTGGTGGGTGTATGTGGGTAGGGCTCAACCAACAATACAGCTTTGAAGTGCTTTGTTGCCTGGTGTACTCAGATGTGCTATCCTGAGCACAGTCAAGGTCATCTGCGTAATGCAGGAGGGGAACTGGGTGCATGAAGAGTCAATGCTTTAAAAGCTTGAGCTCACCAGTAAGAAATACCAGATTGGGGGATATGGCTGAAGCCCTGCTCCCTTCAGAAGCAAAGTTACCAAATTGTACTGCAGGAGAGCATCTACCTCCAGGCTGATTTTTTTCTGGTATGAGAGTAGAGGAAAGCACCCAATGAAACACTAGTGCAAAAGTAAGAAATTATCATGAAACCTTTTATTCATTTCCCCCAAAGTTAGAGAATTTCCTTCAATTTTACTGTAGCTATCTGTTGCTCTGCACTGCCAGATTCATGAGTCACACCAGCTTGAAGGTTTTTCACTCTGCCTTAAGTAGTTAATAATTTATTGGGCTGGAGTGGAAAAAATGCCACTGCAGCCTAATGACTTGGGGGTCTCTCTGGGAGAAGTATTAAGTGGGTTTCTGCCTGCACTCCACTATGTACTTAGCATTATGCATTCATTGAAACAAGCTCTTGCTGGGTCAGCTCCTCTCCCAGTGACTACTGAGATCACCAGGATGAGGTTGTTCCTGCTCATGTTTACCCACTCCTTCTCTCCAAACTACACTCCTCATGGAAAATGGAACAGCTGATAGTATAAAGTTTATCAAACTGCTACTTTTGAAATTTTACATGGCCTGGTAGTCTGAGTCTTTCCTTTGGTGGTAGGAGGTACAGGTTCCAAGCAAGAGGAAGGATGGAGATCTACTGATTGTGTCGTGTATGAATGGGGGAGAGACTTGTTCCCTAGTTACAGTTTACTGTGCAACCCAACCGAGTATTTGTATTCTGAAAACCTGCTTTGTCATGGAAGAAAGGAAAACTGCACCAATTAGTCATAGTGGTTCATTTGGAAACAGCTCATCTTAAAGCCTAGCCTTAATTTCTGAAGTGCTAATTGGTCTCTCAAATATTATTACTAACTTAACCATGTTGTAGATAGCCAAAAGTAACTGGTGGTGTTTGATACCTTTGAAATCATCATGTAGTTAATGATAAAAAATAAATTCCCCCCTATTTTCAAATCCGACTCTTTCAAAAGAAATTCAAAAGTTTTGCACAGTGAGATTGTAAAACTTTTCAACTATTATATCCAAAATGAAGTAGGAAATACATATTTAAAATTACTTTCTTGTGTACTTTAGAAGGGTTGCTTTAAGTCTTGCTTTTCTGTGAAATGTCACCCCCGAGCAGAAGGCTGTGAATTCACTTGCTGTTGGCATGTTTGAGCCATGTCCTTCCACCTCCTGCAGTTGCCAAAAACAATTAAAATGCCATGGATGTAGTCCCAGGAGAGTTCTTCAGAGGAAAGGGACTTCCTGTGGCAAAGTGTCAAGGATTTTGTCCTGCTGTCTATTCTTGCTGTGGGAGGTGTTTGGAGAATGAGAGAACTGCAGCCAAAGTACATCCGAGCCCTGCCAGTCCCTGCTGCTGGAGCAGGCTGGCAGAGTGGTGGGTGCTCAGGTGTGAGTTGGAGCAGCTTTTTAGTCCTCCTGCTTTGTGCCAGGGCTTGGGACAGTTCCCAGCCACCCCCAGAAGGCAAACAGGCTGAATTCCCCCGAGTTTGGCACAGTAGCATGACGGCTGTGTTTGAGACCACTTTTAGTACTCAATAGCAATTTTCCAGTGCTGTGAACCTGATACTGTCTCACCTTGCAAATTCCATTGTCCTGGCTCCAACTGAAGTGTCGTGTCATTCCTGAAAGAGACTGTGCATGCATTTGTAATAGCTGTGTGTGTCAAACGCTTTTGAAAGACTTTCAGTCTTTATGTATTCCAGTCTGAATCAGATTTTGGATGGTCAGGAGTCTCAATGTAAGCAACCATTTGTTGCTAGGAATGATGCAGGTGCTAAACTGAGAAAATGAGGAAAAAATGACCACGCCTAGAAAAACAAGGTAAGAGTACCTGAGACAAGCCTTGAAGAGAAAAAGCAAAGGATAAGCCCAAAGAAAACCCAAAACGAAACAACACAACCACCAAGAAAACAAGCAAACAAAAATCAAATGAAAACCCAAAGTCTAGGAGAAAAGGAATACATGGCAAGCTAAAATGATTTTCTTTTTTTTTTCTTCCTTTGTACCTAAAGAGAGCTTTTTCAACGCTCACTAAAAAGTGCAGGCTCGTTGTGCTCCTTCTGGAACACAGGGCTTTAGTTCATGTCAGTCACTCATGCCAAATATATCACTTTAGTTTGGAAGTTGGCACATTGCTGCTAAAATCAGGGAATGTGTTTTAAAGAGGTTTTTGGCTTATTAGAGATTAGAAAGTTCCTCCTAAATGTTTTCTTTGGTATAGGCACATATGAATCTTCTGGATTTTTGTTTTAGCACATTATTTAACCAATAGATTCTCATCTGTGGGATTGTAAAATTGAGAAGATATTCCAGGAACTGGCACAGCCTATCTGATGGAAATATCTGTATTTCAATTCCCTTACTTTGTGTCTGAGATAATTTACTTTCTTCTGCCTCTCCTATAGTTAAAAGTCATCCTTTTCCTTCTAGATCCAATGAGGAAATATCTGACAAAAGTCTGATAATCCCTTTCCCAAACATTGCATCATCTCACATTCTTTGTATAAGGAATTTTTTTAAAACTCTGAAGTATCCAAGAGCTATTCCTTTCTCATTTTACATATGGGCAATTGAAGCAGAAGTACAAACTAGGAGCTAGAGTCTACAGAGCCAGATTCCCAGCTTGGAAGCCACCCAGTCAATCCTCCCTTTTTACAAAAAATGGAGAAGGGAGAGGTTTCAAATTACATTAGCATGTTGATGTCACCTTGCCAGTAAAAGCTTTTTTTTTTTCCTAGAAGGTAGTTTTAGAGATAAAATGTACAAAAATCGGAGGCAGGGGGAGGCATAGAGCAGCCAAAGTTCCTTTAAATATAATAGAATTCTAGCTGGACTGGTCTTAAATTTATTGTTCACTGGAAAGAAATGTGCTTATCAGTGCTTATTAGATTGTTAAGTCAGGTTTTTTGGTCATTCTCATTTATATGGAATTATCCAGGGTACAGACAAATAGATATTAATGGGCTGTGAGGGTCATTGTTATTCAGTTCTGCATGCCAAGTTGTGCTGGATCCTTTTCATTCCTCCTGCACTTATACAACTGTGAGTTATCTAGATTTCTATTTTCTACTGTCTTTTCCCAGCTGATCCTTTTTAGCACATGGTTGTTTTTTTTTCCTTTCAAGTACAGAATAAATGTCAATTAGTCTCTTCTCTGTTTTGTGACTGACCCTCTAGGATGTAAAATCCAAGGTAGCTCTGCATGATGTGCTCATCTGAAAATGGAGATTCTGCCTTATGATATTTAGCTGCTTTACACTGGCCAACTTTGAATCTAATGAAAGGGTCTGCATGAGAACAGAGCCCAGTGAGTACAGCAGAACAAAGGGGTTTAAGCACATTTGTCACCATTACCTTTTAGTGTCTCTTCCAGTAAACAGAGGATTCCTTTCAGTCACGTTCCTGCTGGTTTCCTGGTGTCCACTTTCATTCTGAGATGAAAAGAATCCAATTTGATTTTCTCTCTCAGATCTACATATTGTTACTGCTCTGCCCTTATTGCACTTTTTACCAGCTCATTCTTGCTAATATGCTCGTACAAAATTTCTCATGAATGTTTAATTCCTAACAATAGAGTACCGGAATAATTTCCATGGTACAGAAATGTTCTGCTGACCAACTTACCGGAGCAAAAATGCTAATATGACCCTTGGGTCAGTCACACAGCGTCTTTAATGTAAATTTAATACAGTGATTCCCCGGGAGATGGAAGATGGCGGGCTTAGCAGAGCTGCACTGAATCAAAGCATCAGAATTTAGCAGCCCCTGGTTACCAGGCTACTGCTCACCTCTGAGACCAGGGAAGATCATCACAGAAATGCATTTTAAAGCTACCTATCAAATATACAACTGGCTATGTTGTATGAAAAAAAACCTTTTGGCAGATTTGCTGCAAGCTTTAAAAATAATAAAGGACAGGGTAGGAGGGGGCAGGGGGAATGACAGAAGACACTGGGTTCCATGTCCCACTCTCTTCTCCAATTGTTTCTGTGTAGAAAAACCACAAAAAACTCGATCCATACACTTGATATCAAATAAAACATCATATTTTTCATAAGCTGAATAGATGCCTTGGAAAGCAGCCAACGAGGGAATTTTCCACTTGTGCTGCCTTTGCAGCCTCTTTCAAACCTACTGTTAAGCAGCAGGGGCACATACGCACTTCACTCCCTTTTCTATTATGCAGCTATGACACATTAAGCTCCTTGGAATGGTATTCATATTTTATCAGCTCTCCTAACGTCAGTTCTTTATTTATAACTTGCTCTTTTTTCTTTTTTCTTTTTTTTTTTTTTCCTTTCCAACCTGTATATCTAGACTTAGTAAAGAAAGAGACCAAAGCAGTTGAAGAAAAAAACCTCAAACCTCTCTGTGAATTTAATAATACCTTTCAGGTTTAATGTGTGTTTTCACTCAGCGTTTAAGAACTCAGCTGATCATTATTTTATTTTTTCACACACAGCTTGCCATGGCACCCTCTACAGGTCATATCTGACTTGCTTACGTTTAATATGGCACCTTTACTTTGAAGAATAGCAGATTTCATTCCCTAAAGCGTCATATTGAATCTGTGTCTGCAATCTGACAAAGTGCTGAGTTTTCTGCACAGGAAAGCACAGAGGGTCTGAGCACACTTCTGCTGATTTGTAAATTCAATGACACAGGCTTGACAAAGACTTTAGCAAACAAAGCTTATATATTGGTAGTCTTGTTTTTGCAAACTTATGTTTTGTGCTATTGAGAAAAACACCGATTAATTTATATGTAGATTGCTATCTCATACTGTTGAAAATAAGCTGCAATACCAACAGGAGCTGAATTTGCTACCATGACTCCAATAACCTGACCAACTAGTAAAATTTAAAGACCCTGCAAGAATACTTTGGGTAGGTGGAGGAACTGGTAACACTTCTAGTGCAATTTCACCATGTTTATTTTGTAAATAAGCCCTGTTTTTTCAGAATGCAACAGAAACAGCCATCAGACATTTTTCCTACTCTGACATACCTGGTTTGCTACTCCAGGAAGATCTGTCCTCAGTAAGCCAATCTCTCTCTATTTTTCACTCCTGCCTCCTACTTCCATCATATATTTAGGCATTTCTTAGCCCATGTTTCTACAAGCAGGGAAACATTTCTCCCTGGCCCACACAGGCCAGCCCTGCCTTGACCTGAGCCATGGCCAGTGAGTCCCAGCCAGAGGTGGGGTTTTGGATGCTCAACCAGTGGAAATAGCTCCCAGCACAAGTGCCTTGTATGTGAATGTAGTCAAAGCATTAAATGCAAGGAGTAGATGAAAAAATGTATTCACACCCCCATGGACACCAGTAGAGGATTGGGATTTCATTGGCTGTTTGGCAAGGATGTGTCATGGGAAAGGCAGGCAGGCGGGAGAATTGAAAATGCTTTCTTTGCTTTGTGAACAGGATTTTGATGTTTGCATTATTTGGAAGTCTTGAATGTCAAGAGAAAAGCCAGCATCTCAAAGCTGGGAAAAGACACAGAACAGAAAAAGGGATGCTAAAATCTCAATCCCTCCTATTTGGAGGACACTGCTAAAGGAAAAGCTGTGGAATGTTGGTTACCTCTGAGTGGATGAAGAATGAATTGAGCTACATTGGGCAGAGCAATGCCAAGGTCCACGGGCCGGACAGAACCGTCTTCCCACCCCTCTCAGTGAGACAGAGCTGCTGTTCTTGGGGAAGAAAACTGGACTGAACTGTGATGGCAGCACAGCAGAGCCCTTCTTATGTATTCCCTCAATTTAAGCACAGGCATAAACCTAAGGGCCGTGCCTCCCTGTCTGATGCTTTCTTGAAAAAAGAAAAAAAATAGAGATAAAATTAACAATATGAAAGATCCTTTGCCCACTGCAAAGATAATCTAAAAAAATAGTCTTTTAGTAGGACTTTTGTTTCACTTTCCTTCTTTGATACAATGTCATCCATCAAAGATTTCAAGAAGTTTTTGAATAATGAAAAAAGAAACATGCTTTAACCTGGTGACTACCATTGGCTGTAGAGTAGCATTGCAGCATGCAAGTGGAGTGCAAAAATATACAACTTTAATGCCATGCTCTTCCAGTGTAGTCTATCAAAAATATTCCCTTGAGATCTCTGCTCTCTATGTGACCCCTCAGGGCTAGGCATTTCTCAAAGTCTTTTGCATCTGCAAAATGTACTGCTAACATTTTCTCACAAAAATGTTGGTGCAAGAAGATGGAGAATTAAGGTCTCAGGCTTAGAGAAATGAAAGGAAATCTGGCTTCACATCAAGGCAGATTTTTTATCTCAGGCATGTATCATTAGATCTGTTGATTTAGTTAAAACTTGTATATTTCTCGACTTTCAATTCAGTGATCTTGAACTCTGAGCTTTAGGAAATAGTTGTGAGAAGGGAATTTGAATGATATTAATTCATTTAGGTGTAAAGGTTCATAACCTCTTACAGTAATCCTTCCTTTTTATCATTGCCAGACAGTTTCAGCTGTACACAGCAAGCAAAACTGAATTTGACTTTGAAGTGGTTGAGGAGGATACCACATTCTTGGTGATAATTCTAAAGTGCACTTTTGCATATGTTGTTTGTTTTTCACTTTGTTTTTTTTTTTTTTTTTTACTACTGAATTTTTACAGATTAACCACTTCTATATATTTTGATTAATTAAAAGGTAAAAGACAAAAAATTAAAATCTAATCTTGTATACAGCATGAACACGCCAGAACAGACAAAACCAAAGGGATAAGCACGTGCAGATAAAACACGTGGAGTCCGGTGAACACTGCCATGTTTGCATAGGTGTGAGAGTAATTTCAGAGAGGAGCTGACCACTCAGGTGGTTGTGCACCAATTTTTCACCATCTTATGTCCTGTGGATTACTAGAATCCACTGGGAGTAAACATTGTAGCAAAATTTCAAAGGAAGAACTCCTTAGCCAATGTAATTCCATGGATATTCTTCTGAAATCAGTTGAATTTCTCCCATATTTCAGCAGTATAGCTGGGAACAGAACTTGGCACTTTCCTGGTTTTGCTAAGAAATATAAAATGTCAAATAATGATGTAAAAAAAGTCTAAGTCTGTAAGAATTTAGTTTTTTTTGCTGACAATGTTTTGCTTTTCAGTGAATTTTGGTAAGGTTTTAGCAAGAGTTGTTTAAGTAGTCTGCAGAAATAGAGAAGGAAATATGGATCTGAGTTACTGGCTTCTTTAATATGGGATAAAGCTTCTTTAAAGTCACTCTAATTTGGATGTTGAGATCACACACTTACTTGAAGATAATGAGTGTTGTTAAGTTTGGTAAAAATGCTTTAATTTGAGGATATCTTTTCGTAAAATAAAATGATGTCTCAGACATAAGCATCTTGATCAACCATTTTGCTTCTGCATTTTAGGCATAGAATGAGCCATAAAGAACTTTGATTTTGGGGCCAGCTGAAGCAATCGTTGTGTGTAATTGCTCCTGTTTTACATGTGCATTCTGATTAACATCTCTGAAATGTCTGAGCTAAAGTGACCTGGTGTGAGCTTAGTTGCAAGTTTTAAGAAAGTGATAGATAAGATTGCATGATAAACAAAAGTTAATTCTTGAATGGAAATACTGGATTTTTAAAACTATTTTGATGTGTAAGAAATACAGCTTAAACACTTTTAGCTTGACGTTTTCTCTGACAAGTGGAAGCAGAATCCATGAAGTATTTCTGTAAGTTTAAAACAAGATTTAAATAATTTTAAAAGATTTACAGATTTGAAAGCTATGTTATATAGGACAATTATAGAGCTCATTAATACAGATGGAATTGGTCTCCAGCTGCAAGACTGAAGCCTGAGGCTTTGTTTCAAATAACCTTAAATGTGGGTTTAAGCTGACAGAAAAAAATGTGCCTAACTTTCTTTGGCAAGGAGTGAGGAAGCAGTCATGTTTCAGAAAGAAACTATGTATAAAACATAGCAGGAATTTTGTTTTGGTGCCTGAATTATACTTTGCTGAACTAAATGCTTCCTCCTCTAATGCCTTGTATTGATGCCTTAAGTTTTAGCTTTCTTATTTTCTAGATTCTGTAGTGCATTAGTATGTAACTCTGAACTACATATAAAGTGTTAGCAAGTTCTCTTCACAGTTTATTTAGACAAAACAATCCTTTTCCAGCCTGAGCACCAAGGTCACCATTGCAGCTTCAGGCCCAAAATGTACAAACAACAGCGAACTGAGGAGAGCAAACTGAGAGGATGGGACTTCATAACCTGAAGCTGTAATTGAAAAATTGACCCCAATATGCAAATGGGCCAAAACTTATAAAAGTGTGGCAACTCGTGACTTGGGGTCCACAGCTGGGCTCTTGTACTGCCCAAGGTGTATCCTTTAAAGCCCTTTTTAATAAATACCTACTTTATTCCTTTAACACTGTCTAACCTCTGTTCTGGGTAGCCTCTCCAGGCATCTGTACAAGCCTATCATTCCCCACAGATAGTAATTCTGAGAGGAAAAAAAATTTGGTAGAAAAAACCAAACCAGCAGTATCTTTTTGATTTTTATATTGTTTATATTCTTTTGCTTCTCCTCTTAACCACCTGGTTGGTGGACAACTTGTAGAAAGGAGCTCGTGAGTTTAAAAGAAAAACTAAATTAGAGGATTGGTGGTGTCAGCTGGTTTGTGCTTTAACAAGAAATTTTTGAAAATCAGAATCCCAGTGTATGGCAAATACATAAACAAGAAGTGGGGAGAAGAGGAAGAAAATAGCCTAAGTGGAATTCTGCTGTTATGGCAAGACTGGGTCATGGGAATTATCCTGTTTAAATCAAGATTGGGAATGTGTGTGCTACACTGCAGAAATAATAATTTTGGAAACACAAAACTGATCCCTGAAAAGAGAGACCAGGAAAGGAAGCAGAGACAATAAGGACAGGAATCAGACACTTGGAAATGAAAAAAATCTTTGAAGAGTGTATCTTTGAGGAGAGAGAAACCAAAAGGGTTGAAACCCAGCAGGGAGTTCAAGAAAGGTGAACACAGAAGCAGGAAGCTGGGGAGTATCTTCATGGAAAAAGTGAACAAATTAATTTCATTTTGAATGAACATTCACTTTAAAGAAATCTGTTGAGAAACTGCAGTCATTTTCAGCAGGTTCAGGCAGGGATTTTGGAGGTCTAGCTGAGTCATTAAAGTGTTCCAGGTAGAAATATTGAAAGATTGAACACTCGGCTCTCAAAAATAGTACATAAATCCTTCTTGGTTGCTAACTGGCATAGCACAAAACAGGAAATCACTAATTAAATTTTCTCTGTAGCATAGATGATCTGACATTGGCTTCAATTATGTATGTTCAAGACCAATAAGAGCACTTGCTTTGCTACTCTTACACCCTTACACCCTTGACTTAATAAAATGCCTTATGTGTTTACCTACCAAGCTAAGCCATTAAAACTAAATCAGCTTCTTCTATGAAATGAAATCATATCTAATTACTATTTGAGGTTAGTTTAGTATCACATCAGCTTCATGTTGGGCCAAGAATATGTCAGTATGATTCAGTACATATTCTTTTCTATTGCAAGAAAGAAAAAAAATGTACCTCTTTTTGTCTAGGAACAAAAGCCCTTTTTTGTTTTTTTGCCTGATGGTACCATTAGGAAATAGTTCGAGATAATTATATGATGTTGTCCTGCATAATCCAAAATGTATAAGACAATGTACCAAAAGTTTTATATGGTTAAGGCAAATAGTTAAATCTTAACCAAGATAATATTTTATAAAATATGCATCCATTTAATTTTGTTCTCAGTTTTGACCTAAAAGCAAGTTGGCTTTTCCAGCTTCAGACTTGCCACACTTTTGTACTTCAGTTTTAAAAATGTAGTGGTTAGAATAAAGTTTTGAGAGTTAGTTATACTGTAAATGTTGGATGCTATGTGTATGTTATTGTTCTGGGATAATCTAAACCAGGTAACAAAATAAGGATATTTATTAGGGAGTCTATGATCATAAACCAGGAAACACATCATATACTTTGGAAAAAAACGTATTTCAAACAGGTCAAAATGTCTTTGAAGATTTTTCAAAGCAGATAAAATGACACCTTTTTATTTATTAAGTTTATGGCAGTCTTTACCCTGAAACTTGTGCAGATTTTCTTATTGCAGATATTATTCTCATGAAACAATGAGCAAAGCTAAATGACCTTTCCTGTACCTTCAAGAAAATAAGACCTTTTAGGTCACTGCAGTAGTTCCCATGAGAAGTATAAAAATCATGTTTTCTGAGATTTTGACTGCCTTCTGTTGATGATACACTTCACAAAGATTTTTTTTTTATATATCTGGAGTATTGTTTTCTCATCTGCTGAGAACTATTGCAGATTCTGTACAAGGACTTAAGAATTAAGAATGGGAAGACTTCACACCTGCAGGGTGCAGGGTGTACCCTCATTGTCATCAGTTTGTAGCATCACCACATTTTCCTCTCTGTAGTTGCCACTAAATGATCTCCCAAGGTGCAGTGGTAATCCTATTTATTGCTTATTGTGCAGAAACTGGCTGAGTATCATTCATTTTCTGGTTGAATATCATTCATTCCATTTCTAAGATATAGTGTCAAGCTAATTTCCTTTTTTTGAGATACTCAGAATCTCTGCATTGATGGTGCTTTTCAATTATGGATCACCAGGAATTTAATTAGAATTCTCAAGGCTTTCTGTAAGTCACCAGAGGAAATTTGGAATAAGATATTGGAAACTGTTTTGGGTGGAGAAATCTGAACTTTCCTAAACAGTTTCAGAGCTAACATTAGACTCTACTTTCTTCATTCTGACATGTAAGCAAGCTTCTAGGAATTCAGTCTCCAGCACATTTTAGCCTTGAAGAGACTGCTTTGGAACTTGCACTCCAGAAATTACAGTTCTTGGTAAATATTAGCAGTACCATAATATTTAAACAAGGGGTAATTCCTATTCATTGAAGAATGAGAAGAGCCTCTACAGCTTTTTGAAATGACACCTTCTTTGTGATCATGAAGTTGTAGCTTTATGTTTGTTTTTTGCAGCTCTCACTCAAGTTCATTTTAAAATAGAGAAGATTGATACATCAATCTTTCCATCTTTTATAATTTTTTTTACCTTTTAATCTGCATTAATTTTCAAGAACATTTTGCTGTGTGGTTGAATCCTAATTCTTCATCTTCTTCCAAGACCTACCATCTGCTTCAGAATGCATATCAAAGCATGGAATATCTTGGATATAAAATTACGTCATTTTGAGGACTTGCTGAAACACTCTTTCAAGTTATTTTACTCTTTCATTAAAAAAAAAATAAAAAATCCTGGATCATGTGTTTATAGAAACACACCTTACCCTACTCCACCCTTATATGAAGGAGTGAGCTCATGGCAGTTATGTAGGCTTTTTAAAAGTTCATTTTTTCAAATAAAAATTCCTGGTGTTATAAATGGGCTTCAGCAAACTTTATCTCTTTAATCATATGGCTATCAATAGTCCTCAGAATTCCAGAGACTCTGAGAACTGCTCTTTAGTATTGTTGTTGACTGTGGGTGTTTTCAGCAGAGGTATAACCACATGTGATAGAAAGTGGTAACCTGAAAATAAAAGGAAGGGTGAAAGGAGCCTGCTGTTAATAACTACTATGTAAACTGAATTATGCTTTTTAAAACCAGTTATTTTCTGCGTAAGCCATCTTGCCTCGAAAATTATAGTGGAACATGGCAATTTGTTTCATGGTGATTCAGTAACAGAGCTCATCAAACGACGTGTGCTGGAGACAGGGAAATAGAGAAAAGTGTTGCTGATAATGATAAAACAACCCACAGTAAAATAAAAGCTGGCCTGTCTGCCTTCCACTGAAGTTGAGTGTTCTGCAAGTAGAAACCAGGGAAAAGAAACAAAAATGAGATTCATTAAGAGCATCAGTCCTAACTGTGGTATGGTACACAGAAATGCAATCACAGGAAAAGATCTGTGGGAACAACACAGGGCCTTTGGAGAAGACACCAAGAAGGAACAAGCATAAAGATTGTTTGTGATTATTGAAAGGGAAGAGCAGAAATTTGCTAAGGAAAAAACAGTATTAAACAAGATCCCAAATGTTGCTTTTACAGGGTATTTTTTTGGTGAACCTCTGTGTCTTCCAGTGGAGGGAATGATAGAAATTCTGGCACAGTGTAAGAGTTTGCTCTCAAAAGACAGCTTCTTCTAATACTGATGTGAAAAAGTATTTCTCACATTAAAGGAAGAGTGGAGGAAATAAAACATAAGGAGTTTACTATTTTTGTGTCTGTCTATCTATATTTATTTAATTCATATATATGCATGAAAGTGTAGTGCAAAGATGTAATGTGTGATTATTCCAGATGAAACTTAAAACAAATATAGACTTTCCAAGATCTATGATAATCTACATTTTGAAAGTGCATAGAAACATTTCAGGAGAAATTGATCTATTTCTCCTGTCACTGTATTTGACTGAAATATAATTAGAATATATTGTTCTGAGAAAAGTACTGAACACAGACAAGGGAAATGCTGCAATTGCAAAAGTGTATCAGAAAATCAGCATCTGAATTTGTGCAGAATAGCGGGGTTGGTAGAAATGGCTAAAGAAAGAGTCAAAGGAATCCTGTCCCTCTAGGAAAATAAGGGAAGTCCTATAATGAGATGTTTATTTCGGTGTTACTAGCCTGAAGGATTTTAGAAGGATTATGAGACAGGTTTTGCAACAGTTTTCTTGGGTTAAGGGGCAGGCAGAAATGCCTGGGGAGCTGTGTGCATATGAAAAGAAAAAAGGGGTCCATTATCTACCAAGCTTTAAGGAAGGGTTAGAAGCAATTTTGACTTCAGGAGAAATAGTCATTGGTCATGCTGGACAACACTTTTAAAAGGTAATTTTTATTAGCATCACTTATAGTCACTGGTTTTGTTATGCAAAATATTTGAATCATCTGGTCACAATATTCTTGGAGTTTTTTTTTGTGGAGAGGTTGTGATTTGTTTTTTTATTTAAGGCAAGTTCTCTGAATCCTGGTTTTAGTTTCTTTCTCTCTTGTCAAAGTAACCAATCTTTTGCTTTTGTACCTGTGTATTGCTCTTGAGATTAGCGAGGCTGTCTCCAGAGAGCCACTGGATCCTTGGAGAGGTATTTTGTCCTTGGCCTGCATATTTAAGAGACATTTCTGCTGAAATATAAAATGTCAGAATTTCTATATTTTGCTGGACTTAGAGTCCACTGTGTGTATTTCTCATGCCTAAGCAGAAATCCCCTAGATAACAAAGTATTCAGCAGGATAAGCAGAGGCCTCAGCAGCTGCACAAAGTCTGAAACCCATGTTCTTATGGGCCACTGTAAAACAATATTCAGCCACTAGCAGAATTCTGATTTAATTGCTCTTATTTACAGATCAGAGAGTGCCACAGCATGCAAATTAGGGCATTTTTGGCTCCCTGCTGGTGACTGTGCTCATTCCTTTCAAATGCTTCCCAGAGCACATACTCTTCATTTCTACATTTTTAGCTCACCCTTTTCCTGGTGGTTATTTAGTGATGCCAGTGCTCTTTTTTACAGTACTTGGGGATGGTTCTAGAGATGTGTGCATTTTACCAGTAGGGCTGGTGCTTTATCTAGCAGGATTTTTATGCATTTTTATGTGAAAGAGTTCTTGGCTTTACTAAATTCCACCATAAAAAGAAAAAAAAAGAAGGGTGCTAAATTTATTCTATGATAACAATATAATAGTTCTCACTTATGAGTGATGACAGAAAGGGGATGGTTACTGGCACAATGTCATGCTCACTTGCCTAACTAGATCTATGCCAGGCTGCATTTAACTCACTTTCTCAAGGATAGCAATCTAATACAGCCAGGCTTCCCAGTTGCTTTCTGAGTTTTTAGGGCTGCATTTTCAACTGGAAAACACACCAGTTAAGCATCTGTAATTTTGAGGGATTATTCTTGATTAACAGGAGTCATTAAGTATTGTCAGGGGGCATTACTATCTGTTCCCATCAAAATGAAGAAGGTAGATTTTTGTAAGGGAAAAAAAGAGAGAAAAGATCATCTGCATGATGTCCACTAGTGTAGGCCCTTCTAGATATTTTCGAGTTAAGACTCAAAAGATAAACCAGGGCTGGTATCATCATGTTTTTCCAGAATGAAATTCCAAGGTGAATTAAAAAACAATTTGTGATTTGGGTAGGTATAGAAGGTTTTAGAAATACCTGGTGTTGCTCTGACCTGTGATTGGTATCAGTCCCAATCTATGCCTTAGGGCTATGCTAAATTTGTTACGAAGATGGTACAGGGACTGTTGTCCACATTACTGGGAACGTGCTAAGTTGATTTGTTTTGGAAACAAAATGCTCCTTTAGAAGTTATTGTTGCCTACAATTGCTTTTGTTCTGATCAGAATAGCTTCCCAAATGCAAGGACAGTTAAAAAAACAACCCAAACCCACAAAAAAGTCAAAAAAGCATAGACAAACCCTGCTTTGTAATCTGTCTGACCTTATCAATGTAAACTCTGTTGACAGGTCTCATCCATGGGTACATGTAGTTTTCCCAACAGGCATCAGCTCTTAGGTCAGCCTCTGTCTTTGTCAACATCAAGTTTGAGCTGCAAGGATGTTTTCCCATTAAGGAGAAAGAGTTCTCAAAGCCCCAGTCTCTCCTTCTTCTAATTACAGCAAATGTAATTTTAAATTTGCATCTGCTTAAGAATAACAAAATAGCAATGTTTTGTGGGCAAAAACAATGTACTTCTATGTGAATCTTTTGGGTCTGCTTCATAATGTATTTCTCTTGCCTGCTAGATGGAAGAGGAATGCAAATGTATTCTGTATACTGTTAGTTTGAACCTGCTGTTATAAATTTATATGAATATTGATGCTGTATGAATTTGTACTGGGACATAACAGGAAACTTTCCATAAATTAAATTAATACCATACACAGGAACGTGGAAAAATCTTTACCTGAAAAGTTACACACTGCAGCTAATTCAAATGCTGAAGAGAAACATAGGCAGCCTGCCCATCCCAAGTGGTCATGAATTACCACCTTCACATTAATGGCTGTGCCTCATGTATATTCATGCTGAAATAGATACCAGGGAGTCAGGTGACTGCAGATATTTCTCTTTGGCTGCAAGAATAAAGAAATAATAAAATTAATCCAGATGGACCCTCCTCCCTCCTCATCATAAGCCATATCATCAGAGTAAAAGACTCAATTAATTAGTTCCATGACTTCTCATCATGCTCATGTCATCATCCCACAGGCAGAGAACAGCACCTGCAGTATTGTAAGATTACAGACAGGAGTGGACAGAAATAGTTTTCCTGATAGGGAAAACTGGGTACCTCTATCTTTCCAGTTTTCCTACTATTATTTTTTTTCTGGTGAAATAAGGCGTAAAGCTACTTTCTCAGGGTTAACCAGAAAAATTAATAGCATAGCAATGACACTGCATCATCTAACTTACAGGTGGTTAGCTAATTGAACCAGCAAATTGTCCTTTCAATCTTTTAGAAAGGTCATTTTGATATCTACAAAACAAATTTTCAAAGACAAATAAAATTATGACTATGATGATTGTTTTGTGAGGGAGTTAAAGCACACATAGTAAACTGACAGAAAATGATAGCAAGTCAGCATGAGAATGGTATGTCTAACCAGAGCAGATGCCCTAGTCTGATGTTTCCCTATCACCTCATCACTTCTTCTGGGCCTAGGCATTTCTTTTGTTTGATGGAATTTGAAGCAGTCTGAATTGCCATGTGCTGTTTTCTTTGTGCAAATTTTTAGGCAAGGACCTCTTTTTGCAAACTGATGCTGTCTAGTTTTTATGTAAAGCATTTCAACTCATTCATTACCCATAAAAGCATTCAGTCACTTTCTAGAACTAGTCTGAATTACTCTGTTTACAAATTACCAGATATTTTTAGTGAATTTTATCAATTTAAAGGTGCTTTGGTCCAAGAAACTGCAAGTACCTACCTTCAAATTAGGTGATCCACATGCCATACCGTTCAAAAGCAGTAAGATCTTCCTGCCTGTAAGAGTCAGGAACAACAAAAGATCAGTGAGTTATAACAATCCAGAACTTCTGAAATGTCCTTTTCTGGTTACCTGAATCAAACAGAATTTTTAAAAGTCATTATTAGCAGGCACTAAAAAATTAAATTGAGTATGGGGTGGGTGTGTGATTACAGAGAGGGAGAAAGTATAAAAGCTTTTGCTACATGCTCTTTTTAATTTTGTCTTCCAATGAGCATAAACTGTAGCAAGATGCTTTCCCAAGGCTGTAATAAACCATATTAGTCTCTGATTTAATAGGATTGGTCAACATTCAAAATGAAGATATGTCACTTCTCTTTTAATATCATGCTGTTAATTTATGTTTTGTTATGAGTGTTTCTTTATCTCCTCTTTCAGTGTGACATTTTTATTGGAGCTTGAGATTTAATAAATAATTCTAATGCCAAGCTGAAGAAGAAGCCTGATGTTATGATGGACAGATTCATAAAGGGGAGGATTTAAAGTGTATCTTTTGGTTCCTTGGTTGGTTTTGGACTGTGTTTTTTTATGGGGACCAACCTATGAAGGATATCTCAAAAATATTCACAGTCTCTTACTAAGGCCTGTAATGATGTTTCAGATTTTGGTGTGTCAAATAAATGCTCTAATGTTGGAACAGTGTCAACAAAATGCACAAACCTCTGTTCTTGTAACAGCTATAAATAGCAGGAGGTGCTATGTGCTAGGGAAAGCCAATTTTTGTCTTTACTAGCCAGGCATCCACTGCCATGCTGAAAAGTTTATTTCCTGTGTTGCAGTGCCAAGCAAAAGCAAACCTTTCAGCAGTCAGGAAAACACTATGCCACTGTTTCATGTAATGTCAGACTAGAGTGGTTCTGCCTCTTCTGGTTTAAATATGTGTGACTTTGATCTGTGCCTTTACCTTGCAACTTTTATTTCTAAAGCCTGATTTGAGTCCAGAGTAGTCCATGGGATAGCCTGTTTGCCTGGGGATGTTCTTTCTCTAGATATGTTCACTTCTCAGGGGAAGTGGATGTTGGATATAGGTCACAGTGCTGGATATATTTCACAATATCATAGTTCTGGAAGATCAGTCAGTAATCTGCTTCAAAATATTGTATTCTCTTGCCTGGTTGCCACGCAGACATGAGCTCAAATCTCCCACTCTTCTGCTTGTCACAGTCTGCTTAAATGAGGAGATGCTGTGTTGGGTTTGGCTTTTTGATCACTGCAGATGTGTGACTTTAAAGCAATTATTTTCAGTTATATTCACTATATTTCTGCAGTGCTGGTGATGCTTTAGAATATTGTGATTCTTCATAACACTGAGCTGCGGTTGTCACCAAATATCTCCACGATGAAGCTGAAGTGCTGGGGTTTTACACTGCCCCTGCCTCCTCATTGAGATCACAACTGGACTTTGGCAGTCAAAGGGAATTAAATTCCAAGAGGAATCTAAGAGGCCAACAGAAGGCAAAGCCATAGTGAAACGCAGGGAACTTTGAAATAGAGGGAAAAATGGTAAGCAGTGGTTCTTGGAGAAAACTGACAGGTTCCATCTACTTTGGTAGAACCCATTTAGCATTTGACATTTTCTCTGTCCTTGAAAAAAGTCTATCTGAATGTTTCTTAAGAAATAACAATTGTTGATGCTTTTTTTTTAACATTTTAGAGAACAAAGCACTTTTTAGGACGACATCATGGACAATGAAACAAAAGCACACTTATGTTTTCTGTGTTTGGTAGTTGGTTTTGGGTTGTGTGATTTCTACCCTACTGATTTTTATAGATATTTTTAAAATAAATATATGGGAAGGGAAGTTTATCAGCTCAGGTCACACTTCAGTCTTATTTGCTCAAATTGCAGACACATCCATTTGGCTTCTAAGGCAAATTCCTAAATCTTGGAAGAGTTCTTGGTATGTTGTGTAGCATTTTAGGTTTTGCAAAGAGAGGTGCCCCACATCTCATCCTACTACCTTGCTGGATGAGACAGTGTTCTTGCCATTTCCACCTTGAAAATTACAACCTCCCCTTTCAGTGCAGATTGTTTTATGTCACTTAATTCATTTAACGCAGCTTTAAATAATTTATGGTTACTGAGCTATTAAACTAAAGTGATTACTTCAAATGACATTGGTCTGTGACACTGTTACAGAGGGAAGTAGTTCAGTGGAGGAATCCGCATACTATTATCACTCCAATTTTAGTTGAACAATGCAATAATTATTTGAATTAAATGGTTTATTAGCTACAGAATACATCTTATTAAATCACAACAAATAATCCAGGCTTGAGGACTGGAAACTGGGTTAGAATCCCAGGAGATAAGTGTGTCTCTTCTACCATACTGCCTCTGTGTATGGAAGAAGCCAGTGCAAAGAACAGATTACAGTTGTTACTGAGAACAAATGCATGATGCTGTATTTCTTCTCCTTTACACTAAATTTAGAATGAGAGATGTAATGAAATTTAAGACTCTTTTCCAATTTAAGCACTACATTTCCATTGACTCAATATTCTATAATGAAATGTAAGGTAGAGCAAAATTCCTTTTAATGTGTTTTAATGAAATAAATTGTATTTATTCAGTAATCTTGAAATAGTTCAAGCCCTTTCTGAGAGTTTGAAGAGGAGATATCTAAAAAACATTGGTCATCATCAGCCATGACCAGGACACCAGAAATTAATTTAAAGAAGAGTCTTGCTAGCCTCAAGGGCATGAAATAAACTGAAAAAAAAATAGTGCTCCTGCCAAATATTTGATAGGCAAAGTAGGCAAAGAAACCTTCAAGGTCTTGCAAGTAAAATGTTCACCAGATGGTAAATACATAGTATTTTTTTTTGGTGATGTTTGATTTTTGTTTGTTTGTTGGTTTATTTGTTTGTTTGGTCTTGTTTGTTGGTGGTTTTTTGTTTGTTTGTTTTTGAATGATATTATGCCATATACAAGAAACAAAGTTCCATTTCTTTATTTGGGTAAGTGTTAATTCCAGGAAAGTTCACTTTGATCAGGTGCCTGTTGAATTGAGTTTTACAACGTATTTGTCTACAGATTTGGGTATTTTCTATTGCCAATTCATTTGTTTATACCATATTTATATAATTTCAGGGTTTCTATTATTTATGTTATTGATTTGGCTTTTCCTGTGGATACTGACAACTGATTTGAAAATAGCAGGCTAAGAAATGAAGAGAAAATTAATGCCACCTTTCAAAATCTGAGATACTTCCTACATGAGGTGGGGTCTCTTTGAAGTATAATCCTGCAGGACTTCAGGTCATTTGGATTTCTCTGGTTTTCTTGACTCAGGTTAGTTTTAAGACTTTATATACAAAGCAGAACTTGGGCTGTTGTTTTGGTTGCTTACCTCCTTCTGGCAGTTGCAATGGTTTGCTGCCCTTATGATTCATAATGGTTTCCCATCTGCTGCTTGCTTCTGTTCAAGATGCTGTGCATTTTTAATTTCTGTGAGGTCTGAGTTGGTTTGGGGATACACAGCTCCTGCAGAGTGTCTCCTAAAGACAGGATTTTCCTCCTGCCATTTCTCCCAGATGAAGGTGTCTATTTTGAGAAAACAAGTGTCTACAGTGCATGGAAAGGGGTGCTATGGAAAACGAAACTACTTTTGAGGAAGAAAATTTGGGTTTTGTTGTCAGACCCACTGTGGTTCCATTTCTGTCTTCAAGAAGTACATTCCAGAGTGGGCAGCATTTCTTCTGCTGGCTAGGTTACCTTTAACACTTCCTTAAAATAATAAACTGTCATCAAAACTGCATCTGCTGGAAGGAAATGTGGTAGCCAGGCAAAATAAAATGCTCATGTAATTTATTTTGACCATTCTAGAAAATAGCTACAAGTCTGAAATCCTTTCTCTTTGGGGATGTTTGGTCTCCGTCATTTAAAGACTACCTGATTTACAGTGAGAAGAAAATGTTTTGCCACTGTGTCTGAAATTGCATGAATTTTAAAGCTCTAGATTGAAAATATTCATTTATTTGCAATACTTCTACTAGACACAGAAATGCAGTTTTTTCATCTATAACTCCAGTCAGGTAACAATTAAGAAAATGAGAGGTTATTCCTGAATCTGCCTTCTCCATTCAGGAATGAGGCAAATGTGCAAAGACAAAATGATTTGCATATATTTAGATTTAAATACATAAATACACAAACACACAAATGTGCATACTGTGCTCATTCCCCAAAGACATAACTCCCAAGGAATCACAACAGCCTCTCCTGACTGCAGAAAATTGCCTTAAATCATGAGCACAAGGCTTCAAAGTGCTCTCATAGGTGAATGACAACACAGAATATAATTTGGAGGAAAAAAAAGAAAAGCTACAAACCCAGATCACTTCACAAAATAGTTAATTTTGGAACCATAGGCTAATGCAGCTAAGAAATTACCTTATTAACTATTTCTGCCTAAAATTTACTGCTAGGTTTATTTGCTAGATGTAGCTACAGCCCAAACACAAGTTTGTTGGGCTCAATTCTGATCTCAGTTTCATGCTAATTTTGCTGAGACTATAGTTTATTTTTTCATGGAATCATTAGGTAATGTGATTTAGCCCAGCCAGCATTGTAGTTTTCTTCTCCTATGAGAGCCAACAGAAAACAAGAAAAAAAAAGCCTAAATATCTTACTCAGATAGTTCAGCATCTCAAGGCAGGATTGAGACAGGAGAAGAGGAAAGGAAGGGACAGATTTTCTACTTCCAGTGCTGTGTTAGCTTTATCCTTGTTTATCCAATGCAAGTTCCAGCCTCCAGGGAGACTTCTTCAGGGAGAGTCAGCAAGATTTTGGGGCTTTTGGAATTATTTAAACAATATTTGTATTATTTATTATTTTTTTTCTATGGATCAAGGCACGCACACTCAGTCTGAATTCTGCCATTCTGAAAGCTTAAATTCATGCCACGTGACAGAAGATAAAAAAACTTCCGAACATGGGCATGTTTTTGGTGGGTTTTGTTGGTTTGGGTTTTTCTGATATTGTCACAGAGTAAAGAATTTTCACAGTCAATCCATGCCTAAAATCTGAATGTGTCCCAAATCAATGTCTTATTTGTATTGCAAAATGGATGCTCAATTTGTATTCCAAAAAGCATGGAGATATACTGAGGATATTTTTCTATTTAAAAAAAG
Source organism: Toxostoma redivivum (assembly GCA_013397375.1). Lineage (NCBI taxonomy): Eukaryota > Metazoa > Chordata > Aves > Passeriformes > Mimidae > Toxostoma > Toxostoma redivivum. The sequence goes on from VXBI01012050.1 coordinate 99,725, forward strand.
AGGTCTTAATCTATTGCTGCAACCATCTGATGTGAACGCCTCCCTGCAAGTTTCTTTCTGTTTTCAAAATATTTTCATGATCTTCCTGAGACTAATAATAAATCATAGTTGACAAGCCACTTAAGAACTTACCCTAAAATATTATTAGTTTATTAGATGGCTGCCTGTGTTTAAAAACTAACAAAGAAAAAGAAGAATCTCTTTTGAAACTTCAGAGTTGGGCGATGTGAAACAGATCCACAGATCACTGTAAGTCAATTGATCTCAGTGGAGCAAACATCATTCTTTCATTCATCATGTTTTGTGCCAACATGTTTCCTAACTCATGGAATTCTGCAGGTTCTAAATGATGGCTGTATCTTCTCCTGTCTGTAATTTGAACAAGATGAAGAGCCTGTTTGATCCTTGGAAGTGGCATCTTGGGCACGCTGCACAGTGATAACAAGAACCCTTTTAAAAACAGCTTCATTATGCTCCCTTCAGATATTGGCAAGGGCTGGGGGTGACAGAGTGGCTGAGATGGATCATTGAGCTGATCAGATATGGCAATCCCTGTGTTTTCTGTGTTTTTGAGGACGACAAGATTTTAAGCAAGCATAAACATTTCACAGCTGCCTGGTAGAAATCTGTTTTATTGGTTAAAACGTTAGGGAAGAAGGCATATTTCCCAGAGGTTGTGGGGAAAGGTCTATAGCATGGATGCATAAGATGATGATGGATTTATATTTAAGTGACAGTTTGTAAGAGACAGCTCACTGAGGAGCAGAGCTCAGAGATTTTATTACTTTGCAAGAATAGACAAATATATATGCTGCTTCTGGTTTTCACAGGGGTTGCCATTTTAGAGGGGAACAAACTGTTTAGGATTTTAACCCCAGGAATATAAAAATGTTTTCTGTTTATTCCTACTTTAAGATGTGGAACCTGAAAATGGCAAAGCCATGTGTAATATCTTATATGAACAGGTAAATATCTGACAAATAAAAATGCTCATGATTTTAGATTATTTTAGCATATTCGAGTCAGCAATGTATAAATATAAGAATTACAGTAAGAGAATGTTTTACTTTGGTATTCTAAAAAAATATAGCTACAGGGTAAATTAAATTGTGGCATCTAATAAGGAGAGAAGTACCTAAAAACCATTGAACGTAGGGGGAAATAAGGTGCTTAACTCCATTAGACCCTTTCATAAATCTGCACAGTCACCTGTAATCATCTTAAAAGCTTAAATATTCCTTGTAAATTTGGCCTCCAGACTGCAGCTCAAAAAAATATCCCAAGTGTGGGTAGCCCCATAGCACATAATTAAAACTCTTCAGGGCATTGATTTGCTTTGTCATCATGTGTGTTCCCCTTTCCCAGCCTTAAAAAGAACCTGTGACAGTAATTTTGGACAGAAAGTCTTTTATTTCTGTGTGTGAAAGCTTTGTGAGCCTCAGTGAGCCTCAGTGCTAATGAAACTTGCATAAGGAAACACAGAGATGATTTGGGTTTTTTTTCTCTAATGCTGTTTTGGAATATCCTTACAAAACTCACCGCTTTAACTGTGATCTCTTTTCCCCAGAAAGAAACTTGCTTTGAAATGAAAGGGCTGAAACAAGAATCTTTTGATCGATTAAGCTATAAATACAAGTGATAGGAAGACTTTAAGGAAGAAGCCTGTTAACTACCCTTTAAATCTAATCTTGGCACTTGCGGAGTCAGAAACTCAGAGAGAAGAGTGTCCAGAGCTGGAGGGGACACAGAAATAAAATAACTGTGACAGTGCCCTGGTGTGGGAAGCGAGGAGCCCCCTGGCACCTGGGCTGGCTGAGCCCTGGAGAGGGGAGCACCCCTCTGCCAGCTCCTGGAAAGAAGCCACATGCACCACCAAGGGCCTCACTGATGACTTCTGCTGAAAAGCTGCAGTGTTGGCCAAAAAAAGCGGATTTTTCAGATGCACTTCGATTTTAATTTCCCTTTGAAAATGAATGTCTGCATTTTCTAAGGGACTCTGAAAGAAAAGCACTTGACCTCCTGGGCTTTCCAATGATGCTCACATCCCTCGGGGGTGTTTGAAGAGCTTGATTGGGGTCATATGGTGTGCTCACAGATGTGGGTGGTATGTTCATTCAGCACTGTGCACGCACTTTTAGTCAATTTGTGTGCATGCTTGTGTGTATAAATATACGTAAAGACATCTCAAATTATATAAATATATTTATAGAAAATTAGACCACTCTATTTTCTCATTTTGACATCCTGCCCTGAGGTACCTCTGTTGTGACATGGTGTTAACCATCCTGTCACTGTTGCTTTTCATCTTTTGCATTCTGTCTGCATTCCAGCTAAACTGGAAGGAGGCACTTAGTTTGTGGTACCATGTAGCCTAGAATTTTATGAAATGATATTTTATATGTATTTTATTTTCAATTTTCCAGAAATTTGTTTCAACTTCCGCATTTCACTGTTGTCACCATTTCTGTCAAATAAAATGCATAGAATATGTCTGTCTGTAGTCACATGTTAAGGTTTTGTAAAGGGTTTTGTTTCTCTGACCCTTGAAACATTTCAGTATTTCCTATCACCTATTTTCAGCTGGCCTCTGTGGGTGTGTAATAAACAGGAAAAAAAATCCAAAATTAAAGTCCAGTACCTCGAGCTTTGTTAATGTTTCAAAGGAGCAATGATAAAAGGAAGGTTTTCATATGACCTGCTTTTGATGATGCCTGGAAAAGTGTATCTTTTCAATAAATACCTATTTTATTCTTTTTGCTCTGTTTACTCTCTGTTCCAGGTCAGCCTTTCCAGGCATCAGTTCTGGCACCCCAAGAAGGGACCTTGAGGCATCATTGACAGGTGGCAGACTCTCACCCGCACACTCCTTGTGTTTCCCATCTGGCATTAAGTGGTAATGACAGTCTATAAATAAGTATTAATCTAGTTTTGTTCTAATAAGTTGTTCGTTTTCCATTTCACTAAAGGTTTTCTGAGTGCTGATGGTTGCCAGATGAGAAGAGTTTGGGGCAGTGGTGCTGATGGAGCCCTGCACACATTGCATGGATGTCCATAGATATTTCCTGTGAGGTGAGAAAGGGGAACTGATGATCCCCAAACTACAGAGAGCTCCTGGTTGTGGTACCCTTGGTGGCCTTGAGCACAGATTTACATTGGCAGAAGTCCTTTGCCTTCTTCCCAGGAGCAACCCGAGCTTTCCTAGGAAGCCCATTGGAGTGGTCCAACAGACCTTTGGCAGAAGACACCCGGAGTGATTCCATGTTTCACAGTGCCTTTGCTTTCCTCAGCAGCAGCTGAAAGCCCTGGACTCCATTATTTCAACTGTTTCTGCAAAACTTTGCCTGTAATGCAAGTGTTACTGTATGAACAGCATGTGAATCCTTAATGCCGAATTGGGATGTTATTTGAATGAGTTCCCAATCTCTTCATTCCATTTTAATTAAAATCAATGAAGATATTGATTAAAAGACCAAAATCTAATTTTATTTTTTTTTTTTAATATAAGGCTATAGATGAAGATTGTCCCTAAGAAAGCTTTGGAAAGCATCACTGTTGCAAATAAAGCCAGTTACTTGTTAATATCATGCTTGGATGTTTTTTTTAATGTTGACACACATCTGTATTTCACTGAAATTGTAGTTTTTGCTTGCACTACTGCAGAATCTCAAGGGCATGAAGTCTGTTAGCATGTGTTGAGTAACTTTTTTTTTTTTTTTTATTTCCTAACTGGTGTTGGGAACACCTAGTCATCAAACAGATAATGCATTTAGAGAAACCTTTCCAAATCCTTTTCTGGTTCATCATCACTCTTCAAAGGCAGCACAATTACACACTAGGTTAAACAATAAAAAAAGCCTAAAAAAACCCAGACATAAACAAACAGATGAGAAAGAGTTCTCCTTTCCTCCCATTCATGTCATAAAACTGATGTCTCCATAGGAAATTTATATGAACATTTCTGATATCTCTTTCTGTTTTGAAGTGCCCAGAATAATCTTTGAACATTTATTCTTTTTACTTCCCTACTTCTTCCCATCTGCAACTGCTCACCACCGTGTTGGAATCGGATGCTCCCCTTGAATCATATTCTGAGGGTGTTTTACCTGTTCCTTCAGTTTCCTCCTCTCTCAAGCATTTTGGGGACTCTTGCCTTTCTCTCAGCACTGCTTAAAATCATCCTCTTATGGTATCTTATGCTAAGAAAACTTTTCTGTCTCCCACCTCAGTCTTAGGTCACTTTTTTCCTCCTTCCTTTCCTTTTGTTTATCTCCCAAATCCCTCTGCTGCAGCAGCTTCTCCTGCATTTGTCTCCTCAAGTCTTTATTGTCTGTCTTCTGCCCTTTCCCCACCTCAGAAGCGGCAAGAAGCAAGGCTCCTAATGAGCCATCCCTTGATCAATTTAAGGTGTGTGCTTCTAGCTTATTCTTCTTGATTTGACTGCTGCCCTTGACAAAGATAATCACTCTCACCTCCTCTGCTTTCTCTCTTCTCCTGCCTTGTGTGATTATATGATATCCTGACGACATGTTGTTGACTGGTCACCTACAAATCTGGAGCAGCAAGTAGTCAAAAGGACAAATAGTTCTGACACCTGCAAGTGAAAAAAATATTTCTGTGATCCATTAAGAGAATGCTTAAAATCTTTGCTATATTCAACTGAAGTTCTGTGAGCAAATGCTTCTCAGCTGAAATAATTGAAAAGGAGATTCAGATATCCTTACTGTGAATAGTACAATTTTTCCAGGTTGCTCCACTGAGAATTTTCATTGAAATTAATGGAACTATTCCTGCAGCAAACAACAGAAATACTGGAACAGGGTAAAAATGAAAATTCTATGAAATCTTGACTACTGTTTAATTAGAAGTTTCACTGCAGGATTTGACAATATTTTTCCCTTTTGGTGTCCAGAACAACAGATACTGGAAGCAACAATAGTGATTCTTAAATGGCTGAACTGAAATTCTTTCAGGTAATTCTTCTTTTCTTCTTCAGATATTGTCATTTTTATTTTTAAGTAGTCAATTCTTCTAAGTAGGGAATTTGTCCCGCTTAATAAAGTTTCATTCACGTGGAGAGTTTTGTATGAGTAGTAGATGATTATCATCTAGGAGTTCATTACATGCAGACAAAGTACAACTGGCTTTACCATTTCCATGAAGAGTATCATAAGGTGTTTGTCACCATTCAAAAGTTCTCATTTCTGTGTTTGGAATAAGGGGTAGCTTGCAGTGATGAAATTGATAGAAAACAAACAGGCAGGGCAGATAATAAGGTTATAACAATGTTTTGGGGATTTTTGTAGTTTGAAATGACGGCATGGCTTCAAATGCCTATAGAGATGACACAATTACATACCTATTAAAATTTATAGAACCAAGAAATCTCCAAAGTCTGCTGATGATTAGCTTGGGTAGCATATCTGTCTGCAAGATGTGAAGCTCATCCCATTTGAAGTGTGTATTACAGTCCTCTGATTTAATATAATGTCCACAGAAGTTAGAGCTTGCAGCATCTAAAGTAAACTGCAAGACCAGAAAAAGCCCCAAGTAGACATATTCGTTCACTGCACTTTATGTGAAATTCAGAGTCAGTCTTCCTTCAGGGTTTAATACAGCCTGTTATTTCCCTCAAGGTTTTTCCATTCTCTTCCAGCTTTATTAGGGTTACAAATATCTCTATTGTTATATTTCTCTTTTAAGTGAATTAAACCCCTCTTCAAGTAACCTCAAGGTATCAATAAAATACATTTTGCATATTTTCTTTTAAAACTTCGTTTAGACTAAAACCATTTTCATTTGACTCTATCCTTTTGAAGAACATAACTAACACCTAGCTGAGACACATGAAATACACAGGTTTTGTATCAAAATTCTACAAGTATAAAAAATTAAAACTGTGCAATTTAACGGTAAGGGACTGTGTGTGTAGGGGTGTATTTGTATGTAGGTATGGATGGAGGTTTGTGTGTGTTCACACACTTTTCAAAGGATGTTAAAGGATTAAACTCCTTCAACCTCTACGTGTGCTTGAGGAAACTCAGTCATGAGATAATGAAGTGAAGCACGCTGCTTATTGAATGTGCTTCATCTCAGGCTTGCAGGAAGTCTTCATGTCATAGAAAACATTAGTCATTGTTTGCTGAAAACATGTCTGAAGCTCAGTTAAAAGATTATTTAGTCTTCTGTTACTGTGAGCAGAGTATTATGCCTGCTCCTTCCATTGTCTGCTATATCCAAAAATGTCATTCTTTTTTTCCTTCTGTACCATTTTTCTATGCTTGCTTCATACGCAGTCACTAAAATATAGTAAATTCAATTAACATGAAGTACCCAGATTTAATCTCTATTCCTTTCCTCCTTGCTAAGGATTTATTTCTTCATTCATTGAGAAAGATGCTCTGCAGCAGAGTGTATTTGACAATGCATAACTCACAGTGCTCATTGTCATCTCCAAATTATTTCTTTGTTTTGGTGTAAGGGAACTATGCAAAGGGAAAATAAAGTAGAATACTCCCTCACTGACTATACCAGATATGCAGAGAGCCTGCTGAGTTTTTTGTGAGGAAGTTTACTGATATATTATTTGATTATATCCTGAGCTTCTCATTTTTGATCATCCAATAAAACTACCCCACTCTGATGTTTTTAATTTTTATTTTGAGTGCAAAGAATAGGTCAGATGTAACTATTATATCATGATTTCTTTACACATTTTTTCACAGTTATTCTAAGCCTATTTTAGTACTGCAATAGCATAAAATGATAGTTCTTTTTCTTTCTTGATTCATTCTTTCACAGAAGATTTATGTACATAATAAATTTTGGGTTACTTTTTTAATACTGAAGGAAATAATACATTATACTCTTTCTCTAAAAGTATGCTTTGTATTCGGGGTACTGAAGCAGAAATTAGTTAAGGCTGGAGGTGGTTTTAAATTCAAGTGTGAGTTCATTGCAGTTTTGAAGATGCCCCAGAGAAGATTCATGTCTTGCTTGAATGAACAACATTTTTGCATCAAGACCAAGAAACAGAGTAATGAACTATGAGTCCTCTTTCTGGCAATTTTTTAATCATCACCTTCTTTCTTTTACCATGATGCTATCAGTAAACTACAATTTGGAAAAGAGCATTCAGCTTTGCTTTGGTATTTGAATATTCCCAGGCTTTGAGGCTGAGCTCAAGAGAAGAGGAGTGTATAAGACCAGCAGACTTGGGAATCTGTTCCTTTGTCACTCTGGCAGCATTTCAGAAAGCTGTTACTGAACCTTGCTCTTCTGACAGCTTAAAGCATCCTCCTGATTTTCAGCCTAAATGTATGAGCAGCCATCTCAAACCAAGTTGTTCCTTGCCAGTATTGACCCCTGCAGTTGGTTAGCCTCAACCCATTTTATTTTTTCTGCTTTCAAGGTCATTTAGGTTTTTGAATGGTATCTTCTCTTTTGATGGTACCATTCAGTTTCATGCCCTTAGCAGATCTTAAGGAGTCCACACCAATGTTTTGTGGCAAAGTTGTTAATAAAAATAGTAGATTGAGCTGATCTTGAGAGCTTCTTTGAGTGGCTCCACTGGTAATCTGCTACAGGTCTTATGAATACAAATGTGAAAGGGTTTTTTTAGGTTATTTAGCCATTTTGGAGTTCTTTCTTGAAAGAAATATCAGTTTGGCACACTATCCTCAGTGGTTTTATGGAAACTAAATACAGTGAACATAGGGCTCTATATTTCCTAGAAAATCTCTAATTGAAATTGGTTTTACACAGAACAGAACCAGGACTGCACAGCTGCACAATTAGGGTTGGCTTTCTTTTTACACTTTTTTTCCCATCAAACCAGATTCTCTTTTCTCTGTCTTATGGCCTCTATAAGGAATTATTTTAAACCCTAAAAAATTATTGTCTAACATAATTGCTGGCAGAAATTACACATTTATCTATAAATTAACCTGCTATGTCATTGTGGAATGTGTCACTGAGCAACAAGAAAAGAATTGTTTTCTTACAAACAGAAAAGGAGATATTACTGTTTGCTAATTGGAAACTGAGGCACAAAGCTGCTAAAAGCCATTTTAATTGAATGCAGCCGTTGTTCCAAATCTCTTCTAAGGTTATGAATTTTTTGGCAGAAAAAATCCTAAGTGTACAAATATAATCTGCCAATGATGCTCACTTTTCAAACACTGAATGATGAAGATTGAGTGCCATACACTACAGCTCTGGCATTAGGAGAATTACTAAACAAATACTCTTAAATGCATTTTGCAAAATAAGTTCTTTGTACAAATTTCAAAAGGATAAAAAAAACATTTGTAAGGCTTGATGGATAAGTCACCACAACTTATTTGCTTGACTGACCTTAAGAACAAATCCTCCAGAAGAATGCAGTTAAGACTCTTTCACAGCTGTTTGTTTTTTGCCATTTCTTATGAGGCTGCCAAGATGAAGATATTTTGACTATTGCTAAGAGCTTGTATACAACCACTACTAATTTTCCAAGGATAAGAGATTTCACAAGGTAATAATTTACAGTAATTTTCAACTGAATTCTCAGAAATCTTTAGTGGTTTTGAGCTCATCTAAACCACTGCGTCTTTATTCTTATTCTGGTTTCTAACCCACCTACATTTTTCACCCCTTTCCTCCTTGAAGTCAGGAAATTAGGAAAACTTATTGAAACTTATAATTTGCAATTTGTGCATATAGTTTCCTGTGTGCCCTTTCCCAGCTTTCATTTCTTTTGCCTTTTTCATTGAATCACTCTTTATCTTAAAGGGAAATTAATTTTCTCCTTCATCTCTTTTTATCAATCTTGGCTTTTCCTTGTCTTAGATAGTTTCTTCCTCTCTGTCTCCATTTATTCAATGAAATTCCAAGCCTCTTCACTGATGTACTTTTGTCTCAGAACTACTGAATAAGTAATCCTTTTGTCACTCATGTGGTCCATTATAATAATCTGTTGTTTAGCATATCATTCCATGGGGTTTTATTTCTTTGTTTTCCATTTTGATTTCCCTGCTGCTTTGCTTGAAGTTTTACAATTAGGGGTCACCAAAAGTACCTAATTCCTACCAGTCTTTGGGTTTATCTTTATTGTTTTAAGCGGGCTTACAGGTTGATTAAGACACCTGAAGTAGTATCTTGAGGTATGGGAAATACTCAAAACTCTTCATTAACATTTGCAGTTTTTTGTTAAATGAAAAGTAATTATGATTTCATTATGTCACACAGGTGGTCATTGGTGTTGAGTATGTCTTTGGGTAATGAGAGAGCAGATCAGAGCAAGGCTTTAGGCTGTATACATCTATTTGCATACAATAATATAACGACAGTCAAGACACCAAATGGTTCCTGGTGCAAGTAATTTTCTCTTATTTTTCCCCTTCTACTTTTTTTGAGATGCAAGATCATTATGAGTGTAAAAAGGCAGCAAGACAACGTTGTGTTTCTTTCCAGTGAAGATTTTGTATTAATTGCCCTGTTCCAAAATAATAGAACAGTAAATATTAATAGCTGTGGGAATGGAACTGGCTGGGATAAATAGTTGTTTAGCCTCAATACCTTATGCAGGAGGCATCAACCTGAGACCATGGGAAGCAGGATACTGAGAGGGAGATATCTGGTCAGGTTATTGTAAGAAGAGAGTACCCATGGGAGTTGGTATGTTAATGGAGTTATTCTATAATAAGCCATGTTTCTGGTTTCTGTTCTCAGTTGGTTGGGACCTGTCCCATATAAGGCCATGTTCCTACTTCATGTTCATGATGGGATCCCTTGCCCTCAGATACCCCTGTATGTATTCTTACATTAGAAACACCCTCGGGTCTTTGGCTCTTGCCCCTCAGTTCGTGCGGTTTCTACGTTTGTTATTTTATCCACCAAAATTCTTTATTCTTTATTCTTTATTCTTTATTCTTTATTCTTTATTCTTATTCATCATTTCCATCCCTCTATTTTTGCCACACTCCCCCCGACTGGGCTGGGCTTGGGGTTGCAGCAAACCGGACTGTGACAAATAGTTGTGACATTAATACAATTTTTTAAATGTGCTGATCTTGTCCTTTCAGTCTTCCAGAAGATGAATGTTGTCGTGTGACCCACCTTTTTGACACTGAGAATCCTTTTGAACATGCCCAGCAACTCCCATGGGTCCTGGCCTTGCTTCACATGGAAACAGAGACAGGAGGAGATGAAATGTGCTTGAGGCTCCTGCACAAGCCTTGGTTCTGTCTATAACAGCTTTAAACTGGATCAGATTAAGAGAACCAGAGAGGATAAGGGCTTAAGCCAAAGAAGTACTTGAGACAAGATAAAGGTGGTGCTGCTGTCTGGCTGTCTCAGGCCTAAGGGAAGGTAAATAAATCTGAGGGAGAAGAATGTTTCACTGATAATGGACATGAAGAATGCAGAATTTATGGGCCACGAGGAAAGCCAACTCAGCAACGGTGCTGAAATCAGCTCTGACTAGATAAAGATTAATTCCATCAGGGCAGATCCTGACCACTAACTCAGGAGAAGAGAAAAACTGCACATGGGAATAATTAGCATTAGAAATGAGGGAATCACTTGTTTACCGAACGAATAGGAGAACTGTGTAGCCAATAAGCAATAATTCCTTTGTTTGCTAAAATGTATAAATAATGAAGAGTTTTGTATGACCTCGGGTCCCCCATTAAGAAGCCCAGGGTGAAGAAAGACCAACAGGACTCCACTGGATCCTCACCTATCTTCTGCTTAATCTTTCTCTCTCCTCCACCTCCCTCTTTTCTGTTTCTTTCAATCTCTCTCCCTCGTGTTCATTTACTCTTAAATAAAATCCCTACTATTGACTTTGGCAGATGGCCTTGTTTGCACCTTAATTTGGGCAGAGCCATCTCCTACAGTCAGATCATAACAGGGTCTCAAGAGCCACGCACTGCTTTTCTATAAGTGCTGGGCTCACAACACATCTGTTACTCCATCTATTCTCAACCAACCATGTAAAGCTTGCTTTGCTCTCATCTTACTCGAGAACTTTGAAGCTCTGTTTCATTCTTCTGATCTAGCTGTCTAATGCTTTGCTTTCCCCCCAGAGAGTAAGCATTTCATGTGCCAATGGGAGTGATAGGTTTAGCCACAGGGAATGCTGTGTGCAGACAGTACATTTCCTACAGTTTTCACTGACATCTATCCCATTTATTTTCCCTGTACACAATGTTTATTCCAGTGGGTCTTTACCACAGGATTTTGTCAGCTTGCAGAGCTGTTTTTACACTGCTGCATATCCTAGTGTCACTTCTCATGCAGGATTGCAGTGGAAGTGAATCGTCCATAAATATCTCAGCACATAGTAAAAGGCTTGAATGTAGCAAAGAGAACATCTACTGAAATTGAATGTTTATGCCACATGCTCTATTGTTTCTTAATGCATTGTATTAAATTGTGGAAGTGGCCTGCCTGTGTTAGGTGGGTTTATATCCATTAATATTTAAGGATTTCTCTAGCTTTTTGTATCTTTGCATTTCTGAACAGAAATCAGGCACTAGCTGACTTGTGTTTTGACTTCAGAAGGGTGAAAAATCACAGTAAATAAACCTTTCATCACATATTTTGCAAAATACAAACAAGAGAATGCACATAGTGAACAGTTTACACATGCCTTGATTTCACAGAAAGTATTTATCAGAGAGATTTCGGTTACCTAAAACATGTCATCTTCCACGAAAGCTAAAAGAAAACCTATTTACAGGTCCTTAGGTACTATCACAGGGTGGCATTTTAGCTACCTGCCTGAAATATGAAGATCTCCTGTTGCAGTTATTCGTGGGTTGCAAGGAAACAGGTCTATATTCTCTTAGTGCACATAAACTAAGTTAAAAATCCATTCCTATTTTTCAGCTCTCATTACATAGTGGAGGGAATCCCATTTGTTTGACCCATCTTTCCTGCCTGTTCCTCCCAGCTTCTCCTCAAGTTCATGATTACTGCTACTTTCCAGGCAGGAATATTTTAAATAATGTTTAGATTTTTTTTTTTTAAACATAAATTTGGAAGCACAGAAGCTGCAATGGTTTTGGTTTGATAGATTAGAAATCTCTTGAGTTATAAGACCAAATAGGAAAAAAATTCTATCTACAAAAGCCTCATCAAGTTCAACTATGTTGATGTAGGTATGCATGAGCAATTATCCTCATATCTGGATACAGACTGCTGACTGTAGAAAAGCAAAATTGAGACTCCCTCACAAAAGAAGAGATTCCCTAAGTTTTCCAACTTCTTCATCTTTCAGCATTAGAATTAAGTTTGATCCAAAATTTGGGTATCAACGAACATAGGAAGCAATTTCTTTGAAGTGTTAGTAATCTTAAATACAGTTCTAGATGTTCTAAATTAAGACATATGGTATTTTTTCTGAAAGGATTCCAAAGTAGTAATTTTCCTTTAGTATTATATATATATATATAAAGTCTTTAATTGGAGTGAAACTATTTATATTTTACTTTAAAAAAATTCTTATATAAAGAAATTGTGGGTGGAAGGGGTTTTATGTGAGAAGCAAAGTGAAATGCCCTGTGTGGGTCTTTAAGCAATGGCTCTATATTTGTTCCCAGGTACTTCATCAATCATATAATCTCCCCTGGAGCTACAATTGTGTGGTGACTGCCTGGGAAGCAAAGCAGGCCAAAGATGTGTTTCCTCCAGCAGTCTGTGGAACCCAGCAACTTGCTAAGTGAGGAGTTGTCAGGGACAAGGTCAGAGTCAGGGAATTCCATGACTCCTTAGCTGGGAATTGAGACATCCCAGCTGCTTGGTGCTACCACAGAGGGACCACGACCACCAGGTTTCCCCCCCTGCTCCCTACCAGCAGTTCTGCTAGAGGTGTCTCATCCCTCAGCAGTGTCTCTCTTAGAGAGGGCACATCTGTCAAAAATCTTCTAACCATGCCTAGTTAGGAAGTGTTTGCCAGCTTTTAAAGATATTTCACCCAAAGCCTTTGTTTCCTCAAGGGTTTATATTGTGTCAGGTTTCAAGCAGCTACTCAGGAAAGGAAGGGATCCTCACTGAAAATTTTCATACAGGAACGAGAGGAAGGTATTGTGATATTTTTGAATGAGCACAGATGTCAATAAAAAGAACAAAATATTCAGCTCTGAACCTTGACATTCATTCCTTTAGACAAATCTGGAACTCCCTTAGTTAATAGAGATTTATTTTTCAATGGGCTTGCAGAAGTGTGAGACAGGAATATCTTCTTCTGTCTAAAATCCCTCACCTATAAAATGCAAATTATACATTCACACCCACCTCAGAGGAGTCTTGTCAGGAGTAATTAGTTAATGTGTGTGAAATTCTTTAAGGTTTTGGAATAAGACTGCAGTGGATTAAACGCTGTTACATGCACAATGTAAAACCTAAGTGTGAAATACGTGCTGTCAGTGGAAGGCTCTGTGTGCTATCTCAGAAGATTAAACTGTTTTCATGTTGGCATTTTGGCAAAAAACAGCCACCAAATTACTTCAGTTTTGTTGGTTTGGATTTTTTCAATAATCTGAATCACAGTGGTTCTTCTCCGTAGATGACTAGTCTGTGTGTGCTGATTGGGAAATGCTTGCCAGAGGCTTCAGCAAATGCTTGGACCATAGCAACCTCTCCACTGTTTCTGTTGCCAAAATTTAGGCATCTAGTTGCCTCTCATGGTAAACTTCTCACTCATTCTCCTCTGTACAAGGCGAGAAACCAGTACGAGGGATAATTTTACTTCTATTGCTCATAAGAGCTATTTTTAATCGGAAACAAGAAAGAAACAACTCTACTCCTAATCTTCTGCAAACTCTTCTCCCCAGTCTGTGCATGTGGAGCCACACCACAGAGGTCAAGAAGGGCTCAGGACAGGCAGGATTTTTGAGAACATCAACAGCATCTTGTCACAAGTCTCAGCTCTTGTATTATAAATTATTGTGGTTTGGGAAAGGAGCTCCCCTATTTAGTGCTCCCACTGAAACACCCCAGACCATGTGCTGCTCAGTCACACAACCCCATTTCCCCTGTGGTGGTGTGGAGAGGAGAACTGGGGACACAAAAAGGTAAAGATCATGGGTAGAGATAAAAACAACTTACTGGAAACAGCAATGAGATGAGAAAACAAAATGCACCAACAATGAGTATTTACAAACTTCAAGTTAAATTTTTATTTCCTTCTAAAACTCCTTGCTGTCCTGCAGTTAAAACCAGCCCACTTTCTGGAGGAGGAGGCACTCCCATGTGCGTATGGAACAGTGTCAATAGCACTCCTGCCCTCTTTAAGGTTTTGAGGACAAATTTCCAATTCTTTCTGGTGGTCTGATTGTTTCACTGTTTTTCTTTTTCCTATAGCTAAAGAAGGTTGCTTTCTGGATAGTCTAATTATTTTTCTTTTAAAACCTAGCAAAGTAAGGTTTTATCACAATTTATCTCACTACTAATCCATACTGCAAGACGTTGCTAGGTTAGATTTTTTAGTGGTATGTTCACTGGTCTGTGAGGAAATCAATGCAACTTCTATTGAGATGAAGTAGCTAAAAGAGCTGGCTCTTTTTCAAGCGAACATGCAAAATTCATTAGGGCCACTGCACATCCCTGCTGTTGGCGGAAGTGCAGAGAGACTACAACTAATGAAAAAAAAATAATCCTGACTGGTTTCTGGTAGCAGGAAGAGAAAAGCTGAGGGCTGAGGTATTAGAACACTTGCTGTAGCAGAAAATATTCCACAGGCCAGGCAGGAGTAACCAAGGAATAGGTGCCAGTGAGCTCATGATTGTGAATTTTCTCTCACCACCAGCAGGACATTTGTCATCCAGAAAGGTACTACTTCAGCCAATTGCAAAGCCTTGTGATTTTGTGGGTGTTTGAATCTGTTTGAATCATCTACAGCCTCTAAACTAATAAGCCCTCTGAAAACTTTTTACAAGAAGTTTGTTCTCTGTCAACAGCTTGGATGCCTTGATTGCAGAGAACATGTTGTTTGATGAAGCCAGCAGCTCATCCTCTGACTTGAAAGGTTTTCTAGGCATCAGTGATAAAAAGTACAGTGGTTTTTTTTTTCATTTTACTGTATTTTTAGTATGTCAAGTGCCAAGGAAGAACATGATCCAGCCAGCCATGTCAAGAGTTTACCTTACTCTAGGGATAGAGTCTCTGTCAATTGGTTTCCTCAACAGGGCTTTACCTGCCAGAGAAAAATAGTTCTGCCATGCAGCTTGGGCAAATGTTGCTCTCAAAAGTGTAAAATAGATTGCTTTCTTTAGCAGTTTGATCTTTTGCAAATAACAGAGAAATGTGTGTCAAACCAGGCTCTAAAGCAAATGCCAGTATCTCTTAAGTGTAGTCTTCTTGCAGCTGGAATTAGAAGGTATAGCCTCCTCTGTACGTTCTCTTTGATTATACTGATCTAGAAAGTTCCTCAGTAAGCCTCCCTGAATGAAACTGAGTCTGCTAAGTTTTCTGGCTGAACAGTTTTAAGTTGCCTGCCTTCTGGAAGCAATACTGGGATCAGAAGTCCTGCTGTGATGGTTGCAGTCTACCAGGTCACTTGTCTGGGTTACATACTAATCAACTCAACCCGAAATGCTGATGGCATTAATATAATCCATGTCACTCAGGATGGTTGTTTGAAATGCAAACACCTTATTCTTGTCACAGAAGAGATTCACCACCCAGGAAAAGCAAGACTCAAAAGTAAGACCCAGGTATCAGTCCAACACTTTTGTCTCACACCATTAGTACATCAAGTTTTTATAGTGGAGGAAAATGAGTTCAGCTTTCCCTTTACTCTGTGTCCTCTTCTTTATTTTCAGGCTTTCTTTCACCAGCAACTCTCATTCCACCTACATAAGACTTAGAGTGAATCTAATAAGCAGAGTCTAAGTGACTTTCAACCTCAAAGAGAAAAAAAAATACTTTGTGCTGTATGTGTAGTCAACAATGAGAACAGAGGTTTTTTTAAAAAAATTGTTTTTCTTCTTCTTCCAGTTTAAAAATAATCAAACTGCTTTGAGCTTTTTTATTAAAGACTTTAAAGTATGGAACCTATATGCTAATAATTCTTCATCTTGGAATGAATTTTTAGGACAAGAATTTATACTGAAAGTGCTGATGAGATATGAGCCATCCCAATGTGAAGAGAGTGACTCATTTAATCTCTTGCTGAACTAACAATGAGATTGAATGTTTGGCCAAATGGGGTACTTTTATCTGCCATAAACTTCAACTAGGTAAAGTTTGAGTCTGCAAGTGTGAGGGAAAGACATGTAGCAGAGCCAGGAAGAGTTCTAGATCTGAAAAAAATAAAAAATTCCATATAGACTGTATATATAGGTATGAGCTCGTGATAAATATCAGTTTCCCAGTAATCCAGAGGAATAGACTCATTCATAGGATCATGTGTTTTGAACTCTTTCATCTTATTGGCATACCATAGAAGTAATGAAGACTGTTTCTTTGCTGTGCTGTAAAACAAGAAGTAGTGAGGCTGGAATCAAGTCCTTGTATTTTGGTGGATGTTTACATAAAATGAGCAAATAACCCAGGTAAGTCTTATACCCTGGACATTGCTCAAAGGTAAGAGCTCAAATGTAAGACAACCTCCCTTCCATGAAGCAAAACCAAGGCAATTGCCATAAGGAAAAATATGGGGGGAAGATCTGGAGGACAGTGGAAAAATCAAAAACTTTCCAATGCCAAAATACATGTTCACTTTGCAGTCTTATTATGCAATGTTATCATAAGGTTTGAGTGTGGTAGGAGGATAACTATGACAGCGAGTGACTATTTTCATAGTGGCTTGGACACATTCTGTTACTTCAACAAGGAGAAAAGGACCAGGGTAATTCTGAAGAGCTATGTCACCTCGTGGCTCAGCAGGCAAGCTACTTCAGGAGAGCTGAGGAGTCCATTTTTTATTGTTGTTTGGGCTGAGTGACTGCATCTTGGGCACAAATAGCTTCTCAAATGGAGTGGTAAAAGTGTGGAGATTTGTGGGCTGCCTGTTTATCAACGCTACCGGCTGCAATCTAACAGAGCATCCGTAAAAAAATAGTTTGACAAGTGGAATTCTCCATACATTCATTGTCTCTGTGAGATGCTAAATTTATGGAAACAGCTCCTTTGAATGTTTTGTTCCTCTGAAAGCTGCCCTTTTCAAAGACACAAACAACAGTTCAGATGAGTCTCATTTTTCAAGTGAATTTAATATTTCAGTATTTCTTCCTAATCTGGAATAGAGAAAGGAGAATATACAGTATTTGAACATCTGAACAATTAGAATTTGATTAAGTTTCATGGCTAATGTGCACTCTTCATGCCAGGTGAACAGGGAAACAGGGACCAGCTGGGTGCACTCCACACTCCTTTTTGCCATCATAAAGTCAATGTAGAGGATTTATGTATTATTTACACAAAAAGTTATTTAAAATTATTTTCACAAGCAACAAAAGTTAAGAAATTGTCTTTGGTTACTGTCACTTTTTAAGCACATGAATATTAGTTTCAATACAGTCTTTCACAAAAATTATTCTTGTAACAGTTTGGAAGCGGGTAGTGTCACAGAGTGAATTGGAGTGTGTCAAATCTAGGTTGTTCTCCTTTTCTCCTGCTGTTGATTCTTTGAATCCATTTTGGCAACTCAGTCTCATTTCCTTTCTTCCTCCTTTGAAGTACCAAGGTGCTGCAGTGTCTGGCACCTGTGTGTGGAAGGGAGGTTGGAGAGTGGAGAAGGAAATCCACATCTTCAGTGGAATGCTTGGGAATTTGGTATGGAGATCTGATACAGGTATTTCTGTGAGTATTTTATAGGACTGCCTACATTTTTATCACTGACATACTGCTGTACATAAATATCAATACTTTTTATAATGCTTTTTTTCTCAAACTTTCCCCAGTATTGGCCCTCTAAAAACAGTTCTCACAGGATGGTGCTCCCTTCACAAAGATTGGATTATTAGGTCTTGTTTTGGAAGCACCAAATTTCCCAGATATCTGTAAAGATATTTTTGGGTTCATTTGCATTTAGACAGCCCTCTCCCACAGATTAAAGGTGATTTCAGAGAAGTTCTCCTTTTGTTTATCTTTGTGGTTAGTGGAGAATTTGACTTCTTTTTTTTCTTTTGAATGTAGAAAATGCTCATAGCTAAATGATCCTTTCCTACTGAACTCTGAAGGTGACAGTGGGAGAAAAGAAAGCCAGTTGTGCTAAGGTGTGGAACTACCAAGAAATAATAAAAAATAGATGGAGAGCTAATGATATTTTCCTGAGGTGATTATTAAGACACCCGTTCTACATGTTTCACAGAGGAATTAGATAATGGCCAGGTTCCTGGTGCATTTTAGCAAATATCTGTATTAGCAAAGGTATCTCTTCATTTGCAAAGTCAGACCTGTGCCTTGTAGAGGAGTGGAAAATTAAGTGATACATTCCAATCACTATAACCAATTCCATTTAAGACTAATCTTGCCCTTTACATTAGTATCGTTGAAATCTGTAATTTTCTTTCAGCATATGGAAAAGGAAAGTTAAATACTGCCTAAAGACCTTAAGCAACTTTTTAAGGCATAATCTATGTAAACTTAGGAGTTACATTTCTGCCTCCTAAGGCTCTGTTGACCATATTACAAGTATTTTAATAATTTTAAAATATAATGAAATTCTACCCTTTGACAGTAATATCTTTAAAAAGATTTTTTAAGAAGTTATACCTTTAAGATGGTATATTATGAATATGCTTTATATTAATTTAAACATTTGTTACCATATTTTCTGATTCAGAATTTTCATTTTAAGTAATTCAGGATAATAAAATAATTAATGAGAGCACCTTGGTGAGAATAAGAATAAAAAATCATCAGAAATAATGACAAAGGCTATTGATTGATTTTATTCCTTTAGAAGAAATTTCAGGTAAAAATCTCTGTTCTTCTATATCTCTCAACTAAATATCAGTACAAGTTGTATCTTTACTCTCTGTTCAGCATCTCTGTCAGTGGATGATAGATTAATTTTTCAGTAACAAGCTTCCAGCAATACTACTGAACTGTAATATTCAGAAGCTGGAAACCATATATCTGTTTCCTTCCTCAGAGGAAAGTCATGCTGCTTCACTTTTTAAAATTTTAAAATTTGATTTCTTTATTTCTAGTCTGCCCATTTTCAACTTGTTTTAATACACAGTGTAGAGACGGCTTTTTCAAAATTTGCACTTTTTTTCCCTGAGCCATATGTTATGTGATGGATGTCCTGTATAGTCACATTATTTATAAAATGGAGATTTCTTTTGTACCTGACTTCTATTGTCTGATTTCTATTTGATCCAAGTGGTTATTAAAGTAGATTTACTGTTCTGCCTTTCAATTATCTCCCCAAATATGCCAAGGTAGGGATTGGTTGTTGCCTTTTGTTTTTTTTTGGGGGGAAGGGCTATTCATGGATGTTGACAGTGATCAATAGCCTTCATTTTATTCAGATTAATTTTCAGTATTTTTCTCTGTCATTCATAATTGAGTTTCACTATCAATATTCTTCATGTATATTGAGTAAGAGCAAGACTGCATTGCCTACGATGCTTCTGTAACTACTTGTGCTCATACTGAACTATGTTTATTTCCAATCCAGATTTTGAAATAGTCCATTGAGTGAACTTTTAAAAAACTTTACAGAGATGTTTTTGGGTTTTTTTTTTCTTTTCCTTCGGCTGGAAAAAGTCTTTACTTAATGAGAAATCTGATTTGTAGGTTTGACCTGATAGGGAGGCATTGCAGGGCAACACTGATCAGCAATATCAGGGGAGCAAGCAACTTCATTTTGCACAACACTTATTGGAAAACTTTTTTTTTTCTTGTGACTTTACAGTCTGTATTGAAGTACATCTTATGTAAAATTTATTCTGTGTTCTAGGTTTTTGGTGGTTTTTTAAGTGTTTATTCTGATTAATTCTTTTCAAAATAGCTTCAGAACAGATACCTTGCTCTGTATTTAGTTTGTCTTCTTTTTTCCAAAGAAGCAGGTTTATCTTTCTGGTCAGATTTTGAGTTTTCTTACAGTTTAATTGCTGCAACCATCACAAAAAAGAAGAAATGTTTTAAAGCACAATTACAATGTTATTTACCTCTGACATGGGCTCAAGCACTTTCCCTCAGTTCCTTGGCCCATCACTCTGACTATGACTTGCAGCTCCACAGGCTTCAGGAAGATGCAAAGAGATCAGTCCTGTATTAGGGCTTTGTTTCAGTTATCTCCTGAAACAGCATAATTGTGTTTCGTGCTAATGAGCCACCCTTGTGGCTGTTGGTTCTTCAGCACTCAGGCAACACACAAATCCTGTGCAAAAGTAATCAGTAAGTAAATATGGGATGAAAAGAAAGGACTGTGAATGTTTTGATTAAAAGGTCAAGTGCAAAGCAGATATGATGACACATGGAAAATATTTTTTTCTAAAATAAATAAACAATTAAGTTGATTCCCTAACCTTCATTATAATGTTGAAATAGCTTAAGGTAATTATGATAAATGAGGCTAAACGTGGTTTGCCTCCTGAGTAAAGATATTCATATAATTTTCTTGTGACAAAACCCAATGTCAAATTTGCCAAAGCCATTAATCATCTCAGAGATGTGGTGTAACCTCTTGCTGATGGGTTTAGGGGTTTACATATATATAAATATTTCCACATTACATTATATACAAATTATTTATATATATATATAATTATATATATATATAAAATGTTGTATATATACTTTTATATATACAACTTTAGTGTCACTGCAATGCAATATATTGTAAAATAAATGTTTTCTATGGGGTTCAAAACATTATAAATTCTTTAAACTGGTTGTGGGATATGGCTGAAGTGTATTAAATTTGATTAACTCTACCTTAATGGCCAACACACAAACCAAAGGAGTGGCCTATCACAGAAATATGTCATGGTTATCACTTATTTATGAAGGTGTGTATGTGATCATGCAGTCTGTAGGGGTCCTGGGTGATCTAACTGGGACACAGAAGTTGTTCAAAGTTATTCTGGCATATACAGCTCCAGGAATTTTTACTTAGTACTGCAAACAAAGGTAGTTTAACATAAACTTTGGAAAATAATGATGTTGTGTGGAAGGGCCTTTACAGTGCATCTCTAAAGTGCTAAATATAGCCAAGGAAGACAGAGAAAAAAAGATAAGGAAGGAAAAGCATTTGAGAGTTGAATAATGAACACTGGAAAGGCTTGTATTGATCTGACAGCGGGTTTAGATTGTAGGCAGTTGCTAGAATGAACAATAAAGCAAAATTCATGAATCAAAAATATGGAAGAGCAGTACTTACACTGAAAACGTGATGACCTGACTGCTGTGGTTCTGAGTGTGCTGAGAGAATAGTTCCACCTGGGAACTTCTGAAAACTTGTGGGTGCCTCTGCTGTGACTGTCAGGCTAGGGCAATAATAAAGCCTCCCAGGCATACAAGAGCAATACAAGGGCACGTGTGAACATACATAACACCTCTTTATATTTGTGACAATTCAAATACTTCTCCATGCAGACATTTTTAGAATATTAATAAAGAAATGCAATTAAATAATTTTGCAGCCAAAGTCAATGTGACTTTATAGTGTTCTTTATTGGACCTTTGTATCTGTGTTGTCAAGAATAATTGCATTTCACATTACATTTATTCAAGGTATCTGCTAGGCTATGTGATAAAAACTCTTCTGTACACCCACACTGGAGCTCAGAGAGACAATGGCAGGAGGGAGAGAGCAAATAACACCCAGACATCTGCTTCCAGGCTCATCACTGGCCTGTGGGGCATAATATGGGATGCAGGAGAAAAGCAGTTTTGGATTGCATAGGACTCATTTGGGGATGTTGGGAGGGATGCATTTTTATGGATGCATTTTTATAATTCCACTATCAACTTGAATAATTTAACATAATGAAGCATTACTGGATAAAATGTTCATTTTCTATTTCTTCTATCATTTAAGTCCACTTTACTCAATTTCCTGGTAGAAATTTCAAAATACCTAGTATTTCTTCAGAGTTCTGTTTTTCTAAATGGAATCCCACAACTGGTGTATACTACTATTTTAAACTCTGCTTTTGGCCCTCTATTTTGGTGCAGGAAGGATTAAAACTGCTAACTCAATAATGCAAGAAATTGCATTTCATTTTGGAAAAATGCTAAGGGATGTTGGCCCTTATTCTCCAAGGTACTTCAATACTTAAAGATATAGCTGGGCTTTTAGCAAGACTTTGAAAATCACTACATGGTAGTGATGAATTTAAAAGGGAGATGAAAGCACTTCATACCTGATTTTTTTTTTTAAATATAGCTATTCTGTCCATAGATATCTTTGAAAACCTGGATCTGAGGTATTTTTTAGATTTGCACTCATATTGCCTACTGAAGTGTTTTATCTTTATCTCTCCTTAAAATGATAGTGTAGAAGGGAACTCAGGCATGACGAACATAGCATTTGACCTGAAAGGACCAAATCTCCATGGGGTTATTTTTGTTGGTTTTTTTTTTGGTTGGTTTTGTTTTATTTTGTTTGTTTTGTTTTGGTTTTTTTTTGCTTTTTTGTTTTTGTTTGTTTGTTTGTTTTGTTGGGTTTTTTGTTTTGGTTTGGTTTGGTTTTTTTGGTTTTTTTTTCTTTTAACTAATTTTCTTCTTTTCCTTTTCATGATGTGTGCTCTTGGAGCTTCATGGAAAATGTATTTTCCAGGTCCAAGGCTGGCATCATAACCTCCAAGCTTGTCTGCTACAGCTTTTACTTGGCATCTTTGGTGTGATGTACTACAATAACTGCGTGCACTTCTCATCACTGCTGCTTTTCCACCCTCCCCTGGGCTTCTCTCAGGTTTCCCAGAGCAATATGCATCAAATAGTGCCTTTGCTTTTTCAAACATTGTGTGGGTCTTTTTTTTATGGTACAGAGATAAAACTTGTTTCATCTGACTATAAACAATTTATATTATTAAAACAACTTGGGAAACCTTGGATTTGGCTCATGAAATATCTTGGAGCGACCTGGTTCACTTTGAGCAGTGTAATTTCACTCAGAAACCATGTTAACATAGTTTGAGGAGGTTAAAGGAAACATTTAATCTTTCTTTGCTGTTTACTTACAAGCATTTTGTTATGTTTTCTGGTGCTTCTGGGCTTATAAATCAGATTGTGTCCTCTTGACCTTCCTGCGGAGGGATGCCCTCCCAGTCAACGTCCTTCTGTTGGACCTGGAATGTTTGTGGCCTTTGATTTAATGTCTCTTCAGAGATCTCTCTCTTAAATGCTATTTTCTGCTCTGATGGTTTTGTTTTCCTCTCATTCTGGACCATTTTTTTCTCTTCTTTAAGAAACCCTCTTTCTCTGAAGTTCTAGCCAGCAAGAGCTCTCTCTGCTGGGCAATAAACAGCTCCTCTTCAGCTGTTTTCCCCAAAGAGAGGGAACCAAACCACACCAGTTCCTGCCTCTGTGGGTTCATCTGTGCTTTCTCACTCTGTTGCTGCAGCTGCTGATTTCCCATCACCAGCTGAACCCCTGTGACTCCTGGGCCAGCCCTGCCCAGCCCTGCAGTTGATGTTTGTAGTGAAATGATCCTTTTTTGCTTCTGACTGTGTCTGACATACAATGTTCTGGACTGGGGACATATTGTTTGGTGATGAATCCTATGGGAAGGGTTTGGGAGCATCCCTTGCCCCAGAATCCTTGCAGCAGGCATCAGGGGCTGAGGTCAGGTGTTTTAGGAGACAGACCAAAGCACAGAATCACACAAAATAGCTGAGCTGGGAGGGATCTGTGTGGATCCTCTGGTCCAGTTCCCCTGCTTGAGCAAGCACACCTAGAACAAGTTGCCCAGGACCATGTTCCCTTGGCTTTTGAGTATGCCCATGGTTGGAAACTCCACAATCTCTCAAGCAACTGTGTAGAAACTTCTTCCTTTTTCTTCTGTCATCAGCTGTGTGACTGCACTTTGGTGTGGTGGTGCAAAGCAAAGGGGGAAGGTGCTGCCATCTGTCACCTCCCCTGAAGGTGGGCAAAGACAGAGAAGGTGCCTTTGTGGATTTCCCACCTCTGTAACCAGAACCCCATACTTCATTGTGAATTTGACTGCAGGTTTCTCCGGGGTCAATCATGGAGCCCAAGTGACTGGTCTCCCAATTACTTAAAATTATACTGAATATGAGACAATAAAATATATAGAGAAAAACTGAGTAAACATTGTAATTAAATATTTACTGTGTGTGACTATATCTTAAAAGACAACTGGTGATGAAATCAACACAGCATGTTAAAATGCTTTTTTTCCCTCCTTAAACAAGAATATTTTAAATAAACATTGAATTGTGAAATGAAATATACTTCCTATTCAGTTGAATTCCCTATTTATCTGCCATTTCACCTACCATGCCATGCACCTCACATACAGAATCAAAATTACCATCTGCTAAATCAAATGCAAAAAGCAGTGAAAGAAGTACATTCCCTAGAAAATCAAATCAATATTAAACAAAATACATTCAGAACTCAAAAGTTGTCTGCTTTTAAATTATTTTTGTTCAAATATAGAGCTCTTTCATATACAAGGGTAACTGTATTATTTATTTACACATGTACATATGCTAAAATAAGAATATTTATCTTTCAGTTGTCTCTAGAGATAACCTAAAGCAGCTTAGTGGGGTTTTAAGACTGTCTGATACATCTTTTTTAACACTTAATAACTTGGAAAGGCAACAATAGATTTTGAATAACTGTACCTAGGTATTCACTTGCTGAATTTTAGCTGACCTACTACTGCAGTCTTAAATCACCAGAACACTGCAATTTCTTTTTTTCTTTATTCTGTATTTGCATAGAATGCACTAGGAGGATTCTTAATTACTTTTTAATTGATTTTGGAGAGTACAATGAAGCGGTTTGCCTTTCAGAACAAAATTTCCCTTAGCTGTACAGTACAAAATGTTTGTGGCAACACTATTTAAGGTTGCATTCTGTGAGAAGCTTTTCTTTAATAAAAAAAGCACCTAAATGGTTAAATTTTAAAAGATTCACCCAGGGATTGTGCCTATTGAACTCTATAAATTCTTGTACAATTCAGTATATCTTTTTGTTTTGAGCTGTGTTCTACTGTCCTCATTCACACTAAAGAGTTGGGAGTTCAACAACTGTGGGATTTTTATCTCATTGCATTCTTTTGAAATTGTACAATACATAAAAATAAACACACGTGTAAAAATATACACAATAAATAAGACTACTGCAGAATGATTGCATGATGTATAAGAGCTTCTCAGTAACATAAATGAAGATTTAATTCCCAAAGCCAGTTTAAAAGTCACAGAAGAAATATTCCCAAATATTTGGTGAATGAAGTACATCCATCTTCTACCTGATACTTTGATAGCAACTTTCTCTTTAATAAACAGTGTAATGAATCCTTTCCTGCTTATTTTATTTGAAATTTCAGTCCTTCACCAGGATCACTTTTGAGCATGTGATTTCCTTATCTAAGTTGTCATTTAAGGGAAGCATACTTTCTCTTTCCTCTGAGCTCATTAAGCTGTATAATAATTCTCTTTGCATGCATGTCTTTGTGTAGAAGGTATCTTTCCCAGCAGTGACATGGACGATAGCTGAGTTATTTTGACAGTATGGATGTAATATTGCAGTACAGTATGTATTTTTTAAAACAGGTTGGATAATTAAGTAGTAAAGATATATATTTTGTGATATTAGGTCCTTTAGGTAATTTAGTGCTTTTTAGAGCATTTCCTTAATCTCTAAGGAATTCAGTAAAGCACACTATTAATTTTGTATATTCAAAAAAACTCTCACAGAAATCTTGCTTCTCGCTCTGAAACCAGCAATGGGTCATAGCTGTGGAACTTTGTCTCCCTAATGTTTTTATCCACTTGGCTGTTTGCCTTGCCACCCAAAGGCCTAATTTGGGGTTGATGTTATTGCTGGATCTGCTCCATGACTGCTGTCATTGCTGAGAAGAGGTGACTTTGACAGTCTTGTTGAGTGGACATTGCAGCTCTGATATTTCCAACAGGGGATAGGGGCTTGGAAGGATACTGCCAGACATCTGTTTGTGTGCAGCTCTGGAGCAGACTCCTCTGCCTGCTCAATTTTTACATAATGCTCTGAAGGCGCATTAAAGGAATTGCTCGGAGAATGTAACAAATCTTAGTCAATTTAAGGGGCACAGTCAAGGCAAATTCCTCTCCAGTAAAGACAAAAATAGCACAAAAGGCTACAAGTGAAAATTAGTGCCTCAAAACAATATCAGTTTGCTATGGTACCTTTCTTGCCTTTCTGTAAAACCAAAACCTGTCTTTACAGGAAGCGTTAGGAATTCCCAGATTGGGTTTTGGTATTCTGCTGCCTGCGGCAGAGTAACAGTAGTAGGGAGAGTTTAATTCTCTTTCTTCTTAGCCAGTCTTCTTGTTAAAGGAGTTCAGTCTGGACAAAAGGTTACTCTGAATATCTGTTTGTCACTCTTTTTACTGGCAAACAAGATGTGAGGCCTTGGAGTGCTCCTAAACTGCAATCAGGGCTGGTGATGAGACTTTGACCCTCTTTCATTCAGCTTCATTTCTCTCTTTCTCTACAAGACACGGGCTAAATTTCTGGAAGGGTCCCGGCTTTGTCCTAGCAGAGTCCATCTCCTTCATATGAGGAGATGCAGGATGGATGCAGAGCAACTCAGGGGCCTAGGTCAGTAAAGGAGACTCAGAGTTCTTGGCAGCATTGCATATTTAAACCTGCTCTACAGGCAAGATTAAATTGGATAACATTTGAAAGATGAACACCAAGTCAGAAAAATTATTTTTTTATGTGCCAGATTGCTCGTGTAAGGCTTTTATTGTCTGTTGAGGGTGCTAGAGTAAACTAAGACATGCAATCTTTGGAGCAGGATGCTGAGGCAAGTTACTTTGTTCAGCAGTAGACCAATCCCTGGACACTGATGTGGCTTTCTACAAAACTAATGACATGTACCTCCTATACAGAACTCAAATTACCCTCTGCTAAATTAAGTGCAGACAAATAGGATCTCACTATCTACTTTTTACCTCTAATGTTACCCATTATCTGGACTGATATGTAATTTTGAAAAAAATAAAGTCAAGTACGTTTCAAATAATGGGACATATTTTGCAGCTGTGAGAATATATTTATAGTAAGAAATGCTCAAACTAAAAGGATCCCGAACTATAGACTATAGAAAGATTATTAATAAAGGTAAATAAATTCTACAATTACCCAGCATACTCAGATTTTTATCAGTTTTAACAATCTTGAAATCTTACTGATTCTGACATATATTTCACCTGTGTTTGTGTGCCAGGCATTTGGAATTAAGAGCTGCAAAATCAAAAGGTGAAGAAAAAACAATATTGAAGAAATCTGATCAATTCTACACTTGATCTTCCTTCAGAGCAGAAGGCTGAAGATGTCCATAAATTAAAACAAACTTGACTGGATACCATTGCTTCTAGTTGTAAATTAACAGATGAGAAATCTGCTACAGCAGCATCCCTTCTGATACCACCTAATTTAAATTAATTGCCTGTCTGTGACTCCAAATCAAAAATTAAGAATCAGACCAAGCCTGAAGTATTAATATTGCACTTAACTTTTTAATCCTGGAAATTGCTCTTCCAGAGCTCAGCTTTCAAGGACAATTGCTATGAGATTTTGTGCTGGCTGTGTATGGGGATATTGATTCTTCTCCACCTCACCTAAAATCTTTTGGCATCAAACTCTGCATACATGTGTTATACAGACCAGAGAGCTTAACCTGTCAAAATATATTTTACAGCTTCCTCAGAGATTTTGTGATATTGTACTTGGCTTCAAAGTGCAGATATCCTGGGTTTCATAATCTGTATTCTCATTATCTAGGTAGCCATTGATGAGAGTTGCAGTTTGTTCCCAGAGATTAGTTTAGGAATGATGCATAACTGTGGAACATGTTTCTAGGGAGAACATCTTTACACTGAAGGAACTTATCCCAGCTGTCCTGCATGAGTTCAGTACAATGAAATCAGTGGTTGGGATGAAGATACTGATTAGCAGCTCAGTGGGGTGCATCAGGAAACACATTTCACTACTGGTGTGTGTGGTTTGCTCAGTTGTGGATTTGATTTAATAAGTAAGGGATCTGAATAAGTTGGTTGTGACTTTGATGCAGTGTACAGCATCCCTAATTTGATAGGTCATTAATCTGCCAGATTTAACTAAATAACAAATTTCAGCTTTTGTCAGCTCCAGAAATAAACCAAGGTGTAGTCTGTGCACCCTCAATCTGCTCTTTCTAAGTAATTACATTGTTTGAGTGATCTAAGCTTCTACCTTGTGACTCATTCCTTAAAATAGCACCTTTAAGAGCAGGTATTCAATGCTAGGTGAAATTACATGTGACTTGCTGGTCAGCAGTTCTGTCTTCAAAAGCAGCCCAGTATTTCTAGGAATGTCAATAAACACACCCAGCTGAGAAGGTGTTCCTAAACCTAGAGCTTTCTCAGTTTCTTTGGTCCTACCTTCCTTGCCAAGGCAGGATTCAGATTTGGCAGTAATATTGTTTTGATATGGACTCAGCCATCTGAAAGGTGATTTAATTTCTCTTATATAAAATTTCAATGGCTTTTGTTAGAACAGTTAGATGCATCCGTGGCTACTAGTTTGACAGAACCTCTGATTTCTCTGAACAGTGAGAGTACATCTTTGTATGCACAACTGAGCATGGCTGACAATGAAACTTCTAAATATCAGTCAGTAACTTTAAATCCTGACCAAAGTCCAGTGCAGTGGAGATCTGTTCATGGGATTGTCACCCAAATATTCACAGTACTACCACAACGAAAGTGTAACATATTTGGAAGTTCTGACAGATCCCAGAGCTTTCCACTCAAAGTTACCCTTGAAAATATTCTTCAAAAATACTCAAGTCAAAATTGCTCTATAAAACTTTGACAGCTGAAAGAATTTGTATTTTCTTGAAAAGTAAAAGATGGTGACTAATGAATTTTCTAAATATTGATAAAAATTATGAGGGAGAAAAGAGTCAAAAGTCATTCTTATATGGTGTTTTGTATCTCCCAGCAGGCAAAACTGAGAATTTTTATCTGAAGATCATGAGTGATTTCTAAGATTATGGAACTGAACAAATTTTTCTTCATTTTTTATAAATTATCTATCTTATTTTTTCCATCATAACCTAATAAGGTATTATCAATAAGTGGAATAGGTATTGAAAGAATAGTAGCCATGCTAAACAGTGGCAAAACCTCTCTGCATTTCAAGAGGTCTACATTTTTTACAGCTAAACATGCCCAGTATATGCAGAAATAAAGAAAAATAAGCTAGAAGAGGTAAGTACGGAGAAAATTGAATTCTAAGATGAGCATCTAACAAGAAAGCCAAATGGCAGCCACCCACTTTCTTTATACTCTTTTTTGCTGACTACCTTATTTTTCTAAACTGTCTTATGATAGAGATTTAAGTGTGCTTTAATTTAGTGAGAGAGCAGGAGTGCATTTCATTATTGTAGGAGAGATTGATCAAAACAAAAAAATACTGTACTGAGATACAAGTTGAAAGCTGGGGGTGGAGGAGATTATTATTATTTCCAGATAAAATGGTCCAAAAATTTTTGGAAATGTAAATTCAGTTTGGAGGAATGTAACCCTGTGCTGAGAGCTGGGAGAAGCCCTAGGCACCCTACAGGCCTGCTTATGCCCTCTGTGAAGGCTAATTAGCTGCATAGCATGAATTTTGAATTCCAGATAAATATGCATTTTACAAATAGTCTGCAGAACAAGAATTATTTATTGGACATGTTTGTGAATAATTTGAAGTCTAGGATGAATGCTGTCATTTTACAAGTGAGTACGGAATAAAAAAAAACAAGTTTAAGAAATATTTGTTTAAAAAAACCCTAATTTTCCCAGCTGTAAAAAAAGCTCAAACATGCTTTATGGTAGGGAAAAATGAGGACTTGCTCTTCCTGGAGCAGCATAATCTCTCTAAAAGCTCTTGGGTCTGCCAAGATAAAATTTTTATTGTATTATATTTTGGATTAGAATGTGTTTGCCCTCTTGGGGAAAGAAGTGCTCTGAGTTTTGGGGAAGTGTGTGGACAGAGTGGGATTTTCATGGTGTGGGATTCCAGGGGCAGGCTCCTTTTTCATTGTTTTCCACTGTAGAAAAGTAAGGGTCTGAACCCACAGAATCTAAAAGTAGTTCTTTAAAAATGAGATGGCATAAGGATTTTCACCTAATTTTTCCTTTTTGTATGCCAAATGAAGTAAAACTTCATGGCTCTCTAGTGTTGTGAGATACATGTCAGAATGTACACACAGCCATGCATTCCCACACCTGAGCTTTGAGGAGAGGAATGAGACTAATATACTCCTTTCATGCTGAATACAGAGAAACTGGGCAGCTTCTTTTTCCATAAATTAGCCTGAAAGCAGCTCTTCTCCTTCCAGGTACTTATCCTAATTTCTCACCGTAATTAATTCATGGCTCGTTTATACTCATTTGTCCTTGTGCCAATATTCTATTGGTTGCTTAAGTAATTTTTCTTTCCCTTCATGTTTACATACCCAGATATATTTATAGGGAACAGTCATATCCCTTCTTAGCTGTTGTTTTGAGAAGCTGAACAAGCCAAGCTCTTTTAATCTCTGCGTGTAAAATAAATTATCATTTATTTTGCTTGAGCACACTTGTTTACTAGGAGGTTATTTTTGTTCCAGTCTGTGCTTTAATTATTCCTTGACTTGTCAGGAGCAAGCAAGAATGAAAAAAATGAAAAAAAAAAATTAAAAAGAAAAAAAAATCAGGCAATGTTTTTCTGTATCAAAGCAGGCCTGGGACAATGTCATATATCATATGTAAAAATGACAATGGGATGAACACAGGCAAAAGCTGTGTTAAATACTCTTCTATTGCTGGAGTGCATTCGGGATAGACTCTTTTAATATATTAAGGTACAGTGGGTGTTAGAAAGTAGGATTTGCCAATTCCAACCAGGAAATGACAATTCAGGAAAACAGTTCCTTTTAAAAGCTAGACTAAAGAAGTTATATCTTTTGTGTAAGTTCATCAGGGAAAATTTCTGAATTCTCTAAGTCTAGAGACTACTAGGTGCAGATACAAAATTATTTCCTTGCTGTATGTTAAACTTACAACACTTGGCGTTGAATGAAAAGGATTATTTCCCTTCTGGTGAATATTCCAAAACTTGTCCTCTCTCAGATGTGTGGGAAACTTGGAAGTGGGAGACATGATTGCAATAAAAATGTAGAAAGTAATAATGAAGAAAATATCTGTTTTGGTTTGTAGTCAAAGCACCTTTCTTTCTGTAGGTAAGATGAAAACAAAACATTTTCGAAAATTAATGTTTTCATTAAATTTTCATTCACTGGTGGTACAAACTGGCTGTTTTACCTTGTGAAAACAGTTTTGTCCTTCTCCTCTGCCAGACATTTTTTCCAGTGCTGTCACATCACTAGGAATCCTCTCTTGGACATATGTTTTTTACAAGTAATGGATTTGACTGAACCACAGAAAGAAATGGTGCTCCTCGGGTAGGACAGATTTTTGCTCAGTTCTGTTGTGTGCTACCCTACTTCACTGTGCAGTGTCACACAGCAATGACAGAAACATGGTGACAATTCAGTAGGATCTTCTCTGGAGTTAAACCTTCTGCTTGGCAGAAATTAGTGACAACAGCAAAGCTTCAGGCAAGAGCACCAAAGCATGCTCTTTTCCTCAATGACTCACTGCCTCCAGTGCCCTCTTCCTCAGCCCCTAGCTGTGCTTCTGGCTCACCATAAATGACACTACTTTTCTCTTCAAAATTCAGAAGCAAGGAGAAATAGGTTTTAGGACACCAAAATATGGAACACAGCAAGTAGCCCAGAACCAGAAATAGTGCTCTGCAAGTACCTGCAGTATGCCTGTACAAGCCAGAGCAGCTCAACAAGTAGCATGGCCATGTTTCCCAGCAGTACACTTGATTTAATTGCCTTTGGGTTAATCAGAAGGTTTATAACCTTCACACAGAGATGTGCCCCCACACATGGATGGCTATGATATTTTCAAATGTGTGCACAGCAGCGTGCTGTCATATGGATTTATAAGCTTAAAGCTGCAAAGGAGACATTTGGATTCAACAACAAACTGACAAATAAATTTCCAGTTCAAAGAAATCTTTTTACACGGAAACATAAAAAGATGCAGATAATTAAAAATAGTCACACATTTCCCCTCCTCAAATACACAAAGTAGCTCAAACTAGAAATTTTAATATTTCATAAGATAGCCTATGTGTAATTATAATAACCCCATATTCATTTAAATGTTATATATGAAGTGTTTTAATATCAAGATAGTGCCATGAAACCTACATGACAATAAATAATGATTCAAGTGCCTCATATTTACCTGCCAGCTTAGAGATTTTCCTTAGCTTGCTTTCAGTTCCATGCTTTTAGGTCATTTCATTAGATAATTCCTGCTTTTTTTTTTTCCTTTATATATTAAGATACAAGTTTAGGAGATGAAATTCAGGTCAAGACATGGGATAGGGAGGGATTAGGCAGCAGGAATCTCAACGTTGCAGCTAAACATCTTGGGAATCCCATGGTAACTGTAGGTCCACAGGGATGCTTCTGGAGCTGCTGCCTCTCCTTCTTTCCTGGGGCTTGGAATGAGAAGTAGATTGCAGATATTACCCAGGGAGAAAATGGTGTGATCCACAGATATCAGAACTTGGCAGTCATTATAACGATTTGGTGGAAAGGAAGCTGGAGAAAAAGCATAAACTCATTTTCTCATTCATGGGCTTGCTTGGTGCTGCTGAGGGAACCTGAAGAGATGGGAATTAAAAATCACTTGCTTGCTAAGTGACTTTAACTGAGACTAGGAAATATTTATCTGTGATTCTTACTCTCAAACTCGGTTTTTTGGCTGACCCACTGTAATCAGAGTCTTCTTTTGCTTTGGAATTTTAGATGGCCATGTTTTGGTTCGGTTATTTCAAAGGGGTTTTAGAGGTTTTTTTTTTTTGTTTTGTGTTTTTTTGTTTTTGCTTGTTTGTTTTGTGGTTTTATTGCTTGTTTGTTTTCTACGGTTTTTTTGTTTGTTTGTTTCTTTGTGGGGTTTTTTTGGGTTTTTTTGGGGTTTTTTTTTTTGCAATTTGTGTTTTTTTGAGGCCCTGTTGTTTTCTGTTTTGTACTCTAGTCTATGATGAAAGCTATAATTTTTAATTTTCCATAGGCAAACAAGGACTGATGGAAGCTACAGGAGTGATGATTGTTATGAAAACACACTAGCAACCTGAGGAATCTGTCTCTTCTCTTTTTCAAACATTCATTGGAAGACTGTGATCAAATTGAAGTACATTCTGGTTTTCTACTTTGCTTTTTGCTTGCCTGTGCTGTTTCTAAATGGGTGCAATTATTTCCTAATGATGTACTTTACATCATATTACACTCCTTGTACCAAAAAGCCATATAACAGACTTAGCCAAGAGAAGATACTCTATGAAGTTTTTACAGATAAGCAGAATAAAATCACAATGAGCAAACCCACAATGAGCAAACATCTATGCACTGTACCCCGTATCAGTCTTCAGAAAGGTCATCAGTCTAAAAGAAGCAGAAGAAAGCCCCACAGATTTCCCTTTCTTGGCCTGGTATCAGCATCCAGCCTGTCAGGCCTGGCCTTTAGAGACAGGTCTGACCTATGGTAGACAGGCAGTACCAGGGGGGCTTCAGCACAGGGAGACACTTGATGGGAGGCTTCTAAAAATATTTTCTGGAGCAGGAATTTTCTGTGGGATGCCGTATTTGTTTAGTCTCAGCTATCACTTTCCTTCAGAAGAACTGCTGTCCTGGTTCCCTTCTCATGCTCATGCAGCCCTGCTGACTTAGTGCTGCTTTGAGCACTAATATCAATGAATTAAAGAGCAGATTTCCAAACAAACGTATGCATCACTGCTGAAAATGTTTTGATGGAGGATGGGCACTGGACCAATTCACTCAGAGTGCACTGGGTTGGAGTCATCAGCAAGATCATGCTGATTCCTTCTCCAAGCATTTCAGCTGATGGAGCAATTCACCTGATAAAAACTCTTGCCTGCCTATACTCTTGTGCTGCAAATAGTATCATTGATTTCATGGAGTAAGGTGCAGAAAATTTCTCTTTCTGTTGGAAACTAGTCTGCAGCACTTCATTTGGAGAGGAATAAATTAGCCTGCTACTTGAGCAATCTGACCACTTTGGGGGGTATGGGGCAATCAGACACCTCTCTGCAGGCTGCTGTGCCTCTGGGTGTGAAAATACCACTGCAAACTGAGTGCTCTGTATGGAAAGTGAAAGGATGACTTAGAACATGCTCCTCAATGTGCTTTGCAGAAAATAATGGGGAATGATACTGTTGATGTCTTCCTAATTCTTAAAATTAATACATAAACACAGTCCATGCGTTGAGCTAACTAAACAGTTTAAGTATTGGATTTTAAATAAAATTATCCTTAATACAGGCTTTCCTGGATTTTTCTTTGGAAGATAAGAATTTTCTCTGCTAGGAAGAAGCCTAAATAGAACTTGGAAATAGTTGAAACATCTTGTTTTGTTTTGATTTGATTTTTGCTGATCTTCGTTTCAAAAATAGACAAGCTGATTTAACCATTTTTCTTTTTAGCTGACAAGAAACACAACGCTTTTTAAGAAATGAGTGTTTTATAAAGGAAGCATTGACAAGCTGTCTCACTCCTAGGTGCTGCCTGAATATCAAAACAGTTATTTTAAATGCCTGTTCTACAAGAGGGTTTTGTTTTGCAATCCAAACCAATAAATTATTCTTTTTAGTGCATAGTTTTATTTTCTGAGGTATTTAGCAGCCTGGCATTTTAATGATGGTTGCAGAGAAAGAGAGAATCATGTCAACAGCAAGCCAGGAGCTGTCTCTCTGTCTTGCTTTCTGTTTATTTCCCCTCAGCCCTGTATATCTCAGATGACCCGATACATCATTATTTTTGTAACACAAGACAGAACATATGTCACACTTCTGACCTTAAGAGTAAATTGTGCTCTTATTAAAAATGAAAACAACCCAAATACTTCTCTTCTTTTTTTTTTTCTTTTTTTTTAACCTACCAAAATGAGAAACCTGAATTAATTGCTGCTTCCACAACTTAATGTGAACCCAAACCCTGAATGCAGAACTAATTGAGCTTATTTTTATATTGAATAACATGGGCTGTGCAGGAGGTGATGTCAATTCTTGATTACCATTCTAATTGCCCTGAATACCTCCCCGTGGCTGTCAGCGAGGTGATGCTTGTATACATGAATAAATCTGGCACACTCTGCAATCCCAATGCCACCAGGACAAGCAGTCCCTGAGTGACAGGCTGGCTTTGCCTGCTGCTTGCAGGGGAAGGTGCTGCTGTGCTCTACAGCATTTAACATAGGGCACATGACACTAAATCCCACTAGGAATGGGGACAGCAGCATGGTTATTTATGTTTTCAGCAAATAGAAGGGCCAGATGTGGTGGCACAACCTGAGTGTTTTGTTTGATAATTAGCAGCATCAACAACACAGGGTAATCTTCAGCAAATATTTGCTGTCTAAAGGAGCATCTTGAAAGAGCCAAAAATGTCACAAATTTCAGTTTAATATCACTTCCTTCCGAGTTCAGCTTCATAGTTAAGCTGAAATGGATTAAGTTGATTTTTTCCCATTATTTGTGTTTCCCCTTTTTTTTAACAGAACCACCGCATGAATGAGCAAGTGTCTTTCTGGATGAAGTTTCCTTATATTGGGAAGCCTGATTAGAAAGTAAAGAACAGCTTGGATACATATTTTATGAGCTTCCTTTGAAAGAAAGTTCTTTGAGCATAACACTGTCATTCAGTATTTCTCTGGCTCCTTCAAGTTTCCATTTCTTTCAACCAGTGTTTCTTACTAATCAGGCACACTGAAATTACCAGAAAAAGAAGAATCTACTGAAAAACAAGGACCTATTTGATACAAACTCTTTTGGTTGTTTTTTTTTTCTCTAAAAGAAGATATCTGGTTTTCTGCTTTGAGCCTGATATGAACCCACTCAAGTTGGGAGTATGGGTCCCCAAAGTACTGGATCTTTCTGCAACTCCAGAGTTTCAGATCTATTTCCATCAAAGGACTGCTGAGGATGTGTTGATACTCAGCAAGTAAAGACTTTTCTGGTGTCATAGGAGTGATCACAGAATATTGTTTTGAGCCTGAAAAATTTTATTAAAATAGAGTACTAGGCCAATACTGACTCAAAGGCATGCTACTAGCCTGGCCTAAGGAAATTGAGGCTGGATGACTTCGATGGAAAAGGGCTCTTCCCCACTTTTTGACAGGGAAAATAATTTTGTCTCCCAAAAGAACAAGGGCACTTATTGACTCCCTTTTTTTTGCCTGTCTAAAGTAGGTTGTCCAGCATGAGCGTTGCTCTATCATTTGACCCTCCCCAATTCAGGCAGCTGTGTTTTCAGCTGCATTTTCATTCTCAGCTACCTACTGGAGGCTGATGCATTAAAAAAAAAAATAGGTATGTACATATATATGTATGCATGGGGGGCGGGGTGGGAGTAAAATCATACCTGTGAAGAAAAAGAGTGATAGTCTGATTTCCTTAGTCCCTTTTTTATCCTGCCCATGTGCCTCAATCCAAGTGTCAGAGATGCTCAGGATGTCTCTGCTCTTCTTAGGAGGTGAGTAAACCTCATGACACAGGGAGATGTCTAGACAGGATATTTGGATATTTTCAAACAGAATGTCACTGAAATGTAGTCAAGAGTCAACTCTGCCAAGGCAGCAGAAATATCATCTCAGAGCACAGACAAGGGTGTCAAATCCCTACACTGCTATATTCCATTTTTAATTTTCACATGCTAATTGAATTTCTTTCATTCACAACTAGAACGTCGAAGAAGTTGTGTCTAGTTAGAAATCCAGCTTTTAAGTCTTTCAATATATAGGCATGTTGGTTTGTCTCCAGTGAATCTGGAAATTTTTCAGCGAGGAAATAAAATTGCATTCTGAAGTCTTGCATCTTAAAGTGTTAGGTGAGGCTGCACATCAGACAGGGATTAAATCTTATGCTGCAGAATTTTTTTATTAAGCAACTCTTTGCAATGGAGAAAACATGACCGCATATTTTTAGCTCATTTTCCCCTGCTCTTCCCCCCATCTTTTTAGAAATAAGAATTTTGGCTTGTAAGCTTAGCTGCAGAAAATACCTTCACTGTCAATTTTGCCCCTAACGAGCTCTTATTTTACAAGAGCTTTAAGTAGTTTGCAGGGCTAAAATGAAACAGCACAAGTTCTGAGCTGCTTGGCTCCATAGCCAACAGCTCCCAGGTGCACAGGAAGACTCCCTAGACCTTTTGTTTTATTAGAAATACAGCTGAAGACCCCAGCTTCAGAAGATCAATGTGCCAGAGCTTTGTGGCATCTCCTGGTGGTTTGTCAGTGACATCTCATCAATGCTGTGGCCCCAGAAGAGAGAAAATCATGGGCTTTGTATATATTTTATTGATATTATTGTGTTTCCATTGATTGCCTGTCACTGCAATGGAGTTGTTGTGATGTATGGTCTCCTGCTGCTTTTCCAGAGAGGGACTTCTTGACCTGAAGGGCCTGTCAAGCCCAGGGGATCTTTTTTGCAGCCTTGTGTGCAACTTGACGTGTCAGCATTACCTCGATGAACTCATTGCAGAGTGAAAAGCAAATGAAGAGCAAGAGAGATAAAAAGAAGGGGTAAAGAAATAGGTGAGTCATTTTCTGAGATTCCCAGAAGCAGGAGATTGAGTTCCTGAGGCTGCCTGTGTAGAGTGCATCTGGAGGAGGGTATCTTGTTTCACATGTATAAGGTGATAGAGACTGAGCCTTCTGAAAGAAGGGTGTTAAATGACTCAGGGAGCTCTTTCATGAGAAGCTCAGGCTCTGAGAGGATGGCAAGGAGGCAGTGGGAGGGGATTTGTGGAGAAAAAAGCACTCTTGAACTGCTCTGAAGCATACAGGCTTATATTTGCTCTGAAGTGCCCACTCGGAAACCTAACTTCACAGAGCACCAAACAAATACAAGTTAAAAATATTTAAGATGCAAAATGGAGCATTAGTCACAATGTGATGATATTTGACACTGCACTGCTGACGTGCTCCCTTAAGAATAGGCCAGTTTTTTCAAGCCTTTCTTATAATGTAAGGAAACATAACACTAAACTACTGACTTTGTCCTACATAAGTACACATGTCCATTTATGTAAACAGTAAGTTAACAAGGAAGGTGTTAGTTTATGCAAATATATAGACATTCACATGCAGATTTTAGTTATATAAAGCACACTTTTATTTGCTTTCAGGAAAATTAGCGCAAATAAATCCCATTCTCTTGATTCCCTTACCTCAGTTGATCCTGTCATAGCAAAATGTGTTCCTGTTCATCTTTAACATGCTGATCTAGAATGCAGTTCAAAAATACTCAGATAGGCAGAAAACTTCTAGTTTTGAAATTCAACTATGATTAAATCTGCCCCTTAATATTATTTTCAAGCTGTATATTGTTACAGGCACAACCTAAGCTGGGACATGGAGATGGCTGAGTGAGTACAGCTGACGTGCTGTGAAACAGAAATTCTGTAATGTAATGTATGTTGGTAAAGTCATTAATTCTCTGATCTCCTGCAATTCAGAGCAGGGGGTGAGAATGGTTTTGAGCAGCAGAAGGAACACAGATGAGGAAAAATCACCAAGCTAAAACTAGCTGCTGTATTATTGATTATCTGCAATTTCTGACTTGATTTGTATAACTGATTTTTTCCCACAACTGTTTTCAAAAGTTTGCCCTTATAGGTAACTATTTCTCATGACTGATATTTGCAATATGCCTCTCAACAAAGACTGTGGATACCCTAATTCCAATTTAAAATATTTTTCTCTCAAATTGATTCCATCCATTTTGAATCCAAAATAAGGCAATCTTTTTTTTTAATTTTTTTTATTCCCCCACACCTCCTAGATAGATGTCCCAACAAGAATAATTGATCTTTTCTCATCTCAGGCTCTGATTTATCAAAATGAAAGGAAGTCAGGACAAGAACTGTGAAATGTACACAAACTCACCCTGTTTTACAACAATCAATGTGGGACTTAAGGTATTAAGGATTTAAAAACCACACTGCGTTGGCAGAGATATGAACTAACACCTTTGTGTGATTCTGTTAAGCCAGTTTTTCCATAATTTAATATAGCAATCAGACAAGAGCTTTCCAAAACAGTGCCTATGTGTAAAGTAATGTAGTCAGTGACTCACAAGATTAGAGAGCATTAGAAAGCTTGGTCACCATTAACTTTGTTCCAGTTTCTTCCAGTAATGTTAAAAATAACAAAACTCTGAAACCCAAGCCTGTTTCTGCTTAAAATATAGCTGGTGGTCATCAGCTAGTACTTCAGCGGTTTTATTCATCAAAATATTTTTAAAAGATACCTAAATAATTATTTCCAAGAGTGTCTGAAGGGCACTAGAGATCAGTAGCAAACGATAAATTAACTGAAAAAAGAATTTAACTTAATGTCACACAGTGCAAATAATAGCATGAATTACACTGATTGTAATTACCATTTAAGAAAGAAAACTGGGATTTACATGTGTTATAATAGGCTATTTCTTTTCTTTTACAAACAGATCAAGCTTGACAAAAAGAAAGTTTCTTTCTTCCTTCAAAAAGACTCCCTCTCCCTTTCCACCTCCCAAAAGCGAAAGAAACTGGTTTATTCATAAGCCTATTGTCAAGATGCCAGATGTCTCAGAGGTGACCTGATTGTCAAGGAGCAGCCTTGCCCTGGGTTAGGAGGTCAGGGCTGCGCTGTGCCCTGTGGATGTCTCTCTCTCATGCTGAAGAAGGTCCAGCCACGTTGCCTCCCTTGTTGCTGTTCCCCTTCTCTGCTGAGCTGGAAGAGAAGCCTCAGTCATGGGGAGAAAGTGAGCAGCAAGGAGTTTGGTCTCTCTGCCTTCAGCATTAGCATAGAAATTACATAGAAATAGAAGTATCTACAGCATTACAAATGCGTGCTAATTATACAAGAACAGATTGCAGATGTTTTCTAGTGATGAAAAGCAGCTCATGCTGCAAGGATACTGACTGGTTTGAATGGCAGTACTTTGGAGGGTCTGAAAGTGCTCCCTGGACAGAAATACTAAGGGGATTCATGTTAAAATACACATCCAAGTTTCTTTTTTGAATATCTTAAGATGATAAATGAATTCATTGCTAATTGTTTCTTTGAAAGTACAGTATTAGCAAAGAAATGTGATCACATCAGCCCAAACGGCGTGATTATATGGCTGCCATAAGTGAATCAAATTTTATGACCAGGGTCTATAAGCTAAATGTATAAGCTGGCTTGATCACTAGTAGCAAACATAGTTTATAAAGGCGTGGTGGTTCTGTCTTCATTTGTGATTCATGGGGATAATTTCTGGCCAAATCAATCAGTTCATCAAATTACTTGCAAAGGTCTGCATGGTTGTGTTAGAAAAAAGACTAAGCTCACATGTTCAGCAGGCAGTCCTCTAGAAATATAGGTCAGGATTTTGCTTCAAAATTCATACAGAAGCCACATGATTTATTTTTTTTTTATTTCATATTGTACATATCTAACTTTCTAGAGAGAAGAAGTATTTTTTCTGGTGTGGGTTGCATGTTGTGATGTATCCCAGTTGCATTGCAATTCAGTTCAGCTGGAAGAGTGGAGAGCTTGATATGGAAATGCTTTTGCCATAAATGAAAGGAAAGCTTCAGCATTTGTTTTTCTAGGGTGAAAAATGAAAACGTGAAAGCTGTGTGCCATTTAATTCTGAAAAATGATTTGACCAGATGTCAAAATTATTAAGAAGCAACATGACAGCCTTTGGATGCCAACCCTTGAAAATAAGACAAGCAAGACAAGGAGATATTGAAATAAGTAGACTGAAACTAAACTCTGTGTGCACATTTTCTTAAAGAGGAAACAAAAGTATGTCTATAAAAATTGGCTTAATAGCTTCCTTCCAGCAGTTAGGAATATCAGCTTAAGTTTGCCAAATTACAAGGAAATTTCAGCCTGTAACTTTGATGACCTGTTTGCATGGTTTTATCTAAGGAAAGCTATCTTGGATGTATCCCCCAGAGATGATTTGTAAAGTGAATAGACTTTCTAAACTGGCTTTAACACAGGGGAGTATTTTTTTCCTATTC
This sequence comes from Toxostoma redivivum, assembly GCA_013397375.1. Classification (NCBI taxonomy): domain Eukaryota; kingdom Metazoa; phylum Chordata; class Aves; order Passeriformes; family Mimidae; genus Toxostoma; species Toxostoma redivivum. The sequence continues at coordinate 141,021 of VXBI01012050.1, forward strand.
CTTGATGTGATTTCTGTTCCCTAACAAAGCCCATTATTTGCATAGGATGAACTGGAAGTGGGTAAGGTTGTGAAAAGGCTACACTGACATACTGATGATAGTCAAGGACAGTCCCCACAAAGAGCTCTTATACTTTCTTTTCCCTCATATAGGTTATGTACAGTCATTTACAGGCTCACCCGTGATGTTGGCATTGGAACTAGATCAATTATTACATGACAATGTTTACTGTTCTGCTGAGAAAGAGTTTGTGTTTGTTTCATTTTTTTGTTGTTGTTGTTGTTGTTGTTGTTGTTTTTTAATCTGTAAAACACCTCATAACCTTTAATCAAACTCCCCAATTCTCAGACAGGTTGCTCCAAACAAATGTTTAGCTAAGGTCATAGGTAATAAGGTACTTATATCCTCTATTTGGAATTGAATCTCTGCTCCATGACAGAACAACAGACTGGCAAAATATTGGCTTCTTCTGCAGTGCTGCTGATCGTTCTATTTCTATTCTAGCAAAGCTAATAAAAAAATGCTGGTTTAGATCTGCTGTCCTATTCTTAATTGTTTCTTTGGAGTGATCAAACCTTTATTGATTGATAAAAACATGAATCTTTTATTTTCTGCAAAGATAATTGATTTTCACCATTAAATTCTGAAGAAAAAAAGAAACATTAATTTCTGTTAAAGCTTTTTATAAACTATCTAATCCTTTGCTACTGTAAGTTAATTAGGAGCCACAATAATTTCTTTAGCATCTTCTAGCTGTAGTATTACATTCATGAATTATAATTACACTATTTACCATCTTTCATTGCTGATGTCAGTCATCAGCTTTCAGGATTCTACAAGTTCAACAGAATCTAATGTTTGAAAGTTATATCAAGAAATTAAATATCAAAGTTTCTATTAAAAGAAAAAGGAAATAATACATGGTAATAGCTTATTTGGTTTGAGAAATCTGTCAAAGAACCAGATTTTTTTGAGTAAGCTTATCACACGTTTGGAGGAACACATAATTTCTCCACGATTTTGAGTTTCTCTCTGTTCCCAGGGAGTCTGGGAGATTTCAGCAACTACTTTGTAACTAGTGACTATTACTGTTGTTTTGCTTGCCTGCTGTTATTTTGGGTGGGGTTGTTTTTTTTTTTTTCAGTAAACTGCTGTTTTTTTCACGTATATCTACTCACATTGGTGTCTCAGTGGTGGAAAGGGATTAGATAAAACTAAAGGGGAGGTGGCTCATTTTGTAGTGTCTGCCCCCTTAACTTGTCTTAAACCACGCCAACATGGCAAAGCAGAATTCCAAGCAAACTGCAGATGTTCTTCATCCCTCCCTGTGATGAGGGTACAGGTGGCTGTGAAGTAGGGGGCCCATCTGCTGAACAAGGGTCAGCACAGCACTTCCCATTCTGCTTTTCTTGGGACTCAGGATCTCTGTACTGCCTCCCTATCCCACTGCTGAGCTCTAATCTCTGCCTCCCACTTTTTTCATCCCACCTGTCCCAGGCCAGTGTCCTCCCAGACCTTATGATTTCTCTCAGGCCCTCCCACCAACACCCAGAAATACATACAGTGACAAATCTTCCAGGAAAACAGCAATCTTGGACAAACTCAGAGCTAGTAGCACATTATAATGGTAATTAACCTTACTGCTGAAAATTGGGCCTTTCATTTTAATATGTCTGCTTTTAATTCCCACTTCCTTGTCCTTATTCTATTTTCTTCATAACTCACCATCTCTCATTTTCATCAGTAGGCTGACATCATAACTTCAGCAGAAGTTATCATTATCAATGGTAAAATATGTTTGATTTTCCATGAGCAAAAAAAATAATTAAAAAAAAATATTTCAGACATTTATGTAGTGTTAACACGTTACTTAGACCAAGCTTTTCGATAGTGCTGGAGAGTATTAAGTGCCATTGTAAAAAAAAAAATTGCAATAAAAGAATTTTTTTAAATTAAAAAAAACGCAAACAAAAGTCCTTTGCTATATAACTAGTAGCATTATTAAGTCAGAGATGCCACTATATTTGTGGAGAAATAGCCTGAGATCTCAGTTGATCTCTTCTATATGCGTCAGACCCTAAAAGGTCCAAACAGTAGGACTCAGCTGAGCATCAATGGACAGGAAATTTTCTCATGAAAAAAATATGAGCTTTGTGCTTGTTACTTTCATCACTGCTGATTTCTGGAATTCTGAGTTCCAAAATAAGCATTTGGCAGCATCCTTATTGGCAGTAGTGGTGATGGTAGTGATGGTGCAGTGGTGTGGCAGGAGGTAGGTAAAGCTCAGTAAACTAGGTTTTAATTTGCATTGCAAAAAAAAAAAAAAAAATCATTGCTTGTCTTCAGACAGGCTCAAGGGTGTTGTGGCAGAAGGAATTTAGGTTCAAAAAACTGTGTATGGCCCCAGTTCAAAATTGCAATACTGGGTCTATTCCAGAGAACAGAATTTGAAAATTTAGAGCTGTGATTCTGTGTTGGAGAGATAGTCATAACCAGTCATGGCATATGAAAATAGAAAACAAATATTACATTGTCAAAAGGGAATGGAATAAAATAGAATTAGAAAACTATACTTAAAAGAGGCAGATCATCTGAATCATTTGTCTGATGAGTGATGAACCTGTGAATACTGTGCAATTCAGAACCATGCTTAAAAAATAAAAAATCTTTTTTTTTCCCTCACTGCCTCCGGGTCTTTGAGTACATTCTGACAGAAACATTTTAATGGGCCTGATACTGCGTGTCTGTGGTCATGTCTGAATTAAGAACAGAGTTCTTGCAAAGATCCCCAGACTGCTGCGAGTGTCTTCAAGAGCAACTGAGCTATGTCAGCCCAAGGCAGAGCCTGTGTTAGCTTGTGCTGGCAAGTGACAGGTCTTATTAATGTGCGTGGGGCACAGAGCTAATGCGTCCATTCTGCTTTTGTCTCGGGGAGAACATCTCCTGTGGCATCGCTCTTGGCCATGGGGTGCAACATCTCATGTGGGTACTGCTATGAGAAAATCTCTGCATGGGAGACACCCAGGATCTAGAGATGCTGATAAACTGGGTTTTTTTTGTAATTTCTTTCTATAAGCTTTAAAGTACTCTGAACAGGTTACTGCTGAGCTATTTTCAATGGAATAAGAAGGTGATGAGCTTAATATGTGGGGATATGCATGACCTTTGATGAGCCAGAGCTCCAGAATCCTGATGCTGAGATGCTTTGTTCAATTTTTGTGTGCATGAGCCTTAAATTATGCTTGGTTGTAAGGCAATGGGTTTTTTATAGCCATACAGCTGGGGAGGAGGAGATGTAAAGAGCCCCTTTGTCCTCTATTTGCCATAAACATTCTCATGACTTAGTCCAGTCACCTGTATTCAAAAAACCTACATCCAGGAAACCTAAAAATGAGGCTAACTGCCTTTAAACCATAGCATGTTTATGCTATGAATTCAGGGAATTTTTGAAAGTCTCCTAGTCAGAAGAATAATCAGGTTGATAGAGTAGCCAATGGCCTCGGTACCCATAACAATTTTTGGATTCAGGCCCCAAAATTAGGGTAGAGCCCTTACCCTTTGAAGAAAAGCACTCTTTTGTGCTCTCCATTGTTGTGTGACCTTCAAGAATGCACTCTCTTGGTGCTTCTTTTTTCACACAGCCCCTCATGTAAGGCTAATCTAAATGCCACAGTGCAGCCTTAGTAATTCACCGAATAAAAAGGAAACGTAAATATTACGATGGTGTGAACACAAAATAGCAATGCACCTAATAAAATGCTTGCTGGTGGAGCTCTCTCACTTGTTGGCAAATGGCACGACCCATATTATTCAGTGTGTATTAAACAAGCTGTCACCTAAGCATATTTGTGTGAAATAATACTGGATGAAAAATGCTCCTCGGGAATTTTGAATGTCTTCAGCATTTAATGTCTGCTCACTGTATTTGTCAGAGCCAGCATAAAATGTATTAGACTGTGAGAACAGTGTCCTCCTGTCAGCTGAGGTACCCATATATTGTCAGGTCACAACACACCAGGAATGCAGATTGTCCCATAATTTAAAAGTATTGTACAGCACAGCAAGATCACAACTTCTGAGCTCTCAAGTACATTATAAAAACCACACTGATAGCTGTCCATAAAATAATCAAAAACTTCAAAGTATGAATTTCTGGGGTGAAAACCATCAGTCTGGGGGAAAGAAGATATGGAAACTTTCCATCCTCTTCATTTTCTAACCCAAACAATGCAGGGGAAAAAACACCCATGAGATTTGGAATAGAGTATACAACATTTTTCATCTGTGGACTCCTAGCTCAAAATCAGCTTAGGCTACCAGTCAGGGAAGATAATTAGTGGACAGCTGTTCTGTGACCTGCATGGGAGAAATTAGCTAATGACTGAGGTCCTTTTTCCTCTCAGCAGACAAGTTGCAGCATCTCATCCAGAACAGGTCGGCAGCCTGGGTGGGTCCTGCAGCAACAAGGACATCCTGGCCATGGAAATAGAACTCGTCCCAAGGTGCCAACACACACTCGTACAAGGTCATTGAAGGCATGGAGGAGAAACTCTGCCCCTCTCCCAGGGCTGCAGGTTCTTCCCCTGCCTTTGAAAATGAGGCAGCAGGAGGCAGGGCTGGCTGATGGCTGTTGTGGTGAGAGCAGCGCCCTGGGAGCAGAGCACCTGCATGTCACTCACAGTCACCCTGACCTGTCCTGTGCAATGCTTGGAGGAGCTGAAATCCACCTCCTCTTCTCTGCTGGGAAGGCATAACCAGGAGGAGGGGATTCACCTCAGACTGGTACTTGGGGGTTAGAGCAGGAAGTAAGGCACTCCCTTATTTGACAGATATAAAACCAGACTGCAATTCCAAATATTCTGCCTGCAAGACTTAATGGTCTTTATTGCATTTCAACAGTGCTGTTTTCCTCTGCATTTACTTTTCATTATGAATTGGCAACAAACACAGGCAATGTTGGTTCAGCCACGGTAAAGAAGTCTTTTCTGGCCCCAACTTTGCAGCATTTGAGCTTTTCTTTTATTTTTGAGATACAGTCTTTTCTGTCCCCAACTTTGCAGCATCTGATCTTTTCTGTTATTGTAAGCTATTGTCCACAGAAGTAAGCTCCTTATTTGATCTTTCTCTGCTTTAATTCATACTGTGTGCAAATACAGATGCAATGTGGTCATGTTGATTTCATGTCAGACCAGTATATAATTCCTAATTTTATTCTATTCACTACCAATTCTACTTCAGTTTCTGTTCCATGTCTCCACAGAGTCATTCAAAGGCATCATTACTGGAAAACTGTCTTTGAAAACTTGAAATAGACTTAAAACACTTTTTCAGTGAATAGGCAGACATTACTTCATATCTCAATAAAGTACTGATTTGACATTTAAATGTCATTTTGACACACTCCTGACCTCTACATCTTTGTTCCTATGAAATATTTCTAGGATGATAGCACACTTAAAACTATTTAAATCAATCTTAAAGGGAAAAAAAACTCTCAACAATTGTCTGACACTGACTAGAAACAACTATTTTTTATAAGCACAGAAAAGTGGTGATTCTTGTTCAGCATTAATATTTAATAAGGATTACAAAATTCATTTTGGTAGATAAGAAATTCAGTTGAACTTTGTGAACTCAAAAATTTGCTTCAAGAAAAGAAAAGTAGAAGTAACTTCTCAAACACAGGAGCAAACTTTTTTATTACTATATGTATTCTCTGAGCGGATAAAAAAATTCCTTTGCTTTTCTAGTACCAGAAACTGGTGAAAGTATCATCACAAATATTTTTCATCCCATGAAATCAATTAAAGAAAGCTCTGAATTCAGTAGATTTGGCTCATCTTGAAACAATCCATTAGGGAGATGAGCAAGAGTTTGAGTAATCTCTAATATCTGATTTATTCTCTGGATCAATGTGCCCAGAGATACAAATAGGGATGTTTTCAGGATTAGGATCCTCACATTTTCACAAAGAGAAGAAGCACAACTGAAACTTGTAGCAGCAGGATGAGTTTAGAGATGGAGCCCTATTACTACCTGAAAGCAAAACCAAAACAGTAATTAAGAACTACTTTTTTCACTTTAGTAGGATAGCATGAAAAAAACCCATTTATTTGTGACTGCCTGTAATCTTTTAAAATAAAAGGAAAGAAATGTTTAAATACATAAACAACTGCAATGTAATGTTGTCGTTATTTCAGTCATTTCCAGATTATACAGGAGTAAATATACATGGCAGGAATATCTAGCATGTATATCCTACTGGGCTGTGTATTTTATCTCCTGGCTTTGCAACATCATTTGCAATCTTCTTCTTACTGCTTGTCATTCAGTTGGCAAATTTGACATTCTGTATGTGTTGGCAGGGAAGATTTGCATTTTGAAGCAAAAGCCAATTTAAGTGCAATACAGCCTTTCTAAAAGACTTGGCTCATTTTCATAACCCATGAGGGCATGAAATGAGAAAAAAATAGTTGGGTTTTCCGGTTTCTCTGAAAATGCCTTTGACCGGTAAGACAGGTCTAGTAGTTATTAGCTGTTCTTGCTTTTCTCCCAAACTCAGGAAAATAGGCTGTTGAGAAAAGGTTAAAATAAATCTTGTATTAAAAAATAATTATTTTGACTTTACATCAGGTTTATTGGAAAGTTTATACATTTCAATGCTATTTTCCTCTACTCTAGGATAACAGGTCTGGAGAGGAGCTATTTGTAGGTTAGGAGAGGAAATGTTTGCAGCTGAGTTTCTCAGTGAAGTCCAATGAAACACTAAGGGCTCGTAAATCTGCTCTGGCTCCACTGCTGGTCCCTGAGATGCTGTGGGTTTTTCCGTGAGACTTCCTCTGCCTGCGAAGCAAGTTAACCTGGACAAGTGACTATTATGCTGTGTCCATATGCCACAGTTTACACAGGAATATGAATGGACTGCATGGGAGAAATGATCAAGGCATCTCTGTGCCCTGGTAACCTTGTGTAACCAAAATCAGTTTGTTGCAGCCCTGTGCTGTAAGCACACAGCAGCTTGGAGCTCGTGCCACGTAACCTGCTGTGGTCCGGGCACTGCTCACAGGTCTGAGCACGTGGGCAGGGATGTGGGATCTCCTGCACTCCTGTCTCAAAGCCCTGGAACTGCATTAACATTTTTGCCAGCCAAGGTGGCTCAGGACACAGGCGACACAGCTAAACCTCACTTGCACCCATCTGCAGCAAAATTACAGAAATATCTCACAAATGTTTTTGCATTAGCAAATTATCTACGCAGTCAGGGGCAGTTGGAGAGTTTTGGTAGAATATCCTGTGTTAATTCAAACCTATGTACCAAAGTGATTCTTTTATCACAGCGCGTGTGTGTAGAGTAGTTTTAGGTTGGTGCTATTAGTAAATAGGAAAACCCCAGTGTGCAGTGTTTGCAGATCCAAACTGCTGCAAATAGTCACAAAGTACAACAAAAAGTCTCACAAATGAAACAAAAGAAATTATCTTGCAGAACATGTATGAAGAAGCAATCTAAATGTTTATGGGAGCCTATAACCTTTTTTATTCTATAAAAATGGGTTTTCAGCTTGTCTGCCTCTGAATAAGTCTTAAATAATACAATTTATTTTGGATGACTGATTATAGGACTCCAACTAAGGCAGTTTAAATCCCATCTCCTGTCGACTTTAGGAAACAAAATTATTTTCTAGCTTTGACATCATATATCATGTTAAGTTTCCGCCATAATGCAGCAAGGGCCCAACTCTGTTAGTCCAGCATGTAGCCATCAGATCTGTATTTTTAGAGTCTTTAAAACAGCTTCAAGCACAGCAGGATAAAGCTGTTCATCCAAGAACAGCAAGTTGCTTTTGGTCACTTGGTAAATATATTTGGTTGTGGCTTGAAAGCAGGATGGCAGATGAGGGCATTGATGGTGTATTTGTAGACAGATCCCTTCTGATATGTACTAGGGACATTTGCAGGGAATTCCTATTTTGCTTGTTCAGAGTAGTGTTTGCAGGAAATTCCTTTCTAATTTGCTAAAAGATCTGTTTCTCAAGCTCTCCATAGTTAAACTGCCAGGCTGGAACCAGAGGAAGACACTTCAAGGGCTGTGCAGGCATATCCATGTAACTGTAAAGGTAGATTACATTTTGTTTTTATCTCTGGACATTGTCAAATTATTTGGCAAGCCTGTTTTTTATTAATGCGTTTATGACAGACAGTGAAAGGCAGATGAAGTTTGGATAATTTTTCCTTCCTGTTGCAATAGTGCAAATTAAGATGTGCTTAATTTATAATGCACTATAAATGCAGTATTTTTAATTCCAAGGATATCATGACACCTTTTGGTCATCTTTTTCTGTTTGAAATGATTAAATAAGGTGAGATGCTTTATTTTTCCATTTAGGAGAAAATGCAAGTGGCAGTACACTGCCCTCGCAGACTGGAAGTAAAAAACACAAAGAGCTGATTACTGAGCAGTCCTTGCCTTTCTGTGCTGGACATGTTTTCATGCTGTGGAGTCCCTCAAACTGCCATCTCTCTTCATGCTCATCGACCTCAGGCTGGAGCTCTGGTGCGGGTGGGAGGGATGATTCCTCTCCCTGAGGACAATGACATTAGCAACAAACAGTCAGTCATAAAGGATGCAACTGGAAAGGCAGAGGGGGAAAATGACAGTGGCCCTTCATAAATATTAAAGAATCTTCTCTAAGACAGAAGCAGAAGTGTGTGTTGACAGTGTCAGAGAATGAATGGCTCTATACAATCAATTTCTTTTAAAGAAAAGATTATTTTTTCACAATTATTAATGTAGTATTTAATCTTTTTTATTTCCTTTCTCGCTATTGCCTTTTCACAGTCCTTCCCCCACTTTACTTGAGATTGGCTACACTGGCTGTTCTATGCTTTTATTCTGGTTATTTATTTTTTATCCAAACTTCTTACAGTTCCCAAGGAGAAAGGAGCATCATGTTGGCATTGGTAGCTTTTCTGCCTGCTTTCCACTACTTCTGCTGAGCATCCATTTAACACAGACAGTTGGGTAAATGCCAGTTACTCCTTTCAATATATTTCAAACTTGAATATATTTGAGGTTTGTGGTTTATGTCGGATTAGGCAGCGAATGAGGTACTTTACTTCTTACATTTACAGGTTAAAGGTTACAAGTAAACCTCCATGCTTCTCTCTGTATGCAGGTAGCACATCAGCTGTAGCTCTTTGTACTGGAGAGAGCAATTTTTGAAAGAATTTATAATCATCTCAAAATTCTAAGATGTGACTGCACTGAGAGTAATCCTAATGTTTTCTTGGCTAATGTAAAGCCAAGTTTTAAAGGATAGAAGATTCACTTTGGCCTTACATTTGCAATCCCCAGGCATATTTCGACATTTTAAAATTATTCTGGATTGTTTAAATGAAGTAGTAGTTTGTGTTCTTCTGAAATAGCTTTTGACACATTATCTTGTCGGTGGAGTCTGTGTACTTAATGAGTCAAAGGGAATCATTTTCCAAAACCCTCCTGTATTTTGCATGGATATTCATCATTACCATTATCACCAGTCATCCTGGTGAACAGCAGGGAAGCTGTGTATTAGTCACTGTGAAAGGTGCTGGGTTGAACTATACATCACTGCTGCCTTCTAATAGACTTGGAAACAGGATAGCATGATTTACATTTTCTTTGCATTCTGAAAAAGAAGATGAAGGCTCTTTTTCAAGTCCCCGTGCAGTCATCCTGCTGAACTGGCAGTGGTTCTTTGTCTTTCATTGGGGTAGGTATGAAGGAACCTTTAGGCAAGGCAGAATCTGTCCTTGCTAGCTCATGGGAGTCAGCAGTTGGGATTTGTGATATCCACCCCTGGGACATTTAGCAATCCCAGTGGAGGGCCTGGTGAGATCCTTTAGAAGCAGAGCAACACAGCGAAGCAGCTGAGTTCCCCATCCTACCCACACTTCACACGCTCCTCCTCTCTAAACCCCACAAATACAATGGACCTGAGACGTCCTCTGCGTGGTGACTCTACCAGCCCATGCAGAACCAAGACTGCCATTTGTCTCTGCTATTTCTCCTGAAGTATTTGGTGATTTGTACCATACAGAATTTAGAAGAAGCAGCAAAGCATAATGAAGGTGTTTGTAAGAATGTCCAGACAGGCTCCCCTTCAAGTGAAGTCGTCTGCTCATTACTGTTCACATATCAATCTGAATCAGTGGACAAATTCTTACATATTTGAGGGGAAACAGAAGAAATCCTGAAGTTCCTGAATCAGCAGGACTGCAGAGTTTTTGGGCAGTCCCTGGGATTTTTAATTCTTAAATAGATAAATGTGTCATCACCTCCAGGACATTAAATACAAGAATTTTTCTCCATTCAAATAAAGCACTTCTTTAAGGGTTTTGCTATATCAGGTCCTATGAGACAAATAGTCTCAAACCTGTAGTTCTCCATTTCAATTCTTGATGCCATTATTATGCCAGATATTACCTGAGAGAGATTTTGCAGTGGTTGTAGATAAGTAATTTCAAACTGAACTTGGAAGAGTTTGTTGTTCAGAAAATAATTATTCAAAGAATCTATCATCCTTTGCTAATTTGATTGAGTTTCCTTGGCTGTAATTCAGATAAGCAGCCACAAAAGCTGCAAATGATAGGCTCAGTGGTGATAAAATAGTTTTAAAATATGCTGTCAGGTATCTGAAACTTCTTAGGTGATGATGTCAAACAACAGCAGATATTATGTTTTCTTGACTAAGTTGGGGCTTATAAAAAGATTTATGAGAACCATTTTAAACTATCCTACATTGCTACAGCACCATTACAGATACTTTTGATTTTCATTTTCACAAGTTCCAATGCTGTTACAACTTACTGTACTGGTTTTATAATCTGGATAAACAACTCTAAAATCTTGATCACCTGTTGGGGAATTAGAAAAGGTGATTATCCTTTAGGTAATGTGCACGACATCCTTATAGTCATTGTGCTAAAATTACTGTTATTGCAGTCATCTATTATTGCTAAAATGCCACAGGACTCCTCAAGGTTGTGGATGGAGCTCAGTGAATGATGAATCTCTGATTATCCCAGCCTCTTGCTTGCCACCACCTCTGCACGGGAATTAACAGGAGTAAGAGCCCTTGACCTGGTTCATCCCTTCTGCAACTGTGTAAAAGAAACAAACAAACAATGTTTTTTTAAAGTTGATGTTTCAGTTTAACCAGACAAATGATAAACACCCATTCTCAGAACTAATCTCTCTGAGACAATAACCATATTGATGGCTTAATAATAAACCAGATAGGATTGGAAAATTAGTATTTATAAAATCTGAACCCGAAGCCTGACCAGAACAGTGGCTGCTCATGCAAAATATCTCTCTCCCTTACTACTTACTGCTCTCTCTTCCTCCCTAACACTCAGAATGTTTCTTCCATCTGTTTCACTTCACGACTTCTTGCTATATTAACCATATTTCTCTGCTCTGCAGTGCAAGTGAGAACTACCTTTGGCATCCTGTCTTCGTGGTGCTGCCATTCTTGTTGAATGCGATTTGTGCTGGCTGGATTCACATGTGGCATCTCATTGTGAGAACTCATCCAATAAACCATTTATAGATACCTCAGTGAAACAAGCATGTCTGTATCAACCTCGCATACACTGCATGGATTGAAAAATTTATTAGAAAGCAGCTTCAGAAATGGTAGTGAAGCCCTCATCTATGCTGCTACAGTAAGGAATTTCTGCAGTCTGATAGAAGAGAAGGAGAAACATGTAAATAAAAAAGAAGAGAAAGCTGTCAGAAGATACCATAAATTATGGTATTAGTTGGCTGCCACTCCTTATGAGGAATTTTTGTGGTCTGGGATTCTCTTAACTATTGAAACATTCTGTCTAGTGAGACTGACAAACTGTAATCACTTAAGCCCTCTGCCATGACCACCCAGTTGTAGCTTTTGCCAGCACTAGGGCTTCTATGTATGCAAGCAGAAAGCAATCACTCTTAACAAAGTTTCCAATTAACTTTTCTTACATAGATAAATCTAAGGTGGCAGTGCAATGATTCAGTGTGGGCTTGGGTGGGAGCACATCCTTCTATTACTGGGGCAATAAAACAAACCTAAAGGAAAGAAACAAAACAAGAAAGTGTGGATTGTGTAGAAAACAAATACATTTATAATCCACTGGCCAAATAAAATATTAATTCATTTACACTGGATTAACGCCAATATTTTAACACACTTGCAAGATTAGGCTTTGGTAATGGTGAATTAGATGGCTCTATTGATGTAGTATTTAACAGTAGAATAACAATCCTAGCCATATAAAAAGACACAGCCCCACAAAATAATGACAAATGAATGTGTAAATTCAGTGGGTTCAGGAATAACAGGCCATTTGAGGTTTTTCTTTAGGTGACATTTTTTGAAATTACCTCAGTGATATCTGGCATTCATCTTGTGCCTGCTGAACAAAGTGGTTTGTGAGCTGGATAAGAAGCTGCTGAAAGTTTTGTTTTTTACAAGATCTATTGATTTTCTCTCTAAAGGATGTTGAACTTGTATTGTGTTTTATGTCTGTGGCACAAGGGTGCAGCATTCCCTATTTTAATTTTAATAAGTGCCACTTCACTAAGGAGGAGACAAATAGACAAAGACTCATTAAGCACTTAGCAGGAGACAAGGGTGTGTAAACAAACATGATACAGAAAGAGACACTCTTTTCCCAGCTTGGAATCATGTTGGAATAGTGATAGAATTAACATGGGGGGATGCCTGTTTAAAGAACACTTTTTCCCACAAAATTGGTGGCCTACAAAATCTGAAAACTGCAAGAGCAAATTTATTTCTAACTGGTATGACTTCCTCAGTATTTATAAGCTGCAGTAACAGCCAAGTGTTGCTGAAGGTGATGAAAAGGAAATGATGAAGGGATTTATCGCAGTACCACACACTTCTATACCCAACACAGTAGCAGTTTAACAACCATGACTTTACATAATTGGATCTGTATGGGTAACTTATCATCACCTAGGAATGAATCTTGCAATGGTACAAGGACCAACCAGCTCACAGTTCAGCTCACATGAACACCCTTCTTTTAAACTTTTAATAAACACAAGTTCAGCCTTTGGAAAAATTCGGAGATACTAGAAGGGCTAAAAACCCCAGCAATTCCAAATGTTTGTACATTGGGATTGCCTGAGTGGCCCACTGGATGGGACAATGAGCTGTGACTCTGGAGGACCGGAGTCTGCATCAGCTGTGCTGTGTGATTTGCTGAGTTTCACTTAATCCCTCAGTGTGCAGTCACAGCAAGTGTGCTGAGTGGGAACTCCATCCTGGATTACAACCCTGAATGCAATAGGATTTGAGTTAGGAGTGAGATCTCTCTGTGAACTGTAATTTGAATAATAATTTTCTATTAACCAACCTGAAACACAGATAAAGCTTTCTTGCTGCATCAATGCTGAAATCTGTGTGCAAGAATTAATCTTGGCTGTCCTGGTTTCTTGCTTTTATCCAGTAAGGCAGTTTCCAAGTTCCCCACTCCCTCACTGCTCCTCAGGACTCAGCAGCCTGAAAGAGAAGAGGAAGAGGAAGAGGAAGAGGAAGAGGAAGAGGAAGAGAAGAGAAGAGAAGAGAAGAGAAGAGAAGAGAAGANAGAAGAGAAAAGAAGAGAAGAGAAGAGAAGAAAAGAGAAGAGAAGAGAAGAGAAGAGAAGAGAAGAGAAGAGAAGAGAAGAGAAGAGAAGCTGTAATTTTACATTCATATTGCAAAATCTTAGTCCAAACAGCACCTTAAATATTTGTATGGCCTTTCTTAGTAACACATTCTTTTTTTAGAGAAGGACTTGAATGAGAAATGTGAATTGCGCTTCGTGCATATTTTAAGTGCTGAATCCCTTGCTGTCTAGAGTTGGATGGACTAAAGGCAGAGAAGTTCTCTTCCATTCATGATAGAATGTGGAGTTCCGTGTTTGTGCTAGAAAAATGTGCTGCAATTAAAGGATTCAAAGATTATTAATATTTTTCTCTGTATTTTCTGGTCCCAACTTT
>VXBI01012050.1:157197-199098 GCA_013397375.1 Toxostoma redivivum
TTCCTATTTTCTGGAAAAAAAAAAAAAAAAAGAAATCCTACGTGTATTTCAGAATCAAGCTGTTACACTTTCTTTAGCAAGTCTATACTTTGATGCACCACGAATGTCTGAGAGCACTCGTTTCCTCTGAGGTTTTAATTTCAGGCAACACTAACTTATGCTCTGGCTGAAAACTTGACAGAAAAGGTTATTTTACTGAACTTGTAAGTTAGTTATGTATTTTACCTAACTGGGAATCATTAAGCTTCTGATTAGATACTATCTAAAGGGTATCTTCTGCAGGAAGTTTTCCAGAGCAGGATCTAAGATGAATCTGAATAGATCTCATTGGTGTCTTAGGTTGCAATGCAGGATGTAATCAAAAGTATGTATTCTATCACCATCTGTTGAAATCAGGTGGGGCAGTGATCTTTATATTTTCCATGACCCATCCCTCTTCCAGGGAGATATCTTCTGTTAATGGGCCATTGAGTCCCAGTGCATGACTGGTTAAATTACATCATCCCATTGAGAGATGCCCCATCCAGAAGGAGGAGCCAAGCATTTCCTACCTACATAAAATTTGAGATTTGGAACATAAGAGCAGCCTTTTTCCACTGGATTCCAGAGGAGAAAACCAGGCTTTTCCACATCATCACTGGACCTTTGGAGGAAAACTGCACCTTCTACAGGAGCACTGCTTCAACAGAACCACATCTGTCATCCAGGAGGACTGCAGCCACCATTTAATGGGACTGCTACCAACATCCTGACTGACAGGATGTCAGGTTGTATTCTGACTCTATCAGTGTTTTGGTTTTTTGTATTCCTATATTTTTATTTTAATTTCCCTAGTAAAGAACTGTTTCCCATATCTTTGCCTGAGAGCTCCCTAATTTCAAAATTTTAATAACTTGGAAAGACAGGGTTTACATTTTCCATTTCAAGAGAGGCTCCTGCCTTCCTAAGCAGACACCTGTCTTTCAAACCAAGACAATCAGTAATCCATCCATTAAACACAAAGACCAATATCTCAATTTAGGTGTCAAAGAGTAGCTGTTGAAAACCCCCTCTCCTTTCCTGGAAGTGATACAGAGCCACATGCCACTTGTGGCCTGAGAAATTTGTTCTCACAAACAGATTGCTTTTATTATAATGCTAAATCACAAAGCAGGACCCTTGATTTGTAATGGAGACTTGTGTGCACTTTTACAACCTGAGGGACCAGAAATTGTAAGTGGAAAAAAGAAGAGCACCTTTTTCTGATGCCTCAGACACATAAGCTCTTTGTTGGATCAGGTACCTCTTGTTTATTTTCCTTTGCCAGTTAATGAAAGAGTAAGAATGCAAAATAAATAAGCCCACCTCATTCTTTCAAGTTGTAAACTTTCAGTTTGTCAACCACACTGTAGAGGAACTAAAATTCAGAGATATATTTGACACAAAAATAAGATTCTCTTCATTTTAATTACAATACATTGCGTTTGGCCTATTAACTGAAAGAAGATTGTGCCTGTTAAGCTTGAATTGGAAAGAACCAAATGAAAGATACAGCTGAGAAATATTCTTTTCTAAGCCTGAAAGAAAGAAGAATATATTTTTAGAAAAAAATCTTTGGTTTATTTTCATTATGTTAGGGCATATTCAGCCTTATAATGCTTCTAGAACACCCCTGTGAACAGCATTAAAGACCACAGAGCCAAATATTTTTTTAGGCATAGCTGGAACTCAAAGCATCCAAGCACCCTGTGGAAGGGACCCATGCTAGTGCAGTACATGAAGAACTGCAGCCCATGGGAAGGACTCACTTTGGAGAATTTTGTGGAGGATGGTTTTCTCTGGGAGGGACCCCATGCTGGAACAGGAAAAGAGTGTGAAAAGTTATTATACTTTCCCCTGAGGAAAAAGGAGTGGCAGAGACATCATATGCTGAACTGACCACAACCTCCATTCCCTGTCCTCCTGGACCCCTGTGAGAGGAGGAGGGATAGAATTCAGGAATAAAGTTGAGCTTGAGAAAAGGGAAGGATGGCAGGAAGGGTTTTTTAAGATGTGAGTTTATTTCTCATTATCCTATTCTCATTTGATTTGTAATAAATTCAATTAATTTCCCTGAGTCAAGTCTGTTTTTCCCATGATGATATTTGGTGAGTGATCTCTCCTCGACCTTGTCTTGACCCACAAGCCCACCACAGCTATACAGGTAATATAAGAATCATCTTGAACTTGACCTGAACACAAAAAAAAAATTCAAAAAACACTCCAAAAAACTCAAGGATTTCCACTTTGAATTAATATTCATTATTTGCACTTCATATTCCATTTAGAGGCTCTGATTAAGATCAAGACCTTTATTTTCCTTTGGCCATATAGTCTGAGATGCATCCCAATAATTATCAAAATAACAAGGGTGTGAGAGACAAAAGGTAGCTGAAGGATGCTGAAGGAAGGAAAACACCAGCATGAAAACCTGTTAAGTGATTTGTCTGAAGTAAAATCAGGTGTGAAAAATACCCAGATTTAATCAGCCATAGAGCGTTAGTACAAGAAAATTCCTCTTTCAAATGCTTCCTCATCTTGGCATGTGGGTTTCCTGTCTTGTGTCCATTCCTGAATTAAAAGTACCGCAAGCTGTAGAGGAAAGTCTGTTCATATGAGCTGTGGTTGAAGTCCAGGCCTCTTTTGAGTATTTGATAACAAAAGATATATAAAAGGCACCATTTAACCTTTTGGAAAGGAAGTGATGACGATACCCATTAAAAATTATACATGGGTAATGTTGTAGTCTGAAATGTCTTTACTTTTTAAAGGAAAAGATTGGAGTCTACAATGTTGCATTAAATCCTAGGAATTGTGCTTCCTTGAAAAGAGGGAAAAATCATCTGTAGGATTTGGGCTCCTAATAAAACACTCCAATATTATTTTAAGTAATTAGGTGCTATCCTGGAAAACTACAAATGGTTTCTGAGAGTTCATTCAATAAAGATAATAGAAAAGGTTGATATTCATTTATTATACCAGTAATATTTTAGAAGTAGAAAGGCTGGTCTATAATTCTCTGTCAGAACACAAGAAACATGTATCGGAAAAAACCAAACCTCTAAACTTATACTTAATTATAATATAGTTATGCAGTTGAAGTTATATCTCATTTTACTCCATTGACTTCAGGTGGATTTACTTCATCAGAAATTAATTTGATCTCATATTTGGTTGATTTTTCATAGCCTGATCTGATGGTAAGGATTTATGAGATACAAAGAGAAGTCCTAGCCATACGGTTGGAAGCACATTAAAAATCAAACTTTTGTTTACACGTTACAGTCAATGTTCAAACATGAGCATCACTAAAACTCCTTCAAGCTTGAGGGCTGATTCTTGGCCTGGATGTGAACAGCCAGCCAGATATTTACACAGAAGGTTTTCAAACATCAGCTGCTTTCATTTATCAGAAATTAGAGTGACACTTCTTAGCATTTTATGCAGAGTTAACCAAATGTTATGGAATTACAGATGTCAGCCACCATGACAGGGTTCAGCTCTGGGTTTCTGCTGAATCAATGAGCTGAAAACAGATTCTTCTATAAAGTCCTTTTTATTAATTTTATTGATCCGCACACCTGGGATTTGAGAAATATAGTGAATTTATTATTAAATTAATTCCTCTGAGGAGTTCTGAAAATATATGGATAAAATGGTAAACATTTGCTCTGCAGCTGCAGGAGTTTGAAATGTACTTCTTTTTGTAAGACAACATGAGATTTTCACTTCTGGGGATGTATGTTGAGGAAAAGAAAAAGAGAAGAGTAATCCATGAGCTCCCTCAGTTTAAGGTCTCTAGCACAGAGAAAAAGGTGGAGAGAGTAGTATTTTTCTTTGCCATTTTTTCTTTTTGGTGTTAAGGAACTGTTCAAGGTGATGGACTTGAAGCTTCAACAGGAATGTGCATTATAGGAGGTAAGGACACCAACCACCAAACGTTTTTTTCTGCGAGTGCAAATTGACAGCTTTTATTTGAAAAAAAGTTATTTGTCACAATAATCTGAACAATATGAATCTAAATGTAATGGCTTGAAGTACTTTTTCTCTCACCATTACAGAAAAAGGAAGTGGTTGCTTTTACAACGTCAAGTAGCTATTAAACTAAATTAATAGATCTAATATGTCTGGGTTTGTAGAAAGCTATTTGACAAAGTTTCCCTTGATAGACTATTGTTAAAGTTCTCTAAATATGGGTGAGGTAATACATTATTAAGATGGATAAGGAATGGTTAGAAACCAGAGACATAAATTAAAGGTATCTTTTATTCAGAGGTGTTGGATAAAGAATGAAACCCCACTGGGCTCTAATTGTGTCAACACTGTTTAATACTTGATTTAACATTTTCAACAGGGCTGTACCATGGCCTTTCTTTATATCTGTGGCTGTTACCTGAAGAAACATAACTCAGCAAACTGCAGCATTTATGGGTTTTGGCCAATAAATGGGTTCCAGATCAGTCAGTCAGACCACACAGGATTATTTCAATCAGAGAAATGAATGTCCACATGGACAGAATTTAAACTTTAACCAGACACAGCATTGCCAAGCACTGGCACACATGGAAACACAGAGACAGCGGTTAAAATATGGGTAGCAAAATGTACTAAAGCAACTGTGAGTGAAATTACCATCCCTGGAAATGTTCAAAAATGTGTGGATGTGGTCTTAGAGACATGATTTAGTTGTGGACTTGGCAGCATTGGGTTGATGGTTGGACTCAATGATCTTAGAGAACTTATCCAACCTCAAGGATTCTGTGGTTCTAAACTGACACTGGAAAGGTTTTACAAGTGTAAGCAGGGCCAATATTTTCACATTTGGGCAGCGCTGGCAGCCTTGGGGGAAGGAATTTTTGGAGCTGCTGTGCTGATGACAGGTTGACTAACTGAAAACATCCTGTCATGGCAGCACTGACTATGGCATGTGCTGTCCCCTGCTGGCTCTCCCAGGTGATGGTGACTCTGCCATGTACAAGTGCTTAGACCAGGCTGTGGTTCCTAAAAGTGTAGCTGAAAATTTAGATGAAGACCACAGGCACTCAGCCTCCCACACAAACCCTCCTAGATATTCAGCTGCAGTCTAAGCCGCTGTCGTACCTGGTCTCTCACAAACCTAGCTGAAATCCCAGTGATGTCTGGAGACTATCACTTCTGGATTTGGTGGAGCTGGATCATGTTTCTTGTGACTGCTGTAGCAGTTCCAGGCAGCTATCTGCTTCCATGCTGAGCTACATAGGTTAGACAGATTTTAAAGGAGTGATTTTCACAGGAAGGAGTGATTTTCACAGAAGGAAGACTCTGCACCAGATTCCTCATGAGTGCAGGGATTGCCTGACAGCTCTCAAGAAAGCTTTCTAGACATTTAATTCTTCTATCATTTCCTTAATTAAGAATCCTTCTCTTTTTGTGTAATAAGATCAGCTGTACCAGCTTTTCAGAAAATTTACATTGCTGATATTTATTCACGTGGTACACAATGACAGTACAAGAAAATCAAACCAGAGGTTGTTAGATCCACAGCAGTGTCTGAAAACAGTGTGTGCCATCTAAACTGGTATATACAACCCTCAGGGGTGAGGTGATGTCAGAACTTTAAGGACACAATCACTTTGCAGAGATTGTGACATGAATATTTTATGTGTGACTCTGGAATTTTTTTTTTTTGCACTCAGAAGAAAGTGAAATGTAATTTGAATGCATGCTGTCAGATGAGTGACATCAGATGAATGACACCTATGGGGAAATTATAGCACATGAATCAAAGTCTGAGATGGAGAAACCCTGTATTTGACCAGAGAGGAAGAGAGAACATGTTTATTAATATAATAGACAGAAGTTTTGGTACTTAGTACCAGCAGTCCTTTTGCACCTAAATGGGAGAGACACCCACAAAAAGAAGAATTAATATCACTCTGTCTCTTCAATTTTTCAAATGCTTCTGACATTAAAAGTGGCAGGTCCCTTCTGGTTCACATATAACATGGATATACAGAACAAAACACTGGAAGAAGAAAATTAAGCTACCGAGAGTTTGATTGTATTCTATTTTTCAATGTTTATCTTTACAAAGTCTTATTTGCAAAAACTGTAAAAAAAAGCAGTGTGGTAGCCAGGGACAGGATTACCTGGGAAAGTATTTTCAATGGGCTAGGCCTGGTAGAGACAGCAATGTAACCATAATGGCCCAAAGCATGATTTTTATCTACTGTGTATTCATGACCAAACTTCTTGGATGACAATATTTGTGAAATGTAAACCTGCTCAATGTTGCTAATTGTTTTCCATTTCACTGATGTCAGTGATATCATTGTAATTGAAAGGAAGTTAATCAACCTGATAACAGATGAAAATTAGCATTACAGTTTGGTTTCCTCTTCCTTAGTCACAATATATGTATGTGGACTCTCCTCTGATTCATGGCTCACTGTATTTAATGTCAGTAAGAGAAAAACAATGACAGAGCCACGCACAGACTGTCCCAATTAGCTGTGCATTCTATGAGTATAGCTTCTACAGAAATATTTGGAATATTCGTTATTGTTCCTTAATGTGCATAATATTCTGGCTGATTACTGAAATCTGAGGAGGTGGACTTGACCACACCAGATGGGAAGGACTGAACTGTGGTCTCCCTGAATAAAAGCTGTTCTTTAAAAATGGAGCTGATATTTAAATTAATCGGATGGGGAACAAAAGCATCTTCCTTTGGTTTTGCTTTAAAGTCTAGGTTTAAGGCAGAGTGAGCTGGTTCATTTGGTGCTGCTTGCAAGATTAGTATAGGGAATAAAAGTGGGATACTGTTTGTGGACTTGGCTGGAATTTGTGTGGGAAAATACTGAGTAACATTAACAAGGAGAAATTTCTGCACATGCTTGGATGTCTCTGGAGCTCCAAGGTTAAAATCAGGCTCACCAAGGACTTGAAGCACTTCCAGGGTTAGACAGGAGTTGAATAATTTCTGTGGAAGGAGGCTTTGTTCTAAATTTACATCCCAGCTAAGCAACAGCCACAAGACATAAGGTTCAGCTCCTGTGAGGTATTTAGGTGCTTAATGCTACACAAGTCAGATGTCAAAGCACATTTGTAGATGTCAGCTCTGAAGTTCTTTGTGTTTAGCTCAACCAAAGAGTACGAGAGTTGTCACTGTATGCAAACAACGTTCTAGGCTAGATTGTATAGCTGTGCTTAGAGCCCACATGCTGTGCATAGTCCTGCCACCAGAAATGTTTAACCCACACACTGTTCTTTTAAAGGAAAATTAACGTTTTCTTTACATAGCAGCAGGGATTTCACAGTTGAAGACCCAATAATGTATCCTTTAAAAATAGTACTTTGTGCTTCATCTCCAAACCCTTTGCTAACACTGGGATCAGCCAGGCACTCCTCCAGGTATTGAACTCCTCTGCCTCTAGAGCAAGTTACAGATATAGGAGCTGGCTGGATCAGTTCCGCCCTTGTACCCCTCCTGTGAAGTAAATTATTATCCTCTTGTTACAGACAGGGAGACAAATGTGGACTGGGTTTGATTTGTAAAATTACAGTGCTGAGGAGCTGCTCAAAAAATCAAGGCCATATTTCAAAACAGATTCCATTCGTTCACTGAGATCACAATTTTGCCAATGCAGTACATTGTGAAAAAGGAATCAGGGAATAGTCTCGCATCGATCTGTACTTTACTGAGATTACTATAAGTAATTTCTGCCTTTATACTGAGGTGCAAAAATTATTAAACTCGTGAAGAATGTAACAGTATCAAGATGCCAATAGATAACACACAGATTTTCAAGTGCAAAAATTTTAAATAAATTTGTTTCAGTGAAAGAAAGGATGATCTTTCTCTGCAGTTAAGTTTTCCTTATTTTTTTTTAAAGGATGACATTTAAGAGATTAATGCATCTTCATGACAAAAGTATATTTAGAAGTTGTCTCCCAGCAATATTTTTCCTGCAAAGTTAGAACTCTGTGACCTTTGTGGATGGTGTAAAATTTCTGTTGATTGCTATGAGTTTCCTAAAAGAGCAATTCTTAATTCTCAAGCTTTTTTGGAAATTTTATGTTTTGAACCCTTCAGAGTCTGAATCTGATTATTTCTAGAAATAAAAAATAAAGCTCACACTCACAGCACATTCCTACTCTTATTAATATGAGTCATAGCTGTTCTACACACAATCATCTTGATTTTCCTGGGACTAAAACCCTCAAAGGTGAGCTTGTAACCCCACATATTGATCCTCATTGTGGAGAGGAGTCTAAATAAATGCCACTTTCAAATTGAGTAGCTTGTGAAAAACTACTCTGCTCAGAAATTAAAGGTATGGATCATCATATGTTAGCTGACTCTTGATGAAGAATTATACAATAATTTTTAATACACAAGCCTGTGAAGTTACAATTGCTGTCTTAAATAGTTACCCTGATATCCCAAAACCACAGACCTGACTCCCATTGGAAGGGCCTCTCTGAATGCAGTTCATGGGGCTGTCTGGGCAATTCTTTAAGCTGTCTTTCACCAACCACATTAGGACAGGGGCTCAGGCTCTTCAGGGGCTCTTCAGACTGAAGTTGTGCCCAGACTCTAGGCTAGAATTTAAATCTATCCTGTTGCTAATTCCACGTCCATCTCATAACCATTTTGTGTCTTCCCTGTGATGTCTGCACACAAGGCTGGGATTTGAGAAAAGCCACATTTCTTTGAGAGCTGCCAATGAGCAGGAGTGTGCTGTGGCTGTAGTAAGGGTTTCCAAACATAAACAGCCTTATGGACTTAAAAACTATGTCAGTCTCAACTTTCTTAGCTTCATTGTACAGCTGCTGGGTCTTTTTGTGACTTTGCTGACCAGTATATAATCTCATCCTGTGTCTTGCTGCCAGTGGTGGCCAACTGGGGATTGCAAGTCTCTAGAGACACCTCCTGCACTACACTCTTGACAAGAATTTGCAGCTTGGGGACATCTCCAGAGAGATTTAGATAAAACTTTGTGTTTAACAGCCCGGCTGGAATTCTTGTCCATGATTTTATACAGAATCCCCTTGAGATCATGTAAATGGTTAGAATTCATATCATCCTGTAGCAAGAGTTTCCAGCAGTTTAACTACACGTTCAATAAGAATTCACCCTCTTTTTTTCTTCCTGGGAGTTTCAGTTAATAAACTGTAGTTAATCCATTGGGAAGGAAAAAACAAAAAGATTTTTGGATATGTATGGCTTTACATGCCTCTGTCACATATTTGATCTTTTCCAGGCTGAAGAATCCTGGTCTGCACATTAATTTTTACATAGAAGATACTCCACACCCATGATCTCCTTTCTATGAACTTTTGTCAGTTCTGTCTGAGATGAGGCAAATAAAATGGCATATACAGTATGTGGGTGCAAGATACATTTAAACAGCTATTCAGCACCTCCTGTAATTCCTGGCAGCTGCTCCATCCTGAATAATTTATTATTTGTAAATAGTGATACCTCACCTCTCATTGATTTTAAGATAGTGAGACTAGCTAAAATGGTAGCAGGAGAAATAAGGCTTAGAAGTTCTTTTGCTGTAGTACTTAGCAGTGTGAATAGGGAGAAAGAAAAAGAAGAGGCACATTTTAGAAGTATTGGGAAATATGTCTGACATGTAAAAATAAACTGTGGCAGGAAGCAAAATGTCTGTGATGGCCTTCAATTACTAAATGATGCATCCCAAAACAAGGTGAAGGAAATAATATGGCCAAGGTAATAAAGATATTTGACATCAATCTGTAATATTATAGAACTGATTAGTTTCAATAGGAATTGTTTTTGAGGAACTGTTCCCTGGATGGAGCAGAACATGGTGGGGTCCACGGTTTTCTATTTGAAGACTACAAAGTAATAAAGAAGAAATGTTTAAAAAGTTTTTATTTTGCAAATCCTAACTTAAACCCTCTAAATTATAGAAGAAGCTAGACTATGCAATGTTTGTTCAACAGCTATTTGTCTGCAATATTTATGAGTTTCATGGGAATAACAGTAAATGTCAGAAATAAATTTATGCCCTCATGGCCAAGGCACAATGAGTTAATTTTTCATGTGTCCTTTTTAGTGATATAAGGCTTAAAATATTTTAAAATGCATTTAGAGAGTTCTTTGTTAAAAACCTTAAGGGTGTCCCAAAACTGGTATTTTCAAAAGATTTTTGAATAATGTAATATGCTAAAATGTCTGGGAATGGTTATGCGTCATTGTAAGGGTCAGTCTGGCTTATTCATCTTCCAGACACTCTTTGAATGTGCACGATGAAGCCAGATCCAGAATTCTGATTTCATTGTATCTGCCTTCTGACTTCAGAGGAAAACCTTCCTAAGGATGATCACAGGATTAGCTTAGTGATACAAGCAAGAGCTAAAACAGGTTTTCTTCCTGTTGAACATTTTTCCTATGACTCAGAAGCAAGACAGGATGAACAGAATACAGGAACTTAAGAACACATTCTGTGTTTTGTAAAATGTCTTAACTTGGATTACTTTTAGAGGAAACTTGCTTAGGATGAGCTGAGTTCATTTTAGAAATTATTTTCTAGGGAAAAAAACCAACAAACCCTTGAAAAAAATCCCCGTCAAAATCCCCATCAATATGTGTGTAAGTCCTGATTTTTCAACTTTAAATAAGAGTGAGTTATCAACACTTTCTTGAAGATTATCATACTCTGATCTTGGGTCATTGATGTATGAGAGTTTGAAAAATACAAAGAGAACAAATTTCACTGCAACAATGATGAAAATAAAAGATATTTTTTAAGGTTTAGATTAAATAAGTAAGTAGCCAAATGACCATTTTCATATTAAAACAAGTGTAATTTTTCCTTTCTGTGATTGTCCTGTGAAGAACAAAATTTCATGTTTATGGTAGCTGAAGTGGTTTGGATATTTCCCTATCCAGATCTGCACTATCTGTGCTGTTATGAACCAGCCACTTGTCCTATATCTTGAGAACACTTGCAGATTTTTTCACTGTATGTTAAAAACATGATCTGTGTGAATGATTAACAGAAAAGGCAGCCATACAAGGCTTGTCCTGTCCTTAAAATATTCTCAGAATATGCTCACCTATCCAAATTGCTTTGCAAATCAGGCTGAGCAGAGTCTGCCATAGCTCAGCTGGCAGGTGCTCAACTGCATCAACTTGTTGGCTCGGGACCACCAACTGCATTCCTGCTCTCTGCACCCAGAAAATACATTCAGGTAGTAGTTCTTGGGTGCATGAATTTATAAAGCATTCATCTTGATGAATCAAGACCTTGATGACATCAAGGTCTTCAAGCCTCTTCCCCCCAAGGACAATAGAGCCCTCACCAGCATCTCTCATTTCTAGAATGCTGCTTTAGGGAGCCCACCTGTCCTTGGACTCAGTGTGTCAGGCTTGTGGGAGGATGTTGCCATTCCTGTACCCTTCCTCCCCTCTGCCGACTGCTCCATCTTTTGACCTCAGTTCCCAGCAGAGAAGGATGCACTCCAGCTATCTGCAATGTTATTTAAATGTAAAACCTATATTTTTACTCTCTACAACAGATTGACAGCATGGTAGCCTTATCAGCTCTGTCTTATAGAAATAATTTTAATCTCTCAGAATGTTTTTATAGTATTTCTTGTAATAATGTCATTTTAAACCTCCACTTTAAAAAAAAATGTTTTGGGGGAAAAACCCCTCAGCAAAAAATCTAAAATGTTTTATGACAACAGTTTAAAATGAAACTGCTTCAGCATTAAAAATCCATTAAAAGTTAAATGAAACCTCCCAGTACAAAGACAAATATCTAGGGATTCAATCACTGAAAATGCTTGCAATCAACTTATTTAAGTGGAAGATTGTTTTTTCAAGCTTACAAGAAAAAAGGATTCTTGAAATAAAATAAAGAAGCCAATGTCAAAGTTTCTGTACATCACAAAGCAATTAAGCAATTTAATGTGATATTAACATATGAAACAGAAATTAACTAGGCTTTTCAAAGTTTTCTTTAATAAGAAATTGAAAAAAATGGTCTGATGATATGTTCTCAGGCTTCTGATTAAAAATTGCAGTATTCCATAGTTTCAGATTAATAAGTTAAGCAGGAAAGTTGGTTTTCATCTCCTATGTTTGTGCTTCTGGATCCAAGCCCATTAAGAATTAGAAATGGACAATATTTGCTAAAATTTGCCAGATCTGAAAATAGTTTTGAATTTAGGCTTATCTGACTTACAAGCAGAGTATCTAGGTCCTTCTTTCCTTCCTAAATAAAATGAAATTGATATAAATATTCAGTGTTCACTTATATTGATCCAGAACAGATTAAAATAGAGCACTGTGGGAATCTGTTTCAGCTCTCTGTTACAAGAGGTCTGGAGTTCAAAGACTTTTCACTGCCACACATTTACTAAGAAAAAAATATTCATTGTTCTGGCGGATGATTTCTTTAGCTAGGGAAAGAGAAAAAAAAAAAGAAAAAAGGAAAAAAAAATCACTTTTATTCCAGATTCTCTTAGGAATCTCAACTTTTATTTCTTATCCTTCTAATGAAACAGAAAAAAATTTGCAACAATTCTTCTCATCACTGATAAATCTAGCATATGTATAATCATGGTAAGAGTTGTTCTTCTCCTGCTTTATTAAACCTAAGTACATTCCTCTCATTTCTTTGGAGGTAGACATTTTCAGCTCAGGAGGATGACTGTAAGTAGCATGTCTGGACTTCTGCACACGGCATGTAGACCAGTCACTTCATCTCAGCTGTCTGGGGTTTGAACAAAAGCACACGCTGATTTAAATGTCCAAAGTGGTCAAAAATCCTCCATTTAACCTGGTAAAATCTTCCTGTGATGAGGTGCTGCCTTTACTATCAGTGTTATGTCCTTGAAAGGTGTTCAGGGCCAGCACTTGGCATGAAATGCAGATGACATATGTTAAACAAGCTAATAATAACATTTTTATTCAGCTTGGAAGAATCAGTTTGCAAAATGTCTAAATGTCTAATTTATATAGTTGACTAAGTCAACTAGGGTTGATTTTTTTGTTTGTTTGTTTTTGTTTGGTTTTTTGTTTGTTTGTTTTTTTGTTTGTTTGTTTTGTTTTTTGTTTTTTTTTTTACTCTATATATGTACAAGCAAGACAAATGTAGAAAATCAGAAGGTTATTAGAGGAGTTTGAAATGGAAGAGAAGTACTGACAGGAGAGGAGGATTATGAATTCCTGGCAAAGACATACCTTCCCATCTGTAAAATAGACACATCTCTGGTGTCACACACCAAAGAAGTAGGGGAGGAAAAAAAACAGCTGCAAAGAAGGCACAGTTTGGAGAAAGGTAGACAAAAGAGTAATTGCCATGTTAAATAGCAAATTTGGGCTTGCCTGCTGAAAGCAATTTGAGTTCATGTAGGTGAGAAAGAAGGAAAGCTCTGAGTTCATATATAACTGACACAAATTAGCAATAAGCTATTTATTCTTTCTGCTCCTGTCATCTTTGAGTAATAACAACCTTTCACAGGGAAGTAATGATAGTAATGATTAAAGTCATCATGACTGGATTTAACTCACTGACCAAGAAATCAGCAAATGAATCCACTCTTGTGACCAAAGTCAAGAATGGACAGTGGTACAAAATTAACCCAGTCTTTATGATATTTGAGAAATGTAATTTCATGCTCCACCTCAGCTGGTTTGCCTTGCCTTGTTGTAGTTCTTTAGACTCACTAGTATTATTTTTGAAGAAGGAAGAAGCCCTTCAGTGTGTTGAAGCGAAAGTTGGGTTTCATCCACAATTCCTAAATTTGGTAATCCCAAATGAAATGTTTGAATTATGTGGACATCACAGTTAAGTGACAGGATAATTGGGCTTTTATGGTGCCTAGTGTTGGTCCCTGGAAAGGTTGGAGACATGTTTTAAACATATGAAAGGCAAGATTGTCGTGAGGAGCAGCCGACATGGGTTTAGATGAACCAGGGCAAATTAGGCAGACAACACCTGACCAAACTTTTGCTTCCTGTGCTAAGGTGGTTGAGGCTGTAGGGAAGGAGAGGGCAGTGGCTGTTCTGTGCTGAAGCAAGGCCTTTGACACAGTCTCCCACAAGCTTTTTGCACAGAAGCACGTGAGTTTAATAAAAGTCACCATGGACTCTTGAATCTGGGATGAAATAATCCTGGGTACCAGCACAGACTGAGGCTCATCTGGCTAAGGAAAGGATCCATCTCTGCAGAAATGGAGGTCCTAGTGGGCAACAAGTCATGGCTCAACAGCATGGCCTTGCAGAGGCATCCATGAATGTATTAGTAAAAAATGTAGACATGTTTTTGTTTCCCTGAGTAAATTGCAAATGCAATTGCCAGTGTAGGTTGTTTTGAGGACAGCTAACTACTTCAGTTCTTAGCCAGGTCAAGGAAAGACATCCACCCCCTGTATTCGGCATTGGTGAAACCTCGGGTGGAATCCTGTGTCTGATTTTGGCTTTCCCTGTACCAGAAGGATATTACTGACGTGCTGAAGGGAGTCCAGGAGGCCAAGAGGATAGTCAGGAGCCTGAAACACAATGAATGAGGAAAAGCTGAATGAGCTGGACTTGCTCAACCTCAAAAAAAAAATGTTTCAGTGAGACCTTACTGGTTGTCTACAACTCCTGTTACCCTGGGACACTGTGGAATCACCATCACTGGAGATGTTCAAGACTTCTCTGGGCATGATCCTGAGTAACCTAATCTTATCAGACCTTCTTTGAGCAGGAGTTTGGACTAGGCGACTTCTTGAGGTCCCTTCCAGCCCAGATTTTTTCATGATTTGAAATCCTCAGGGCCGTTTTGAGGAGAATGAACTGGTCTAAGTGTTTATTCAAAAGGTCTCATAGACCTTGTGCAGGGAGTAAAAGCAAAGAACTGATGTAAAATACTTTGACAAACTAGATCACAGCTCATGTAAATAAGGGTAGGATGTATTAAAATTGTAATTTTGACTTTGTAGACTAGATGTGCTTTTAATGTAAGTGTGTGTGAACTGAAGCAACTGAAGAGCAGCTGATTTCTTAAAGTTGTTTTTAGCTTCATATTAAGTCGCTTGTATTTAGTTTTATGAGTGTAGGTAATTCTTGTTACTTTTTTTTTAGATTAGTTTCATTTACCTAGTCTGATTATTCACCTCTACACCTACATAAAGAAGAAATGTAAGGAATCTTACTGAGTCTGAAATGCACATAATTTACTTGTAATTATCCACCAAGCATTGTGAATTAACCCACTTTTATCATGCTCTTTTATTCATTAATTGGTTACCAAACAATTTCAAGCCAGTTAAACTGCTTGACCCTCTCAAATTTTCCCAGTCCACTTTTTTGCCTTCTTCTGTGCTTTAGAACTTCCTACCTTCTGTTGAACTGGCAATTAATCATAACAACTTTGTTGGCAAGCAGTTGCTTGCTCTTTATAGAACACACCGTATGTCTCTTGCTCACAGTTCTTTAGAGTTTTTGGATATGATAAAAATAAAGCTGGTCTGCAAATAGCTGAGATTTTTAGTTACAAGCTGCTTTTGGAGTTCTCTGTGTGATAGAAGCAGAATATTTTTGTGTGTCAAAAAAGATTATGCTGTTACAGGGAGAAGCATGAACAATACCTTTATAACTTCCTTATCAGTAAGAATAGACCTCATACAGTCATAGAGTTTTGACTCAGATTTCCCTCAGATATTTCAGCAATGTCTCCCATCTGAAATAGGACTTACTAAGAGCCCTGGAGTCAGAGCAGAAGTGCTGCTCAAAATGGAATTCAGCATGTGTTTTCATTGTGTATTCAAACCAAAGGGGAGGCAGAAAGGCTTCAGCCTGTGCTTAAATCCATAATCCAGAAAGCATTTATATATACTTTAAATGGGAGACTGAATGGCTTTCCAAACTGCAAAGGAAAGAGTTAGAATGGATTCTGGTTGTCAAGCTTATGTAGCCTTGTGCCCAAAGTGTGATTTTTTGGCCTTTTTGGAGGTTGAGAAGATGTGTTTGACCAAATGCAGCTCAAGTGGTAGTTAGAGAATTGAGGCATTAATGGTTTAGGCAATAGAATCATGATCTCTGCATAGAATCATTGTAACAAATCCAAGACTTCTTTTGGTTCAGGCATCATCAGTGTCATATCTCAACTGTAGTAAGCCAAGTAGATTGTTTTGAGGACAACTGATCATTTACCTTCAATCATTTGAACTTTCCCTTCTTCCTCTGACAACACAGGGCTGTTTTGAAAGGAGTATGGTTAATAATCTGAAATACATATTAATATTTTTAGTACAACAGTCAGATGGAACATCTTTCTTAGGTATGGAGGATAATTCAAAGTTTCTAGCTTATTTTTCCTAACTGAAATCTATTGTTTCAGTGAAAAAAATCTGCACTGTTTTGAACTGTTTGAAGGAATGAACAGAAGGATAAAATCCAGACTCATGTGGCATAAACAGCAAACCGTCCAGAAGAGTCCCTGAGGAATTATTTTTGGCAACATTATACTGCTGGTTGTGTTTGTTTAAAAAAAACAACAACCCAGCCTCCAAACAAACCACAAAGTATTCTTATGTGCTAAATTTCATCCCACTAGCACACTGAAACACACAGAACCTCTGCAAGCCAGACTTGCCTAAGGCCCTTTCCCGAATTGCAGTTTTAGCGATATTCTGACGTGCAGTTCTGCACCTCATGGTGTTTTGGGTGGTTTTTCTAATACTGTGCAGCAGCTGATTATTTTTGGCTCTGAGCAGTGCTGAGTCATAACAGAAATTATAAGAAATATAGGCACACACGAACTTCATGAGCATCATTCTCACTCAGGATCAGAGTCAGGCACAGCAAGAAGCAAGACACAGAAGGGCCAAGGGCTTTTCCAGCTTTCCTCTTCCCCATCTGGGGAAATCAGCAGAAGTAGTTGTGAAACAAATCCTTCATCCTCAGTGATGCAGCTAGCTTTTTGAGCTTTACTTGGAGATATATATCAAAAGAAAAAAAAATAGCTGTTTCATGTGCAGAAGTCTGAGGAAATAGTGATTTCCTGTTACAATCCTGAACCCATTGGTGGCAGGAATAAAACATAGCTTTTTTCTTGGGCTTTACTTTCATTACCTCAGATACACATCTTTTGTGTAGAGGATCTGACTGGCTTCCAGCTTCATGTTCTTCTCCTCTTTTGGAGAATTTCTGTTTAGAAACCTTCCATGCCTAATCTTTGTAAATTGTACTTCATCCTGTTTGAACATCCTGAGGGCTCTGAATGAACAGGACAAGGAACTGGTTTGGCAATACTATTATTGCATTCTGTTTTCCCTCTTTGCTATATTTAGTGTGAAGAAATTATACCCACTTGTAAATTAAAAATAGTCAAAATGTGTCACTGTGGTCCCATTTGAGTCAAAAGATAGATGTTTCAGTAGCATGTTTGGTTCAGGATTATATGAACCAGTCCTTTGTCTCCTGAGGGTGCTGAGATGCTGTCAGCATGAAAAATCCCTACTCTACTTTGAGATGACAAAGCCCCCGTTAGTGATTTTCCTCTGTAGCCCACTGGTATGGTTATTTGAAAAGATGCAGGAATGTTAGTGGAGTTATCACAGAGGAAAAAATACTGAATTTCTCAGTTTTCTAGCTAATCAAAACAAACTTACATTCCTGACTTGTATTTATTACCATCAAGTAGTAAAATAGCAGCATGTTCCCTACCTTTTTTGACTTATATGTACTATGCTTTATGAATTTGTGAGTACTTCAAATTAAAAAAAAACTGAAATAGGACTATTGCCTCAGCAAGGAGGATTTTAAATTTGCATGTTTGTTCTTAATGCAGGGAGAAAGAAGATAGATCAGAGAGAACATTTTTTACCCATTTGTCATCTGCTTGTCTAGTCTGGCTTTTTGATTTTTTGTTGACATTGTCCTTTAGTTAGATATAATTTCCAGGCAATTTCAAGGCCTCTTTTGAAAATGTAAATATTTAGGTGATTTAAAAGCTCAAAGCTCTGGAGGGTAAAGGAGCCCAACAGAAAGCACATTTTTACAGAGAGATTGTAGAGTCCCCCTTACAAAGCATCTGGACGTGGTCCTTGGCAAGAAGCACTGGGTGGTTCCTGCTTGAGCAGGGGGCTTGGACCAGGTGGCTCCACAGGTCGCTTCCAGCCTGAACTATTCTTTGGCATTCTGTGCTTTGATTTTAGTCATGAAGCCTCTGAACTCAGTCCTGATGCCAGCTGGAAAGGATTCTGACTGTCGGTGATCCCAGGCTCCTCCACTAGGGTTCACCCCAAAACACATCCTACCTATTCCAGAATATCAAATGCTGCTCTCTCAGCACCTGATCCTCAATAAATGGAAGAAGACCGATCTAAAGTGAGGGTAACTATACCAACACTCAACCACCTGAGGTTTGGTCCTGCAGAACTAATGTTAAAAACAGGGCTCATTTCAGTTAGAAGTTCCTACATGAAAGAACTTGATTACCAACATAAGGTAATAAGTTAAATAACTCAGATAATTAGACATGAAATGTACATTGTGAAGCTTTCAGCTCACTGCTTTTGGTTCATGAGTCAAAATATCAGAAATTCCTACATTTAATTGGCAGCATTTGATAAAAGAGTTATTTATAGTTTATAAAGAGAAAATGCGGTTTATATGGAATATTCATTTTATGTGGATTCGAGGCAAAAAAAGTTTAAAATAAATAGCAGAGGAGTTATAGATATGTTACTGGTGCATAAACAGAAAGAACAAATATAGGGGGTTTCCCCTCCTTTTTGAAGGAAGAAAACAAGTACAATGAAAAGAAGGATGTATCATACTAACTTATGACCAAGGGAGTGCAGAATAAAGCATCAGGGAAAAATATCTTTGAGACATGAGGTTAACAGTCATGTTAAATATGTAATTATTTGCATGTGTCCCCTACATTTTTTGGGTAATCACTCATAGTGTAATAGTGTGTTCAAAATTCTATTCATCTTGCACTTGCATTTCACGTTTTAAAAATTCATAAGCAAGAAGGTTTTATTTTTTATCTCTAGTAGTGGGAGATGAAATCCAGAGACTTAGAAAAGTCAGGAATCTCAGTAGAAAATAAGAAAAAGATAATTTGTCTGTAATCTTTAAAGCTAGAATTATTCACTAAGGCTTTTTTTGAAGAAAAGCATCTAGAACATTTTTGTTCCATTGAAAATAATAAAATTGGTAGAAAAATGGAAGACTTTTAAGAAAATAATTTTTTAAAAAAATGGTGTTGATGATACCCAGCAAAAACCTGTTATTTAGTGTTAGATCTTGTGATGTTTGGTATGGTGTTTCAGTTCTGCTTTTTGTATTGCTTCAAGTCTGAAAAAGCTGTATCTTGAGATAGAGGCTGAAAATATAGCAGCTGTTATAAAATCTCTCTTACCTCATTCTCTATGGGACTGGGGATATGAGTCTGATTTGTATTTAATGAATTTTGGGTTTCTTAGTGGCAGGAAAACACCTCACCAGGTCTTTCATGCTGAGTGCAGAAGGGCCTTGACTAAAGAATAAATCTGCTGGTTTCTTGGACAGGAGTTCACACACTATATGCAGAGAACAAATGTTTTCAGCCCTGTGGGGAGCTAGGAACAATTACCAAAATACAAAGGCTGCAACGTGTTTGTGTGAGGAAATCCTAGACAGGAATGTTGGCAAAGTTTTACTATTTCAAGTGAATTTGTGTTAGAGTTCGACACTGCTGCAGACTGAGGTTGGGACAGGGGAATTTGTCTCTGAGCTGGAGGGGTTTGGGATATATATTTTCCTCAGTGTAATAGGTATTCAGGTCTGGAAGTTTACTTCTCATCAAATAGCTGCATTTTTATATATGATTGAAAAAGTATGGTAGTAAAACCTTTTAAGTGCACTGTTCTTCTGTACTGATGTTGAATCAGTTAGAGTACAGAGCCTAAATAAGTGTCTTGTTTTGTCATGCCTAATTCAGATAGGAATAATAATGCAGGTCATTGTTGTTATGTGACCCGAGTTACCCAATTTTGTTCTATAACACAAGTGTAGTTAGCCTTGGAAATTATTGGTGTTCTGACTGGTCAAGCAGCAATTTGCATTTGATCACAAATTAAAATTATTTTTGACAGTGACACAGGTAATGCGTGCTTATTTATTAGATTAGAATACACTTAGATCACATTGTTTTTATTCCTAGGAAATTAATGGCTGCTTAAAACTAAGTCCCTTTTTCATGTTTTTCAGGAGCTGGGATGCTTTCCTGAAGCTGAACATGACTATCTGTGTGCTATCAGAATTACCAGGAACTCATCCTAAGGCCATGAAAATCAATCGAAATATCTGGAATATGCCAGAAAATTAGGAGGAGGTTTCATTATACTGATGGCAAGAGCAGGGTCATTGGCTCATAAGAAATAAGATAAATAGAAATGTCTACATTTTATTAGTTGTAATGATAACTGAAGTTTGTTATACATAGCCTGAAACATTCTGCCTACTTTCACTGCAGCTAGGACCAGCTAAAATCTAGAAAGGATTATTTCTAAATATTGTCATTATTATCTGAATAATTACATGAGTATGAATACTGCAAAAATATTAATTGAATTATATTCAGTGAAAAATAACATTAAGAGAACAGAGCAGTCATCGAATAATATTGACACGATCTGCTTGCAGTGCATTCACCAGTCTTGTTCTACTTGAGAAGAATGTCTTGACACTTGAGATGAAAGATTTTAATCTGTGTTCTTTCTTCATTTCTTGAGAGAGATGAAAGAATTTAATCTGCGTTCTTTCTTCATTATGACAAAACTAACAGCTTTAAGTTAGTGTTGCACACATGATGCTAAACCTGGTTAAATATTTTTGAGACTAAAATTTTTAAAAACTTCAGAGTACATGTATCTTTTAGAAAGTGAGAATAACTGAGAAATACTTGTAACTGTCTATCTAGAAAATAATGGCTTCTATGTCAGTATGTTCAGTTTTAGTGCTATAAATAATAATGTAAAGTTCTCATATGCTATTTTTCATCTGGAAATAAAAATTGGGAAATTCATCTCAGCCCCGTGTCACAATAACACTCATGAGGTGATTAAAGCAAGGACATCAGTGCAGAGAGACAATCCTTCTGTTCCAGGCTGGTGCTCTAACCAAACAATCAATATTCATTTTGGGTGTACCAAGTCCATCAAGGAACACAGAGCAGATTACAGCTAGTGATCAAGCAGTTTATTTCCAGGGAAGGGTTATTCAGAAACAAAACTAACAACTCCTCAAGTCTGAGTTTTAATATTTTAGGGAGGCCAGAAGAGCACACTGGTAATATCCATGAGCTCTCCAAAGATTTAATGTTTGTTACACAGTAAATGTTGCATAAAAGTGATACTGAAGGCATTACAAAAAATGTTATATTATCACAGCATATCTATATTTCAATTGAATTAAGGGACATAAACCTGTTTTATGTGTTTAAAATAGTTTCAGCTTGCAACCTAGTAAATGTTACTGCTTACTACCTGGATGAGTTTGTGCATCACTAGAAGACACAGTTAAAGTCAATACACAAAATATTTGTAGCAAAGCAAGGGAGACAGAGGGTTTTATTCGAGAGCATTGCAATTATTGACCTCAAACAATTTGATCAAGTTAGGCATCACACTTCAGTAGAACAGTCAGTAGAAATATATGTTATATGGAGTTGTGGCTGTGTGGGAATGATGCATCCAGGAGAATAAAATAAATACCAGCGTCTTTTAATGGTGTCTTAGTCTGATCTTAAGCAGCTATGTAGGCTCTCTTTTTTGTTATTTTTCCTAATATCTGTGTTATATAAGTGATGCTGATTTAAGCTTTTGATAATGTGCTGTTTTGTTGTCTTTGAATTATGAAGGTTCACAAATAGAGCTAATGTCTTAGGTCAGTTCATTTAGGGAAAAAAAAAGGGAAAAGAGAATAATCATTTATTTATAAGTTAAAGAGAATGAGATATACAGAGTCTTTTTCTGTATCTTTATCACCAGCTTTTTCATTGTCAACACAATTAACCCAAGTAAACCCTTATTTATTATTATATATTAGAGGCAAAATGCATATGCAGCTCCAAGCTTTTAAAAAGTGGCTTACACAGTAAACTTGTTGCATGGAACTAAGCATACTAATTTAGCAAAGATGATGACATACAGATGGTGAAGATGGTGGAAATAGTGCCTAGGTGGATTTATTGCCACCTAGGCAATATTTAAAGATGAGGCAAAGGATAAGAAATATTCTTTGTACTAAATAGTGCCACATGAATAGCTATGCATTTCTAATAGTAAGTTTTATTTTAAATAGCTCTTTAGTAGCAGAGTTTCCATTTGACTAAAAAAGGGCAAATGTAGCAAATACATTTTTAAGGAAGAGTGGAGGAGATTGAGGTTGCAGGCAGCTGTAGCTATGTTAACATGACCTTAATAATATGCAAATCTTTAGAAAAAAAATTTTGATGATATAGCAGAACTACAATAATAAACATAAGGAATACACAGTATTCCTTTTTCAAAGAAAGAAAACAAACAATTGTACTTAAAGAAGACATACTCAACTAATTTAGGACCAAAGGAATTCAAATTAAAGTAGATAAAACCCCTTAAAATCAAAATAAAAACATCTTTTTCCTTTTTCTCCCCCTGAGGCTTGGATCATGTAAATTGTATTAGTGCTTCTTTGTGGTTTTTACACTTTTAAATTGTTCTAGTTCTGAATTCTTGCCAAATTATGCAGGGGAAATTTATTTCTAGTAATCAGCAATCTTACTACTTTTTATTTCAATATAGGTTTTAGCTTGGAATGTGGAGATAAGTAAAATGACAATTTTAGCTGAACTGGAAACCTTTGTATCTTTTCCAACACATCTTTGCAAGTTGACTTACATCCTGATAAATAATTACCAGGTTGAAAAAACTCTTTGGAACTTTTGCTTGCCTATAACTGGTTCAGTATTTCAGACACCTGCTGTTAAGGGGATTTGGTTAAATTACCCATCCTTGCCTGTTTTGTTGTGAGCATAGTGATGAAAATTTTACATTGATAGTTATTGTCAGGCGTGTAGGAGGTTCGATTTTAGGTGATATCTTGGTGCTCTCAGTCACTATGAACTTTCCATGCCACTTTCTGTCAGTCAATTAGGACTTCTGTGTTTAGTGACAATTTTTTCTCCCTGATCCTACACTTAAAAATCAATCTGCCTGAATGTATCAGCAGTTTGAAACAAAGTAAGGCAAAAGAAGCTACCTTCTCTGAATTCTAGTTCTATGTAAAGAGAGTTAAAATTATAAAGAAGTCATCAGTAAAAGATTATAAGCCAATTTGTTGGGGTTTTTTCCCTGATCTTTATTGCATATTGTTTATATGCACAGTTTGATTTTCTTACTGCTTCTGTAAGTATGATGCTGGATGTGCAGCAGTTTTTAGAACATGTTTCCAAGAAGTATTTCATTGCACTTTCTGTTATGTGTTTTTGAATGTTCAGTATTTTGTTGAAGCCCTATTTTCCCAGCTCGCTGCCACGGGCCTAGGACAAAGCTCTCTCTTCTAATGAAAAGGTAAAATCACAGGAGAGACAGAAGTTTATGACCAGAGCCTTGTTCTTACAGGCTGGCAGGTTATTTTAATCATCAGCCAAAGAACAGAAGCTCCTGCTTGTTACTGAAACCTTCTTCACCTTTGGGAGCAATGTTCTGTGACATTAAGGAACTTTTTGACAAAATAATACCACCTAATGAGCTACAAGATAACAGACATTTAAGATGAAGGTTAATATTGAAAGAGACTGGAGTTCTTTGTCTCGTCTTCCTCTTGAGTTTGCCAAGTGAGTGGAAGATTGTGACTGTCTGCTCATCCCTGAGGAATGAGCAATGCACAGCGCTGTCACAGCAGTTGACTCAATGCCTGTCACACCATTTTCTAAGGAGAATTTACATGATTTTTTTTTTTTTAACCAAAGGTGGAATGCCTTCTCTGTTGGGATAAGCAAGTCTTTTCCACCCCTTTCCTTCCTCTACTCACTTGTTCATGGAAATGTGTGTTCATGCATGTGTGTGTACAGCCAAACAAACCATAGCATCTTATCACTCATCCCATCATTGTCTCTGAGAGTGCTGCAGGAATAATGTTTAATTAGTTTTGGTTTAAAATTTTGAACTAGCCTGAAACTGGACTCTAGTACATAAGTAGTTCATTTCATAAAGGGATGACTCATTTAATAAACACAGGGATCCACTAATGAGATGACAGGGAGCAGGGACAGTTTTTAGGTCAGGAAAACAGGCTAAAGTCTAACTTTTAAACTATATGCAAAGAGGCTTAATATATTTTATTTTTGTAACCAGCACAGTCTTCTTGACTTAGATGTGACACTTATTTTTATGGCCAAATAAGTTTAAACTTATGGCACAAGTCGCAAATTTATATACACATACTGAAGAATCACTTAAAAACAGAGCACGGAATGAAACAACTTACAAGTTCAAACCCAGCGCTTTCAAATCTCAGTCCTCTGTCTACACTTCATTAAATAATTTTCCCCTTAAGTCCTTAAACACACTGCTGAAGCCATTTAGCTTTGATTACAGCACTTTTAAAGAGGGGAGTGGTCTGGTTCACACTTTGGCTACTTTGGGCTGAGATGAGGGCTTAAGATGCCTCAGTCATCAAATCTTAGGCAACTTATGTCCAGGCACCTCCACCCCCAGACACTCCACCAAGTTCCTTTGTTTTTCTTGGGTTGGCAGAGGTAGCTTGGGTGAACCTGCAGAAGGCCACTTTAGAACTAAAACCCTTTTTCTGAGTGTTCTTTTACTATTTTGTCAGAACGGTACATTTCTATACCAAAACGTATGGCTTAATGGGTAAAAAATTCCTTTGTACATGTTTTATTAGTGCCAGATGTATAATAAGGTCCCAAAATTAGATCAGCTCCCTAGATCAACATTCAGATAATTTAGACAAAAAGTACCCTTTCCATTCTGTCACATTTCTGAAGCATGAGGGAAGGTTTTAAACAAGATGTTCTCTGTCTTTTTAAATGGGAAAGTAGGTAATTTATAGCAAAATAAGTTTATTCTGTAGAAGCATCTCAAAGAGAACCTCTATCACCCTTCTCTGAGTGGTAACAAAAAAATACCCTTTTAGGTATTATTCCATTCAAGAAGTGACCCAGTGAAATATGTTATTTTTATTTATAGAATTACTTCCATAATGCAGTTTGTAAAAAAAACAAAAACAACAAAACAAAACCAAATCCAAGTTATACTACAGAAAAGTGGTGCATTTGCAGCCTGAGTGTAGAGTACAGGAATGAGCTTTAGTGAGGAAGAAGCTGCAGAATGAGTAGGAAATGCATGGACAAAAACAAAAAATCCCACTGTTTTCCAGGAGTTTGACTCACGCTCTAGAGTGTATGAAAAAATAAAAAGGGAAGGGAAGTGTGTTAGGACAGGTGTGTAATCTCTTGCACAAGCTCTGTAGATTGTGTTTTTTGGTGTCAGCAGTTCCCATCACTTGCACTTCTGCCCCTTTGCTCCCAGTGCACGTTCTGCTGTCTAGAGACAACTGAACAACTGAGTGTTGGATTCAGTGCCTGTAGCAAGCACAGTCAAGGGGTATTTGATTTTCCTTTTGCTGCTGTATGTTCCTTTGTATCTTTCCTCTCATTTAATTGTGTCAGAATCATTCAATCTAGGTAAACAGAGATCACCAGGAGAGAGATGGCAAGTAAATAAAAGAATAAACCCCCCACTCACAATCAGAGATTATTTCTGGGTAGTCAGCTTATAGAAAAGATTTGCAAGAATTCTCCATTTGTTGCAGGGAATGCACTTTTAGCTTGTTTCCTTTCCTTTTTTTCCCCCCCTGAGGAACGTAGAACATTTTCTTTTATTTTCATAAGGTGAAATTAATAAGTAAAGTGTGTTATCTTCATTCATAGTGGCAGCACAGATGACCAAATTGCTAAAATGCTGTCTTTCTCTGCCAAAAGGAGTAAAAGGCTTCCATTGTGTCTTCCTCCATTTGTATTTTATTGGTGAATCATGACATTTAGAATCAGCATATTAATTCAAAATACAATCTGGTGGCAAGGAAAACTTTTGAAGGTAGGTTTCTTTTGCCACAGTTTGACTGACCGTAAAATTTAGCTGGCAGATTGTCTATTAACTCTTGGCATTACTGGAGGGTATTTCTATTTAGGTCTGTCAATAAAAAAACCCAAAATTTAGTTTTAGGCCCTCCATTGCTTTGACATTTCCATGCTAACTAGAAGCTAGCTGTAATACAAATATCAAAAAATCCTCATTGAGTTTTATTAATTATATCTTGGGTAAATTTATTTGACATGTAATTAATTTAATATCACACAAGCAGCAAATACCGTTATACTTTCTAACACATCAACTTAACAATGAAAGTTAAATAACATGCATTTAAAGGGTATTTAAAAATAAAGGTGGGTAAAACTTGCAAATAACTGAAAAATTATTAACTGGTGAATGACATCAATGTGAAACTGAAAGAGCTGGACAAGTCATGAGACTTCTAGTGAAATAACAAATTTTCGTGGCAGTTATGCTGATCAGTAAGATTTCACCATTTAATGCTGATTTGTTTTTTAAATTTTCTATGCTCTTTGTTTTAATAAAGGGCAGTTTTCTTTGGTCAGAGTAACCATGTGGATATATGTTAAAAGCACCATTTCCCTGTTTCTCCTATGGGTATATAAACAGGAGGTTTCAGTGAGTGTGGGCATAAACAGGCAAAATATATTTTTGTGCGTAGATCTGTACATTCCCACACAGACATAACTGGGATTAAAGTACACAGCTATCAGAAAAGAGTATATCACTGCTAGGTATATAAAGGCAAGAGCACAAATATTCCCACAGAGGAGAACTTAAAAAATCTTTGGTTTTCCGAGGAACAATGGATCTGTTAAGTGATTAAAAGTAAAATGAGAGTTCAAACCTTACAGGTTTTCATATCTTTGAAGCAGCATAACCATCAGAGCCTTACATTAAAAATTCTCTCCAAAAACTCTCAGTGGAATGACAGCTCCTAATTTCTGTGGAGCCAAGAGAAGCAAAATATTTACTTTTTAATATCACCTGTCTTTAAACTTCACTCCTTTAAAATCCCTTGCTTCCTGCAACAGAGGAAACAAAAGGGACACATCATAGACTTCTTTTTGCACATGGAACAAAGCTGAATGGTACTTTTATCCTTGGCTTCTTTGCTGCTCCCCAAATCTATCCCTCTTGGAACAATCTGCCACTACTCTGTGCCAGCAGGGGCTTTAGAAGAAGGCCATATGCACTGCCTGCTACATTAGGGGACAGATTTTCTTATTTCCTGATGTACTGGAATGGCTCTGTGTCCAAAATGGGATTTCTGGCCAAGAAATCTTTCTGGGGATAGGACAGGGGCAAAGATCTCACAGGCCCTGGTAATGCTGCTGAGTGAGAAATGGCCATTTACTGCCAGAACTGCAGAGGTGGATGCAGCACACACCCAGCCTACCCTTCAAAGGTAAATGCAAGGTCTATTATCGTCTGTGTAAGTACTGACAAATAAATGGGAGATTTTGAGGAAGATTTTCAAAGTAGTGTTTTAAGTGGATCACCGATTTCTGCGGTTCACTGCAGACAACGTGGAGCTTTCAGCTGCAGCCAAGGGTCACCAGTTGTTTATACAGTGGCAGTACTCAAGAGGATCCTCTTATGCTATGCAAGGATGGAAAAGAGACAGTTCTTGTCTGGAATGTGTTTCCACTGCAATAAATCATACTCCATCCTGAGCTATATCTCTGCTGTACACCAAGAGAAAAGGTTGTTCTGATTAATGTAGAGACCAGGCAGAATTTTCTTCTAATTCACTCTTCCAAAATATGAACTCTCCTAAGTGTTTTCTGGACACACATCTTCCTGTTTCCCTCCTGAAATTTCTTTTGTGTCCTTATTGTAAGCCCTGTTTTTGGAAAGACTGCTGGGGTATTTGCCATGGAATAGAGAGGAGGTCATCTTCCCATATCCCTTCTGTTCAAGGAGAGAATTATATCAGTTAAAAGTTCTGTCTCTTCCAGTGAGATCACTGTCCTGTCTTTTCCTCCTGTCTTTTACTCTCTGTGTAACAGGTGAGCTGCTGATTGGTGGATCCGTTCCCCCAGGAAGAAAGCATGTTTAAATATTATTTTTGTTTTGACAGACTCTTGTCTGATTGATTACACTTAATTGGCATTTTGTCTGTTTTTCTCATCCTGAGTCTTTGTTACATAATTTCCATTTTTAAAAGACAAAAGTGATTTCAGTAGTTTCCTTGGACAAGTCCTGAAAGCTTCTCTGGAGATACAGATGCTTATTAATCTGAATGACAGAGGGGAGGAATCAGATATTGAAGCTTATCTGTGTCCTCTCTTGAAGTGTATACTACTTACTGCATTGTAGTAGTTTAGAAATAGTGAGTTCTCCTTCTTGTCTCATTAAGAAACGATAAAACCAGGTAGTGTCCTTTCAGGACCGGTTTTGGCCTTCAGGTTCTCTTCAGTGCTGAGCAGGAATTGCATGGGTTGCACTGTAGGTGCATCTTTCTTTAAACCAGGGGGAACATAGGCAGTGCTAAAGTCAGATACAGGAAGGAGACTGTCATCAGAAACACATGACATCAAAAATTTTAAGGAAACATGTAGGATGGGGAGTCCTTAATTAGATTTTAAGCACAGAGTGGAGTTTGATGGCTTACTTTAAGTATTATGTCCAACAAGGAGGGAAATCCAGGTCACTGACAACATAGGCTTGTTCTGCACTGGGGAACATTAACAGAACATTCCCACTATTGCAGCTCCACTGACATTAGTGGTAGGACGAGCTGCAACTTTCACAGCTCTCCAGCACCAGCAGCTGTTTCAGCACTGTGCTAATTAGATTGGCACTGAGCTGGTTTCATAGACATGATGCTGCTGACAGCTGCTGGGGTGCCATCTACACTAGGGCTGCCAGCACTGATAAAGCTGTAGTAGTGATGGGAGCTGTGGCAATTATTTGTAAGTAAAACTGAGATCTGTGGGCTGAAGTTATAGTATGTGTATGAATGCATATATGTGATTTAATTATTTCCCTGTTTTTCCCTGGCATCCTACTCACATGCATATGCTTTGCTGATCGTTTGTGAAAAACTGAAAATCTCACGAGCCACGTATCTTCTGGCTTGATGGAGGTAAGAGTGGAGGGAGCAGGAAGGTTTTGAATTTGGGATCAAGGACCTGAAGTACAATGAGTCTGGGTGAGAATAAAGTAGGGTAGTGGTGATCTCAATGTGCATTGTGCTAGTGGTGATGAGCTGTGCATTGACTGTTAAGGGACTTTAGAAAGCTTGCAGTGCTCAACATGAGTTGGCTGTGGTGGTCTCATCCACATGCATCTGTATGTGATACCTGCTTTCCCTATTAAATCAAGATCAGTTAGCATGAACAGAGCATATTTCTACTGGAGTATAATTTATAAAGATAAAGGAATAGAAGGGTGTCAGTATGTGTGAATGTGTCAGATCATTCATTTTCCTACAAAGTTTTGTCATTTCTCTTAAAATTTTAAAAACAGGTAGAAACACTTTATGGAAATTATAGGTCTAATCTTTACTTCTACTTTTCTTACTCTTTTACTCAAAGTACAATAATACTTGACAGGTTCTTTTCCTTTATTGGAAATAAGCACTGTTTGGTTTAGCACAGG
This sequence comes from Toxostoma redivivum, assembly GCA_013397375.1. NCBI lineage: Eukaryota > Metazoa > Chordata > Aves > Passeriformes > Mimidae > Toxostoma > Toxostoma redivivum. Next base: position 186,949 of record VXBI01012050.1, read on the forward strand.
TGAGAGATAGCTTAATAAACTCTTAAAAGGATAGGTAATTAAAAGGATACTGTTTGCCAAAGAAAGAATGCCATTGTCCCCCTTCCCCGTCCCTTTCTAATGTTTCTGTGAACTAACTAAAATGGCATTTTTGACAAGTAGCTCTTGGACCTCATATTGAAATAATTCACATGAAAAATCAGAGACATAACAAATCAGAGACATGGCACTTCTACAAAAAGTCTTTTTCTCTGCATGTAAACCCATGCAAACAAGTGAGAACAAAATTTCAGAGGGAGGCTGCTTAAACCATCCTATATTCCAAATAATAGTTTAAAGGAAATTTCAGATACTTTTCCACATTTATGGACGTCAGCAAAATGACTTTTTAAACTATATGAAGTGACATGTCAGACCCTTCCCCTTTCCCCCAATTTATTTTAGTATAAATTTTAGCATTTACTTCAGCAAAACAAGCAATGTTCCCTCTGCTCCGATGCCTCTACCCATACAGAGGCCCAAAATCAATGTCCAGCTCCTTTTCCAGAGAAATGCACACACACTCAAGAAAATGAAATAGTCATTTGCAGCTAAATTGCCTGTGGCAGACATTCAGAAGAACTCTACTGGTTGTCTGATAAATCACCCACCCAGCCATGTGAATGCTTGGTTCTAACCATTCTTTTACACAACCTCACACTCACACAGAGTTTAGTTTAAAAAATCTTATAGTCTAGATTGCGTAAATTTTGTTGAACATGAAAGAAAATTCTGACCTCTTTGAACTGCTCTTTGTAAAATATCTGCAGAACCCTTTGTCCTTTTTTTTTAAATAAAAAATTCTTCTTTTTTTCCTGAGGAAAATTAATTGTTTTGAAAAATATAATATCTATGTCAAAAGTAGATTCACTGTGTTTATTACTTTGTTGTATTTAAAGCACAAAATAGAAACAAAAATGTGTACTAAAGAACCTATTCTGGATTCATTAGAAGGGAGTACATGCAAAGAAAGTTGAATCCTCCATTTTTTTTTTTGTGTAATTTAGCACATATTATCTGTTCTGGAACATGATGAAAGCAGTTGTGAACTCCACAGGCATTCGAGACCATGAGAAAATTGCAATGAAAGATCTACCAGAAAGCAATCTACTAGATGACAAGCATATTTATTACAAATCAATAAAAATATGTTGCTAGGTGAGGCCATAAGTGAGCTCTGCTGTTGTTTTGTGTAGTTAATTTCTAGTCCTTAAGCCTCTGTAGCACTTCATAGTTAAAACAAAACTGTTTAATTAAGTGGGGATGATAGAGCTGTCTGTCACATGCTATTCTTTGTCTTTTCTTTGTTCTTTTAAGCATAATCTTCAAATAAGTATAAATATTTATATTCACAAGTAACCATTAAATATTCATGGCTTCCTTATGTGTGTAGAAAAAATTAAAACCGTTCTTCAAATTCAATAGTGAGATTTTTCTAGAATTAGTCAATTTAAACTAAAGTTTCCCGAGGTTTGATAAAGAATAGGATCTTTGCAAATCTGGACATTGCAATGTTAACGTTGGATGACCTAAATTCTCTCATCCTCCACTCATTGCAGATGATATTTTGAATGTGAAAATAATTGAAGGTTTCTCTAACTGGTAGCTGTCCAATGATTTCACAGTATATTCCTAACCTCTGTTAGCTTGTATTATTCTTGGTCCTTTTCATTGTCTGTTAGTCCATATTCTTTCCCCAAGAGATCCCATCATTTGATTCCTACAGAAGGGTGTAGTTTGCAGCTGTGACCCTGCAAACTTTTTATAGTAGTAGCAGGCCCACAAGAGCAGAAGATCAGGATAGGCAAGGGAGGGTTCAAGGCTGATGTTGCAGAGGGTTACTTTCTGATTTTTAGCTCCTAAACCTTTATAACCAAGAGAAGCACAGACAGCAGAAGACCTGGGGTCAGCCACTTGGCCAGGGCTCTCAGCAGGCATCGCTTCGGAGGTGCTCCACAGATGAGAGGGACCAATGGTGGAACCACTTCAGGGATCAGAAATATGGCCATTTTTCCTCATCTGACTCCGTTCCCTTTTCCATTCATCATTTCTGACTTTGCCTAGCTATGCTCCAGGGTTTGCAGTCATAGCATTGGGGAAGTAAATAAAAGAAACCCAAAAATAATTCTTCAAATGGTGTTTTCAAACCTCACTGAAAACGGTTTGAGACATTTCTAATTAGAAAAAGAAGTAGAAATCATACACTAAAAGGCAGCATGGGATAAAAATTTCACCAATAATTCATCACAGTTTAAAAAATTCAAGGTTTTAATTCAAGGTAAAGAATAATAAACAGTGGTTTAGTCTGGTTAGTCTCTGACAGACAACATAATTTTGCTTTCTTTCTTACAATACAAAAAAGAACTGTTGAAAGAGAAAAACAGCATTAAGAACCAGGTTCTTTCACCAGCTACTGAAATTGTAATGTAGCTGTCATCAACACCAATTTACAATATTGCATGTAAAAAAATTAACAATAGGCTTATGTTTAAGACCACTGAGAAGGAGTGGTAAGTGTAATATTAAGTAGAATTAAATGGGTCAGTGAGCTACTTTGGGTCGTAGTTTAATTTAGTTTCTTAAAGTGAAGCAATTTTGGTAGGATTTGAAATTAATTGAACTCAGTACTAAAGTGAGAATGGTAAGCATGAGAAAGCAGAAATGGAAAAGTTAATTTTTACAGTAATGTGGGACCTGTGGATGTAATCTGCTCTGGCTGATATGCAGCTACAAAGTTAAGAGTGTCTTTTAGTTGGATAATGTATTTTAAAATGGCTGCCACCTGCAGTAAGGAATAATGATGATCTCAAATGAAGAAGAAGGTGTCTGGTAGGTAGGATGTACTTCTGTAGGAGCTGCTGGAAGCCAGGTGAGAGACTCATGGAAAATGGCTTTTAACATAGCGAATAATTTGAATCCCTCTTCTAGAGGCATCTGGTGCCTCTCCTCCCTTGAAATTCTAGAAATACCAGTGCATTTTATTAATAAATTTTTAATGAGGTTTTTTTTTTTTTAGCAGATGCAAGACTAAATTGCAAGTTAAGTTTCTTTTAAAAAACAAACAAACAAAAAAAACCCGAATATCTGAAGATACATTCAAAGAGCTTTCAGTGTTACCCAAACTTACTTCTAGCCAAACATCTGTAAGAGCAGTAAGTCTTACTTCCACCATATGGTACTTAAGTGTCTGTATATCTGGAAAAAAAAGGATAAATTAATTGCTACATGAATTAAGTTTGACTCTGATCTGCAAAGATAACATTACTGTCATCCTTCAGCAGCATACCATATTTGATGCTTAATCTTTCTCCTGACATATTAAAATTCTAACCTCCAGCTAGATAGTCCTGCAGGTGGTGCTGCGGGAAATGTTTGCAGTTCAGAGACAGGGCTGGAACAGGAACAGATTCATTCCTCTTCAGCTTTTTCCAGAGCAGAAATAGAAAGGTAATTTCTTTCAAAAACTCCAAAGCAGACTGTACTCACCTCTATGGAGCACTCAGCCAAGGATCAACAAAGTATGCAAAGATACAAAGCCCCCTTTTCACCTGCTGGAGCTTTTATCCAACTTTCCCATACTGTGAATGACTAATATTTGTATTTCAGACACTATAACTAGGCTTTAGCTTCCAGTAATAAGAACTCATGGGACAAGAAAAGCAATGGAAAAGAATAGCCTGAAAAAAGTAAAGAGAATAAAAATGTATTCACAGAAAAATTAATGGATGTTAACAGTAGAATTTTACTAGCCAAAGGCAAAAGGGAGCCTTTTGCAAATGTAAAGTAATATGTGACCTGGCTTGCAGTTTTTGAGTGTTTGTTTTGGGGTTTTTTTTGGTTTTGTTTCAGTTTTTTTGAAAGTTTAAAGCTGTTTGCATCAAACTAAAACATTGTCTCCCTTTTTTCTGAACTGGCAGCTGGCTGGTGAAGTTTGATGGCTTTCATATTGTATTAGCAGCAGAACGGTGTTGTAGTTCACAAACCAGAATGGTCAGAGAAATTTGCAGGAAACCTCAGTGTTCAGCAAGATTAGTACTTGAGTAGGTTTTAATCTGCAGGAAATTTTTCAAATCTATGCCAAAATGTCATATTCCTAATATTGTTCAACTTTTTAATGATTATAATAGAGGGAAAATATTTTAGTATAAGATAGCATATTTCTACACACATATACAAGTACACATATGTGTATTTACAAATATTTTACACATATGTGTACTTGTATATGTGTGTAGAAATATGCTATCTTATACTATCCACTAGATGGACTCAGGAATAGTGTTCAGAATCCAAATCAGACTCCTGGTAAAGAGAAATGTCTGCTGTGAAGCAGTTGCTGGAGTCTGGCACACAGCAGCAGAGCTGGGGAAAGGAGCTACTGCACCTGCACCTTTTGTCAGGGCAAGGTCTGACTGTGCTCTGCTTGGAGAGAGGCTCTGCTTGGCTCCCAGTGCTCTCTCCATGATGGTGTTGAAAAGACTGATTATATCCAGTCAAGAATCTTGCAGAATTCTGAATATACAAAACATTATATAAGTGCTTGCAGTAATTTGAATTAGACCTCTCATAGGTGCTCAGAGTGCATGTAAGGCTGCCATATGGCCATAAAAGTGGGAAAGACGTGTGCTGAAATGTGCCAATAATTAGCTTTAGCAGACAATTGAATATCCCACTTCAAATGACAGGCTTATTCACAATCATTGTCTCCAATTACTTATTTCTTTTTCCAATTGCAGGCTAAATTATTATTGCTCTTTGTGTTGGTTTGTTTCCTTATCATAACCAGCTGCTTTTCACTTTAGTTGCTGTATTTGCTAAATGATGCAATACTTTCTCAACCCATAAAATCTAGACAGTGAGCAAAGGCATCAGCAGTACTCATTTCATTAAAATAATTATTTTCAAATCACCTGGAACATCCAGCTGCAGTTATGCCTACAGTAAGGGATGGAAATTACCTCCAGAGAACATGCTTATGTTTCCAGCTAGCACAGGCTGTCAGAATAGCACTGTATCATCTTACTCTGTTCAGATATCAAAAACAAGCCAAGGGATAGCCAAAAGAGAAAATGCAAAAAGATATCAGCAAAGCTTGGTGAATAATACCCACTCTTATTCCGCCTTCCTTCTATGCTGTGCAATCTGAAGCAGTATTTTAGCAGCTGTAATGACACTTGGGCTTGACAAAAGTCCTGGGATACTTGACTACAAAACTGATTGCAGACTATACAATGACTCTATCTGATGATAAAATAGTCAATGAAGGCAGTGGGTAAGATGTGCCAGTAGTAACAAGACAATACATCTCAGAAAGCAGAAGTGCTTAGTCCTGTGAAAGTAAAGTAAACTTAATGGAAATAAATAATGCATGCTGCAAAGGAAAATAAACACATGGTCCTACCACAGCCATTCAATCCCCAGAGTTGGCTTTAATAATAAATCACCCCAAATGATCCAATACTTTTTGGGGAGAGGATTACACTTAATAGAATTTTTCTTTCAAATACCAGTAAAAGACCAAGTCAATCTTTTTTCTTTACTTCAAATCTGTCGTTGTGTTGATGTGTCTTTCCATAATTGTTTTTGTGAGATGTGCATGACTAAATTGATGGTATAATATGTTCTATATGAGTACAAATGGCCAGACTGGTAGGGGCATAGAACTACAAGGAACTTCAGGGGATCGCCTAGTCCAGTATGATAATATTTCCCCTATATCATCTGCAATGGATTTTCCATTCTTATTGCTATTAATGGCTATCCTTTCCTTAGAAACTGCCAAGACAGCAACTTGGGCCTTCCATAGCAGTCTCTGACAGTAGTTCATTATCTCAGTCATTGAAGGCTGATTTATTTTTTAATCAAAAAGCCCTTCCTGTGTCCTGTTTTCTGTATCCTGTATCTTATGTCTTTCATCTAATCAACACATTCCTTGCCCCTGTCTGCTGTGGACATAAAGACTAAGATTATTTCCTTCTTCATTCCAGTAGATTCCTGTGTCATTGAGAGTGTTACCATATTCCCCTTTCCCCCTCCTTTCCTCTATTCTAAACAACCCTGAGTCGAATGATCATGACAGGTTTTGAGGAAGAAATCTTATATTTCAATCTAAGCCTAATATTACTAGATACATCAAGTGGATTTGAGAGGCCAACTTCATTAGATTTTGAAATGAAATTGGGATTCACTGTTCCTTGCAACTGTGGATGACTGATCACTCTCCACATCAAATCAGCCTATTGCTATGGCCTTCTGTGGGATTTTTGCTACAGTGATGATAAAATATAGTAAACTAAAGAAACAAAGGTATGTTTGAAATACCACAAGAGAAAGTAAGAGGTTTGTGGAGAGATTGTGTGCTCTCTGTGGCTTTTCAGATGTGAAGAATCAGTAATGATAAGACACCTCTGTGAGGCAAGGTTGCTGACTAAGGAGGATCAAGGTCACAATGCTTTAGTTGGCTCAGCTGAAGGTGCAGTTTTGAGACAAAATCTCTTTTGCAACTCATCCAGCCACACATTCCTTATATACCTCTGCAAATAGGTAAAATCGGTGTTTTGGGAAGATGTTCAATATGTTGCATGGTCTTGTGAGAGAAATCTTTGTTTTTTCAGTACTTCCATGCTGCTAAAGCTGAATTTTGCCAGATATGCACTAAAGATATCAAGCCTTAAGCTTATTTTGGAAGAGTTCTCATTCACATTGCTAAGCCATTGCTACTTCATCTTTCCAAGATCCAGTTTAAAAGTGATGATGTAAAAACCCATTACTTAATGGTGAATCACAGCTGCAGTCCTTTGGGTAGAGTCAGAGTAGAAACCTGTGCAAGGGAATTTCTTGTCTATGGTAGGAATTTTTTCTGCTGTTCACCAAAATTATGAATCCATGGGTTAACACTCATGGAAACTCTTGTGGAACTAAGAAACAGGCCAAATGCAACTATAATTTTTAATACCTTCCTAATTTCTCTCATTAGCCCTTTTCTATGACCGATGCTGCTGATCTAAGGCTACCAACAGGCTGGTTTATTCTTAATGAAAATTTCAAAACTGAAGTAAGTTGCATGACTTTATACCTATATGATGCTACAAGCATTGGCACTGCTGGGAAGCATATGAATCCTTAAAAAAATCTGTGGTAAGACTGCAAGAGGGCAACATTCTAAATATAACACTATTCCTAGCTCATACCTTCACTGTCTGATGCTTTCAAGTCTGCCCTTGAAGGCCAAGAAACCAGTGGGCACTAGGGAGTGCCAGTAGCTGTAGTTCATTATATTCATATCATTAAAGAATACATCAGCTGTGACAATTTAGCCATTGTAAGGAAACATGATCACATTTGCATTTCTGCAATTCCTGCAGCTTTAAAGAAATGTGGCAAAGGAATGTCTGTCCTACACCATTGCTGATGCAAACTGACCAGGCCCTGAAATATGCACATTGTGATGCATTAATAACGAGATGCTAAAATGGTATTGCATTTTCTTAGTTTTTTAGCTCCTGTAGAAGTGGCTATTAAATATTCCTCATTACTTTTGAAAAATCTAAAGGCATTTTTCTGGCCCACCATTCTGCCACTCACTCTCAATTGTGCTTGGTGTATCTAATCATATATACAAGGATTTTGGTTTTACTCCTTCAGAATAGAATTCTAAAATTGATGCCTCTAGGTGAGCTGCTGTTGAATGCCTTAAGTTTTTATGTATGCTTGAATTGATGCTTCACTCATTAGTCACTGCAGAGCACTGAAAACTCTTGTGTATATACCATTCCAGTAAAAAAAATAAAAGAAAAAAACATACAAAACCCACAATCAATTGCTTGCTCTGCTTAGTTTGGTACTACAAAGCTCTTAATAAATTCTTATTATTGTGCTGAATGAGTTATTTCTTTTTAAACATTAAAATAAAACTCAATGATCCAAATACGGCAACTTATAAAATATTCACTTCATATACCCTGAAAATAATTGTCATGGCCTTAGAAATACCATGTGAATTCTGAAGGATCCCTATTCATTTCTTTTAGCTCAAGACTAGTCCTGTAGTTTTCCAAAATCTAACCATCTGTAATATAATCAGACATTCTTTGTGATGGGTATTGGCCACTCAAGCTGTATCTAATTAAAAGAGATATTGCTATTTATATTTTTCTGAATGCAAATTTTTGAGTGAATCTTCCTGAAAACTGATTAGAAGTTTGGCAAAATTTTCTGTGTAAAGGCCTGCAGACTTTAGGGTAGAAAACGACACAAAATCCAAGTGTTCTTTGATGTGTAACATGGAAAAGAACCTTATTCTTTTAGTGCACTTGAACAAAAGTGGGTGCTTGAGTTAGTGACCTATGGAATTATGAGTCAGTGGAGTTTCCAGAGGATGAGTCAATCCACTCAAGTGTCATTTAGTTGTCACTGACTATATGGCAGACAAGGTTCTATTTCAGTCGTGTGTCTTAACTGAATAAAGCTAGCTGTGTGAATATCCTGCTTAGGCATTGGGAGTTGAACACAATTTATATTTACTCATGTTCTCTTGTAAAGAGAGAAATCATTTTTCTGTAATGTTTAAGTGTATTGCTATATATGGGTCTGTAAAGAGATGAGAGAAAGCTGTGGAGGAGAATTTAATTGCTTGCAATATTTAGTGTTCAAATTGTATGGCAGTGTCCATTGTCACAGTTTGCTCAGGCATTTTGCTTTGTCATGTAAACTCATAAAACTGCTCATGTTTTCCCTTCAGTTTAAAAGGGAATTATTTTCTGGTGAACTGATTAAGAATTAATGGACTTTTTGCCCTCTGTATGCTGAATCTGTGATTTTCTCTCTATAATTATTTCAGTCTGACAATCTTATTACTGTTTGACTGGAAACTGCTCTCAAATTGGACTAAAAGAGGTCTTTTGACAGTAAAAATAGAGGTAATATTTATGTAGAGGAGTCACTCAACAGGCAAGGCTCCTTTTTCTTATATGGCCAGGTAGTTTCTTGAATAAAAAGGTATAGAAAATGCTCTTATTTTCTCCCTTTACTCCCCTCCCTGCACAGTTTTCTTCAAAGATCAGTTTCTTTCCACACTGACTAGACCTTCATCTTGTGGCACTTAGGGCTGTGGGATCTTTTAAAAAAGGATGTTTATGCTTTTACATGGGACTGATTGTCACTAATTTAAACAACAGAATATGTCATGTCTTTCAGACAGAGTACAGCTGCTCATTTCTGTTTCAGTCAATCAGTCAGAATAAAATCTTATAAGCTGAAAGTATGTATATTAGCAACTCTTAGGGGAAGTTTTTAATACTATTTAGGATACTGATTTTCACTATTATGTCTACCTTACAAATTTCTGTACTGATTCTTTCAGGATGGACTAGATTAATCTGAGGCAACTGAATAATGTAATGCTCATTTTTGAGATAGAGAAGTGTATAATGAATTAGCTGTGTATTTTTATGATACAAATGAAAACAAAATATAAAATACTTTAAATTCTCCAAGAAGCTGTGCATATCTTTGCTTTTTAATTGCATATTTTTGCTCTGTTTCTGTTAGTTGTCACCTCTGGTGTGATTTCCATGAAATCACTCCTATTGCATAATAATCTATTCACTGACTTCAGGAGAAGATCCAGCTATGACGGGTTCTCAGCACAGTACCATATATTGGGGAACCTGGACCCATATTTTTCTTCAAAATTTTAGAAGAATTTTTTGTTTATTTGTTTTTAAAAACAGATATTTCATAAGTATCTCTGAGTTGTGAAAAAATTGCAAAAATTTTCTTAGAACGGTCCTGCTCAACCATAGTAACTATTTTTTCTGGCCATGATTTAGTCTGTCAGTCTCATGTGCTCTCTGTGATGATTCATTTCAGACTCCAGTTCAGCATTTTTTTATAAACATCTGCATCACTACTTAATAAATTACTCATTGCACCTTAAAGCAAAATGGTAATGCCCTCAACAGAAGCTCAGTATAGTAACCAAGTGAATGAATAATACATGTTTGTGTCATGGGAAGTACAAGGAAATGCTGCTTCCCTCCACTCTGGGTGTATCGGATGTGCAATTATTGTATAATTAAGTTCAGTTCACATGACAGATGAATGACATTCCCACACTGCTCTTCCAAGTTTGCTCCTCAAGCAGGCTAAATGTGTTGCACAACAACATTACAAGCAGAAGCAATGCAGAACAGCTACTGTAGTGTATTTTGTGAACCAGAGTGGCTCCTGTCCCAGTTTCTGCTACCAGGGTAAGCAAGACATACTTTTGATAACACATGTATGAACTAAGAGACCCAGTAAGCCAGAGAACTTCCTTAATTAGAGTAATCACAACAATGAATGAGTGTGGGGAACTGGAGTCATGATAGTTAGAATGAGTGAGGTTTAATCTCTTCCCTGGTATGACTTCTGTCTTCTCTTTCTTTGTTTAAATGTGACTGCATCCATTTGTCAGCTGACAAGGAGTCCCATCCCATATTTGCAATTCCAAATGAATGACTCCTCTGAATCATTTTTCAAGAGATGTGTAGGAAGTCAATCTCAAGGGAAGGAAAATATTCCTCTAATCAAATTGATGTAGCCTACCCCTCACTGCAGCTTTAAGAGCAGTTAGAAGAGTTATTTTTGTTTGAAATTACAGAACTTGCCATTTAAGAAAAGAATTACATAGGTCTTGTAGCTGCATGGAATTCACACAGCTGTAATATTTAACTCTGAAACTGCTTTTAACTCTGGGAGAGTGTTTTTCTCGTGATAAGTCAGTTAATGTTTACTATATGGAGAGGTACTGTAGAACCTTTGCAGTCAAGGAAAAACAGATTTCAAATCCGCTGGGTGTTTCCACTTATGGGCGTTTCTAATGGAGATTCAGACAGCTGAAAAGTTGGAACTATTTCTTTCACTGCAAAGCTACGAACAAACTATGCAGAACTGCAATAAAATAAATAATTTCATTATTTTGAAAATAAGCAGCATTCACCAAGTCTGTAAAAGGGGCAAACCAGCGAATGCTGTTTCAAAGCTCCTTCATTCAATCTGTTCTCAGTGAGTGTGGCTTTGTTTTAACCATTCTATTCCAGGGGTTTGTCTGGGCAGCATGGAAATCAAGTGAGAGTTTTGCCCTTCATTTCAGCCTGTAATGAAGAACTCCTGAGAACAGTAAGAAACACAAAACGGTGAAATGTTTTGTCTAGATGTGAAGTCTGGTCCACACCTGTTAAAATGGAGAAAACCTTTTTTTTTTAATGAAGTGCCCCAGACTTTCTAGTCAGAGACTGTGATGTGAGCTAAGGTAACTCCCACTGCCTTTGGATCAGAAAATAGGGTAAAAGAGTAGTCAAATATTTTAGTTAAATCAAGAACCATTTGAAAGAGATTCAGAAGATTCTTTGAAAAATCAGTAAGAAAAAATACACACCAATTCTATTTATAATGTTTGGAGATAAACACATAATTTTTTGACGCCTCAATGACCTGGTTATACTTCTCATTCATTCTGAAACATGAAGCTGATGTTCTGATACAAGAAGGCGGATTGTGCTGGTATGATGTTTTATTTCTACTGTATTCACTGAAAGTAAGTGTGAAAAGTCAAATAAATAGTAACTATTCTTTTTTAATAGGACAGAGTTCCTATTTTTCATTGTATTGGTTATAAGAAATAACTAACCTAAAATGACAACATAAGATCGACTAATAGAAAAATTTTAGGTGTTAGATTAATTTATTTGTTCAGAAGATGTCACTAAGTTTTTCAAATTTATTAATACAAACTTTTAGAAGAAATTTGTTACCAGTGTTTGACCATGTGGAAATTTTTGTACAGTGGAATTTCTTCCCACTATTGCTATTTCTGTTGCCAACATTTCTCCTTTTTCTGTACTCATGATGCCTCCCAATAGCTGTGGAATCAACACATTCCATTAGTACACGACTTGTGCCAGGGTAATAGATACAGATTTTGAGACTTATTTTGCACTGAAATATTCATGGGCAAGAAATCACCCTTATACTAGATGAAAGCTTATGTTTTGAAATCTATTTTCATAGATATATATTACATATATATGTAAAAATATATGTTATTTTTTATTTTTGTTATTTATATTTATATATATGTTATTTATATAT
>VXBI01012051.1:0-27041 GCA_013397375.1 Toxostoma redivivum
TGGCGAGAGCTGCTGCAGGACGAGTGGATGGTGGAGTTGTGAGTGGGGAGCGGCGCGCTGGGGGTTGCCCCGGGAGGGAGCGTGTGGGGTATATGTGGGGTGTGTGGTGCGTATGAGGTGTGTGTGTGGGGTGCGTGTGTGGGGTTCGTGTGGGGTGTTTTGTGCTCGTGTGGGGTGCGGTGACAGCGCTGTGCTGCTCCCCCAGCTACGCACCCTGGTGTCCCGCCTGCGAGAACCTGCAGCCCGAGTGGGAGAAGTTCGCCGAGTGGGGAGAGGACCTGGGGGTGAACGTGGCCAAAGTGGATGTGACGGAGCAGCCGGGTGAGAGGGGCTGGGAAAGGCTCCTGATTTTTGGGATTTTTGGGGGTGCTCATCTCCAGTGTGTGCTTGTGGGAGGCAAACTAACAGGGGTAATAAAAATGTTTTGCTTATCTCTACCAAATGATTAAACGCCCTGATCTTGCTTAATAGAATCCCAGAATATTTTGGTTGGGAGGGACCTTGAGGAGCATCCCATTCCACCCCACTACCACACCTTCCACTATTCCAGGCTGCTCCAAGCCCCATCCAGCCTGCCCTTGGACACTTCATGGATCCAGGGGCAGCCACAGCTTCTCTGGGCACCCTGTGCCAGGTTTCACACAGGACGAGACTGTCACATAGTAAATAAAATGGGTACACTATAATGGATAAAGAGAATTAGGGGTTTTCTCCAGAACATGATTTCAAGGAGATTTTTGGCCATACTTTTGAAGCAAAAAGCAAGGTTTCAGCCTTGCCATTCCAGATTGTGCAAACAATCTGCTCTCCCTCTCCTGAAACTCTCCTGTCTCTGTGGGATTTGTAATCCTGGCCTTCCCTTTGCTGATCTGTTTCTCCAGAGTCACTTTTTGGAGCTTGCCTCACTTGGGTTATTTTCTTCATGCTTTCTGCAAATCATGTGTGCAAAGGAGAGTGTCCCTCTGAAGAGCTACAGCCAAAAGTCCAATGGAGCAGTTATCCCTGGGTATCTCATTTTTCCCATGGATAAACTTCCTTGCTCTTTGTCCAGGGACTTTTTTTGGTGTTTTTTGTGCTGCTTTGACATGCACGAGGTTGTGCTGGATTGCATTGAAAGGTTGATACCCAGGCCTGCTGTTGTATTTTGGGGTGTTACAACATTTCTTGCCTCTTTTTTCATAAAAACACTCAAAGTACTTTCAAAATCACTTTTCTTACAGGGTTAAGTGGACGATTTATCATCACAGCCCTCCCTACCATCTATCAGTAAGTACACAACACAGCAGGATTTTTTTAGGGGTGAGAGTGGGCATTTTTCCCCTCTTTTTTTGGGACAAATAAATGAGATTTATTATGCTCTTTAAGAATAGAAGCTGCTCTTCACTGACACAACCACTGTCTCACCTGCTATGACCTTGTGCTACCAGTTGATTTCTTTTCCTTTCCCTTCAGGCCTTATTTATTCTGACTTTCATGGGTGTTTCTGTTTTGCAATTGTTTTTCTGTAGGTTGATCTTCAGTGCAGGTGTGTGGCAAGGGGTTTAGGAAGATCATTATCTTTTTTTTTTTTTTTTTTTTTTTTTTTTTTTTTTTTTTTTTTTTTTTTTTTATGGAATCACAGCCTAAAGCTAGCCAAGGTATTTGTGGAGTCAGTGTTCTGGAAATAACTTAGAGTTAGTCCAGGTGTTTGTGAAATATTTTTTAGAGGCAATATCAGCTAAAAAAAATTAACACTGAAAAAGTGTGTAAAAATAAAGGTGATGGGAGGGGATTTGTTGGATGGAAACAAATGCTACACTTGGTGCTTGGATCATATAAAATGAAGGATTTTGTTGTTATTATTTTACAGTTGCAAAGATGGAGAGTTCAGGAGATACCAGGGAGCAAGGACTAAAGCTGCCTTCATTAATTTCATCAGTGATGAGGAATGGAAATCCATTGAACCAGTGTCCTCCTGGTTTGGTCCTTCCTCTTTCTTGTAAGTTTGGGGTTGGTTAATAATAAATTCAAATCATTAATAATATAATCTTTTCTGTAAGAATTTATTATTAGATGTCCTGAGGTGTGTCCTGTGTGTGGGTTTGTGAATGTCCTAATCCTTCCTCAGCTGTGGGAGGGTTGTCACCATAGCAGAGGTGACCTGAGCATTGTCACCATAGCAGAGATGTCCCCAAATTTACTTTAAGGCTTGAAAAGGTTGTGGTGGCTGCATTGTTTCCTAAACTCTTGTAGGAACCTTGCTGAAGTTGTTTGGTTTCTGTAGCACTGAGATGGTTTTGCCCAGTTAAATCCTAGGAAACTTCTTCTGGAAGGAAATCACAGAGGGATTCTCCATCAGGAGCTGACAGGAAAAAGGGGAATGGGTTGAAACTGCCAGAAGGGAAATTTGGATTTGATATGTGGAAGGAATTCCTGGCTGTGAGGGTGGTTCTCTTACAAAGTATTATCCCACACCAAGGAGTGTGTGAAACTGGCTGTTAACTTATTTAAGTTCTCTATTTTCTGTACTCAGACACAAAACTTAAGTGTCTGAAGATCTCTCAGCTCTTATAACCTGATTTTCTTTTAATAGCTTAATTTTTTGTTTTAATAAAATCTCCTGATGCTTCTTTCTTAATATCTTGACTGGAGTTCCAGCTGGTTTCTCTCAGATCATTGGTCCAGACAGAACAGAAAAGTAACTTGAAATTCACATGTCAGCAGATCCAAGCTAAAGAAATTTGGGGATTTATAGCTGTATGAGCTGAGGTTGTTGCACACAGGTTTGAGGCTGCTTTTAAAGTGTTCTCAGTTCCTCTTCTCTGCTTTGTTTCAGGATGAGCAGCATGTCAGCCTTGTTCAAGTTGTCCATGTGGATCAGGGTATCTGCTTCCATCTCTACTTCATTTTATCCTCAATGTGAAATTCAGCTCTTGCTGAAATGATTCTCTTGTCTTTTATTCCAGCATGGCCATGGCTATTTAACAGAAAACCTTGGAATACCAGTCTGGGGCTCCTATGCTGTTTTTGGATTGGCAACTTTGTTCTTAGGAATGGTCTTGGGACTTGTAAGTGATGTCCTTGTGAATTTATTACACTTGTGCTGCCTCTGCCTCACTTTTGGGGTACCCTGAGCTGGAACACAGGGATGGGGAGCAGGATGGAGCCCCCATAATCCATGGATGGGATCCACCTGGGGATAAATGGTTGGACTTGATCTTAAAAAAACAATTCCAATGTGCAGAATGTTTGGGAGTTTCAGCTTGGGATTCTTTTTTCCAGATGATGGTGTTCCTGGCAGACTGCATCTGTCCCTCCAAAAGGCACAGACCACCACAGCTCCAGCCTCAGCCAAGTAAGCCCACAGCAAATTTCCAATTCAGTGAAGCTGTTTGGTAAATCTCATTTATAGAAAAATATTAAATCCTTGTGTCTGCAGGGTGTGACATGGAGAGTAGAACTTTGCATTTGGGATTGAGGTCTCACCCTTAGAGTTTATAGTGGGTTGAGATTTTCTCTTTAGGTATTTTTAAAACTGGTTTTAGGGATAGAAAAAATTTTGAGAGCATTTTCCTACCTGCAAGTGAAATTCCACATGGGCAGGGAGAGAAAATCGAGTGGAGCTCTCAGTGTTGTGCTTGCCTATGATTTTAAAAAAGTGGATTTTACTTGGGAATGGTATTGATTTGTGCATTTTTCCTTTCTCCTTGAGGGAAACAAGGTCCAGAGTCAGCTCATCTGCTGAAAAACAGGTATGAAGAGCAAGAAGGAGCTGAGGGAGACATCTCAGATGATGAGACAGAGAGGAAGGAGGGCAGCAGGAGAGACTCATCCCCGAGCGGTGTCCGGCAGCGCCCCGTGCCCACTGCTGCTCCTCTGGAGAAATCTTAGCTGTGTTTGCATCAGGGTTAGTGTTTGAGTCAGCCTCTCAAAGGGAGATCCAAGTCAAATCCTTCAGCTTGAAGAGAAGAATGACTCCTGGCTTGGTCATGTTGCTGCATTTCTTGAATTTGGAGGAAATAATAATTAAAAAAAAAAAACAAACAAAGATGCATCCAAAGGATCCAAGGTATCCCAAAGGAAAACTTGCTGTTGCAAATGGCTGGAACTTCTCCTGGCTGTGTGCAGAGAAGTACCAAGGAATGATTGCTGTGGCTTCTGGAATGTTCCCTAGGGATTATTTGGAAGAGAATGTAAACCGGAGTCATTCTTGCATTAGGGAGCATTAGCAAGGAAAATGCACTCACCTGGCTGTTGGTGAAACCTCCCAAAAGGCTTCCCTGTCCTTGTACTGTCCTTGAGTATAAATCTCTCCAGCTGTGTGCCCTGAAGAAATACTGAGGGAAAAAGTT
Organism: Toxostoma redivivum; assembly: GCA_013397375.1. Classification (NCBI taxonomy): domain Eukaryota; kingdom Metazoa; phylum Chordata; class Aves; order Passeriformes; family Mimidae; genus Toxostoma; species Toxostoma redivivum. Next base: position 4,332 of record VXBI01012051.1, read on the forward strand.
CCTTTAGTCATGGAACTAAAATTCCTTTAGTTTAGGCTTTTTACATGACAAAACCTGCTTTTTGCTATGACAATGAGTGCTACAACCCACCCCCACCCAAAAAAACCCCTTTTTTTTTTCTTACAAAAAGCTGGAACTTAGCACAAGCACTCAGTGGGCTCCTCTGGCTGACCAGAAACCTGCTGCTTGCATCCATTTCTTCCAGAAGTGGCTGTAGAAAACTCTCTGAGCTTCTTGGCAAAGTAGTTTTTTTCTCTAGGAACAAGTGACAAGCAGCACCTTGAAGTCTTGTCTGTCTCTGTGACTCCACGTGGGAAGAGTTTACACACAGTTTACACTCTCCATTCCTCCTCCTGGCTGCCAGCAGGACTCTGCTTGTTTTTAATCCATCATTTCTTAGTCAAATCTTGCTGCAAATCCATGCAGGCTTGAAGTTAAAATAACTCCTTTCTATTTCTTTTTATTTTTTTTTTTTCTGTTTTCACAAAACCATTTTGGAACATTAAACCTGAATTTTTTCTTAAAAAAAAAAATAGTTTACTCATGTCTGTATGGTGTTTGTTTTCACTCTGTATAGAAATAAAAAGAATGCACATGCCCATTGGACCAATGTTGTAAAGAGTTTTCCATATTCTTTTAATTAAATTTTAATTCAATTCCAAAGTTTTTGCAAGGGAAGGATGAGCCTAATACTGAGCACATTTAGATTTTTTTGCCAAGCCTGTTTCTGATTTTTTTTGTTTGTTAGTTTGTTTAGCTTTATGGATTTTTAGCTTTTATTTGTAGTTATTTAGTTTTTTTTTAGTATTTAGTTTTTATTTGTAGTAATTTAGTGGGTTTTTTTTTAATTGTTCATCTGACTTATTTTTTTATTATTATTTTTTCTCCACTGGTGCTCTGGAATGACTTGACTTCATAGAAAGATAAACTGATGTCTGAAAGAGTCTTTTGGCTAAAATCTGAGTGTCCCCATCCTTTTTTAAAGATAAAACCTCTCTTGGTGTTGGGATGAAGGCCAGGATTGCCCTTAGGGTGTTGATTTTGTGGAATTGCCTTAAACCCCCTGAAAGTTTCCATCTCTTAGCCTCTGTCACTCAGAAATAAAGCAATAAATAAATAAATACTGAGGAGAAGCAGGAGCACTGTCTTTGATCAGTGGTGATTTTTCAGTTTGGAGGGGCTGGAGGAGACAGAAATGTTGTAGCTGGCAGGAAAAAGTGTTGAATTATTTTAAAATAAAACTCTGCTCCCTCCACTTGGGATAAATTGAAATGTAGCTTTTCTAATTGCAGAGATTTCTCATTTTTCAGTTTCACAACCAAACTTGGTGCAATATAGAGAAGCCACCCTGCTGACTTTTGGCTAATATTTAATTTAAAAACCACCCAACCTGGCCTTGGTTGTGCTGGACTTGTGGGCTCCTGCTTGGACAAGAACTTCCAGCATTAATTCACTTTTTTTCTGTGCCTGCTGCTCACTTCTCCCTGCCTTAGGCACTGAACCAAATCCCAAATCTGCCTTGTGGGAATCCAGCCCCTGCTTGGATTATCCATAATCCCAACACAATCCTGTGTTTGCTAATCTCACCCTTCACATTTTACATATTATTATGGTTTTATCCTGTGAATATTTAAGTTCCTTGCTTTATTTTTATTTTAAAAATCTCTATTCCAAAGAAGTTCACTGAGGCTGAGCAATGTAACCTGAGTGTAAGAGCCTGTCCTTTGTGTGTTTTGATGTTGCTTGAATATCAATTTAATTTTGTAAAAACCACACTGCCCTTTCCATATCACCTGGACCAGGCCTGTTTCACTCCAGAAAGAATTAATGACCTGTAACACTAATTTTGTTTTTCACAGAGTCTTCAAGTAAAAAAAAAACCAAAAAAACCACCAGTTTTGGATTCCTGTGTTTGTGTCTTTATTTTTTTTTTCTGGTCACGTTCTTGCTTAGTGATGAAACAGCTGCTTCCATGTTACCCTGAAGCTAAAAAATGTCTTTTTAAAAAGTCAGGTTTGAATAATAAATCAAAGTAAAGCTGCACTGAGTGATTTTTACTCAAGACTGGTTTGAGTCTTTTGGTTTCACTCATGCCAGGCTTAGCCAGAAATGGAGATAAAATGTAGTTTTGTGTAGCAAAAAATGTAGGCTGGAGTTCCAAATGATGTTTAAAATTCTTTTTTTTTTTTGTGGTTGTTTTCTGTGGTTGCCCAAAATGTGTGAGGGGTGTGGGAGCTGCAGGGGGGCCCCTCCCCTCCCACACTGCATCCACCCCCAGCAGCTGAAGGGATCAACACTGGGATTAATCCTGGAGTGGGAAGTTTAATTCCAATTTATGGCAGCTCTGAAGTGAAAGAGGCTTGGTGGGGAGGAGACAAATCCAGACAAGGAATGCTCCATCTCTGCCCTTGGGAATGGCTGCTGGTAGCTCTGAATTTATGTGGAATTTTCTGGAAAAGTGCAATAATGCTCAGCTCCTCCCTGACAGGAGTAAGGAATTGAGAAGAATCCCACAGGAACTCAGGGGATGCTCATCCAAACCTCATTCCCCTCCTCTCCCACTCAATGTGTTACATCCAACAGGAAATAATAGCAGAAGGGAAAAAAAAAAAAACAAAAAACCAAGGGGAAACTCAAACAAGTATTTTTTAGATATTAAAATTGCTGGGAATGGCTTGATGGGAAAGAAAAGTCTGGCAGCTGTTGGAGTTTGCCAGATTGGGTTGGAAATCAGTGGTTTCAGTTGTGATAGTGATTGATGGGGAAGGAGAAATTCCAGTGTTTGGCACCAGTTTAGAAACCCCAAATACAATCTCAATTTTAAGGTTTCTTTGCTTTAAGAACGTGGAATTGTGTTTCCTGTAGGGGTTTTGTTTTTGGAGTTCTTGGTTTGGCCTGGACAATATCACCTTTGGCCCTTCCCTGAGTTATTCCCGACTCTTGGACCAGCTTTTCTTTACCTTCCAAACTCCCTACCTTAATTAATTAATCCTGACTTTTCGACATTCTGCCTGGACCTGCCCTTTTTCCTCGTTTTTCCCTGCTTGAAACTTCCCATCCACAAATTTCACTTCCATTTAGCCTTGCTTACAGAAATTCCCTTTCACTGCAAGGCAGATCCAAAGGGAGAACCTTTAGGTCCTTGGAATTCTGCCTGCCCCAGGTGGGATCCCAAAAACCAGGAGGAATCCTGGGCAGGATGGGTTGAGGTGGATGTGAGTGATGTCCTTGAAGTGAAGGCAGGTTCTGAAATCCCTGTGAACATCAGAGGGGGAAAAAGCACCAGTGAAATGTGTGTGCCTCCAAAAGGTTTTTTTCTAAATTAAATGATGTCTCTATCAAGGAGCTTTTAAACTGCAAAATGAGAAACCATCAATACAAGGTCACTATTAAAGATAACATTTCTCTCAGCTGTGCTTTTCCTTTCAGAGTCTTTCTGTTTTGCTAAGCCTGGACCTCAATGCCCTTTTTTTCCCCTTTAATGTGGCTGCTGATTCCTCAGGAAGATTCTCTCTGAAATTTCCTTTAAATTCCTGGCAGGTGGATGTATCAAGAATCGAGGAGAAGATGTGTTTGGAGTAAAGATTTCTGGGGTTTGGGATAAATGGTTCTGCAAGGATAAGCAGCCATTTCTCCCTCTTCCTCCTTTTCTCATCCCCTTGCCAAATATTTGGCAAGTATTTGAAGCGTGGTCTGTATCCTTCCTTCCTTCCTGGAATCCTTCCTTCCTTTTTTCCTGGAATCTTTCCTTCCTGGAAATCCTTCCTTCCTGGAATCCTTCCTGGAATCCTTCCTGGTTTTACTGTGGGCTCTGTGTGTTCCCAGGAGCAGGAATGTCACCCTGTGTGCCCACCTTGGAACATGACATGTTCTCCAGAATTCCCAAAGTTTTTGAGATGCTGCAGGCTCTGTTGAGAGCAGTGAGGCCACAGCTCAGGAGCTGGTCCATGAAATCCCTGCATCAGGAGGAATAAAAACCAAACATTCCTGAAATCTGTGTGGTTCAGGGAGGACACTCTGGGAGTAATCCCGGTGTTTTCAGCTCGGTCAGGCTGATGGGTGTGGTGACACCTTGCTGAGGGAGCTTCAGGTTGATGCATCACTGGTCAGAGCCCTCAGCGAGGGTGATCCATCCCTTTCCCTTTACCATCCATCCCTTTCCTTTCCCCTTCTATCCTTTTCCCGACTCATCCTTTTCCCGATCCATCTTCTTCCCCATCCTTTCCTTTCCTTTCCTTTCCTTTCCTTTCCTTTCCTTTCCTTTCCTTTCCTTTCCTTTCCTTTCCTTTCCTTTCCTCTTCCCCGATCCGTCCCCCTCCCGATCCATCTCCTTCCCAATCCATCCCTTTCCTGATCCATCCCCTTTTCCCACCCATCCCTTTCCCGATCCATCCTCTAATCAGCACCCTGGGATCCGAGCTTTCCCTGGAATTTTCCTCCTGTCTCCTTAAGCAGGAGATTCACCAACCAACCCTGCCAGGAGCTGCTGGCCCCGGGGGGAAGTTGATTTTTGGGATGCTCCCCTGGAATTCTGCATCCAGGGCTGGAACTCCAGCCACCATGGGGTGGTGCAGTGAGACCTCGCAGGGAGGAGAGGCTGCCGGCACAGCCCCTCGCAGAAAGGCCATAAAGAAACCTTTAAAATCGGTATTTTTGCGAGATTTCCTGATCGAAATCCCTCCTGTGGTTGCTGGAAATGCCTCGTTTGTCTCCTGCACGCCCAGGAAAGGAGAAGCCGGGTGGAGCCTGGAGAAATTCGGGCAGGATCTGGCTGCAGGTCAGGCTGGGGAAGGTGCAGGTGGGGCTCCTTCTGCTGCCTCGGGAGCAGCCCTGGGACATCACTCCTTGCTTTTATTTAGCATAATTAGAAGTTTAGGATAATTAGGACTAATATTTAATGCTCCTCACCCTGCTCCAAACAGATCTGCTCCAGCCTGGGTGTGCTTAAATAGATTTTTATTTTTTTTAAAAAGTATTTTAAAAAGGATTTTGGAGCACATTTCCTAAAGGGCTGCTCCAATTTGACTCCGGAGAGTTGTGGAAGAGGTGAGGCCAGAAGAAGAGAAAGGAACCATCCGACCACGTGGTGGCAACGTGGAGATGCTACAGAAGGATTGTTTGGATTGCTGTTCTTCCCTGAAGGAATTTTCACTTCTACAGAAACACCTGAAGTTAATTCATGGCTTCAAAGAGAGTTGTAAAAGCAGGAAATATAAATATTTTCATCTATGTCACCTGACCCTGTGGATGGTCACTGTGGCACGGAGCAAACAAATAGAAAAAACAGTTTTTATGGGTTGGTGAGAGCTTTCTGAATGAAAGGATGTCAGGAAATGAATAATTAAGGCTGAGCCAGAGGAAGTGCAGTGGGGAGGCACCTGGCAGAGGGACGGGGTTTGGCTGAGGTAAAGGCAGCACAGGGAAACCTCCAGCTCCTGCACTGGGCTTTGCACAGATGGATTTGTTTTGTGGAGATTGAGATCATCACTTGGATTTCCAGGCCTGGGAGTGAACAATGAGACATTGGGAGGCTGAGGAGAGACTTTTTGGCTCTCCACAATGCCCTGAGAGGAGGGGGCAGCCAGGGGGGGTTCAGGCTCTGCTCCCAGGGGACAGGGACAGGAGGAGAGGAAACAGCCCCAGGTCATGCCAGGGGAGGTTCAGGTTGGACATCAGGAAGATTTCTTCATGGAAAGGAGGGTCAAGCATTGGAACTGCCCAGAGCAGTGCTGGAGTCCCCATCCCTGGAGGGATTTAAAAGCCATGTGGATGTGGCACTTGGGGACAGAGGTCAGTGGTGGCCTTGGCAGTGCTGGAGGAATGGTTGGACTTGATGGTTTTCCAACCTCAACAATTCCAGGATTCCATGGAAGCTGTCCAGAGCTGTATTCCATGGCAGATGTGTCCTCAAAACCTGCTGGGATTTCCCTTGCCCAGCTCTGTCCTGCTCCTTCCGATTTTTCCCACTGGGTATCGTGCTGGAAGAGGGAGCCAGCAGAGAGGGGAGTGTGGGAAGGCAGGAAGCTGCTGGTGCTGGCTCTGTGGGGCAGGAGATGGAGAATTCCAGGGCAGGAGCAGCGTTTTGGCTGCTCCAGGGAGAGCTGGGCTGCTCTGTGTGTGCTCCTGGCTGGAATTGTGTGGAGGGGAAGAAAGGCTCTGGAATGGGCAGGTGGTGAGCAGAGCCCAGTCCTGCCCCGGGGCTCTGCCTGTGCTGCAGCTGCAGATCTCTGCATTTTCTGCCCTGTGGATGAATATAAAAACCCAGTTTTCTCTTTCAGGGGTTTTTCCCCTCCGTTGGCTGCGGCGCCGGGAGCCAAATTTGCTGGGTGCCCACGCCTGGTGTGCGTGTCCTGGCAGGATCCCCAGCAAGGCTGGGCTCTGCTGGGTGTCCTGGGGGAGAACAACAACCTGGTGCCACCTGGCCTGTGCCACAGGGAAGGTGTGACCCGTGGGGATGTGCCCACCTTGGACCTGGAACTGCTGGAAATGCCAAAGAAATGGAATGTGGGAGCACACAGAATAATCCTGCCCTGGAAGGAGAATATGGGAAAGGAGGCTTGGTACTAAATTTGGTGTTCAGCCTGGAGAAGGGAAGGATTCAGGGAGACATTAAAACCTTTCCAGTGTCTAAAGGAGCCCCAGGAGAGCCGGAGAGGGACTTGGGACAAGGCATGGAGGGACAGGACAAGGGAGAATGACTTCAGGCTGGAAAAGGATAGATGTGGGTTGGGTATTGGGAAAGAATTCTTGGCTGTGAGGGGAGGAGAGGCTGGTACACATTGCCCAGAGAAGCTGTGGCTGCCCCTGGATCCCTGGCAGTGTCCAAGGCCAGGCTGGACAGGGCTTGGAGCACCCTGGGACAGTGGAAGGTGTCCCTGTCCATGGCAGGGGTGGCACTGGATGATCTTTAAGGTCCCTTCCAATCCCCAAAGTTCTCTGGCTCTGTGGAATTCCTCATTGCTGAGTTTTGAGATGAGATTTTCTCCATGGTGTCTGTGGCACAAATGAACTGCAGTGATTATCTGCTGGCTTCAGTACCTGGAATAGGCAGGACAATGTCACAAACCAGTTTAGTGCTGCCTCCCAAAACAAACAGGAGGACATGGAGCGGAGCTTGGTGACCCTTGTGGGTCCCTTCCAACTCAGGACACTCTGTGACTCTTTTCTGTGATTCCATGGCATTTTTAGTTCTTTCCACACCCCCATGAGCTGCAGGAGGAGCTTGCTGGTCCCTGCAGGCAGAGCAGCTCCAGCACGGAGCTGTTTCCAGATCCTGCTTCATCCAGGAGCAGCAACAGCAGCTGAGCAGAGATGCAGGATCCTGTTTTGGAGATTTCCCATTTCTGGTACCATTAACCCTCCCCTGGCCTCTGGGTTATTTTCCCAGCTGGGCTGATTAATCATTCCCTGTCCCTTTAGTCTCTTGGCCATCTCCTCAATCCTTTCAATCCCAACATGTATTTCTTTTTATCAGGCCTTTCCCCTGGATATTTTTTTCTGGCTGGCTTTGCAGACATGGTTTATTTACAAATCTGCCCAGAATTGGCTCCAAGTGACGTGGGTGCTGGTTGAAGGAAAGCTGATTTTTGACAAAGTCAGCACAAGAATGGGAACAGATGGGCATGCTGATGAATTTGGTTTTGCTAAATGTTGTCCTCCTGCAAATCAGCTTGCTTTTCCCTATTAGCCTAAGAAGCAGTAAAAAAGGATTTAATTTCTCTAAACATTTCCCCTTAATGATCCACCTCTCCAGCTCAGAGATGTATATGGCTGCTTATCAGCAGAGCAGCTGATTTCCTTCCACCGAGAACTGACTGTGATTTTAAGGTGATTTCTGGCACTTCTCCCTCCCTGGGGTGAGAGCTGTGCTTAGGAGAGGTGGTTGCTGTTTTGAAGTGGTATCAGTTCAGGGGTTTATATGTGTTTAGTTGATTTAACTGAGCGATTTTAATATTTTTTTTATTTTATTTTTGATTTTTGAAGGCACATTTTGGAGGTGCTGCCATCCCCAAGTGTCACTGGCGAGCTCCAGCATCCACAGAGCTGCATCCCTGTGGCCCTTGGATGCAGGAGGAGGCAGGAAAAGCCCGGAGGAAAATAATTTCCCAAGTTTTGGGCTGGAATGAGGATGCAGCAGGGATGGAATCAGCACACAGCAGCACTGGGCATGGAGTGCTGCAGCACTCACAACGTGCTGGCACCATCCTCTGCCAAGAACCTCAGGAAAACCTGGCACAGTTGCACACAGGGAGCAGCCCTGGCACAGCCCCGGGGCTGTGTCTTTCCCTCACTCCCTGCCTCTCAGAATCCGTTTTGGTGTTTTCCCCGAGCTGTGTAAAAGTTCTTGTCTGGCAGTTGGTGTGCCCGAGCTGGAATCAATCTGAGCTCTTTAGTTTTCACTCTCAAGGTTGTTTATTCTTTTCTTATCTGGAATATTTCTCTCAGCCCAGCCAGGTCTGTCTGGCAGGGCAGCCATGGCACACTCTCTGCCCTTCAGGGCAGTTTGATCTTTTATCCCACAAACTACGGACATGATGTTTACAATTATTTCCCAATTCCCATCATCTATGTTAGACAGTGAACTTCTACTCTAAACCAATCCCAAAGTGCCAACTCCACAATAGAAAATGGAGATGAAGAAGAAGAACAAAGAAAGACCAAACACGTGCTTTTTCCTCCATCTTGTGTTCTAAAATCCCCATTCCCAAAAATCCTACAATCTCTATTTTCACTTTGTGATAACACTACTTAAACTACTGTGACTTTTAGGTTCTCATCTAAAGCTGGTGATTTGTTCCAAGGGCTATAATCAACCCCACAGATGTTTTGGGATCATCCCAGGGTCTCAGAGCCCCCTGACAGGGTCTCAGCAACTCTGGATCCCAAAGGGATGTCCCAGACTCCGACACCTGCCCACAGAGCAGAGAAATCCTAGAGAATCCTCCCCCAGCCTTCCTCCATCCTGGAATGTGGCAGAGCCGCTGTCCCACTCACACCCCCAGTGTGACCATCCAGGAAAGCTCAGCTGTCCCAAAATGCTGAAAGCACCATGAGGTTGGTACCCTGACCACCCTCCCATCCAGGAATTCCTGATTCCCAATCTCCCATCCATCCCTGCCCTCTGGCAGTGAAGCCATTCCCTGTGTCCTGTCCCTCCATCCCTTGTTCCCAGTCCCTCTCCAGCTCTCCTGGAGCCCCTTCAGGTGCCCTCAGCTCTCCCTGGATCCTTCTCCTCTCCAGGGGAACATTCCCAGCTCTCCCAGAGCTCCAGAGCAGAGGGGCTCCAGCCCTTGGAGCATCTCCATGGCCTCTCCTGGACTCATTTTTATGTTGGGACACCCAGACCTGCCTTTCCTCTCAGCCTCAGGGGCTAAAACTTCTAAGCTTTGATTTTTATTCTCCTTTTCTCTCATCTCCTGAAGCTGCACAGCTCTGACTGATTCATCCCATTGGTCACACTGGCTTTAGTCTTATCCATCAGCCTGGAGCCACTGTCATCTCCTGCAGAGCATGGGGTGCTGCAGCATCTCCCTCTGCATGAGCCTGTCCCACCGTGCCCAAGCCCAGCCATAAATGGAGGCTCAAGATAAGCTGCAGGAGCCACCTCCCTGCTGGGCACTTGAATTTCTTAGGAGTTTCTTCCTAACATCCAGTTAAATCCATCTTCCTTTGGCTTAAGGAATTCCCTCTTTTCCTGTCACTGCAGGCTCCTGCTCCAAGTCCCTCTCCAGGTCTCTTAGCCCCCTCTGGGAGGGGAATGAAATCCAGGAGAGATGAAATCTCTTTTGGGTTTTGTTTCTTCAGCTTTACCCTCGTGTGCTGGTGGCTCTGGGTTTCTCCAAACTTCTGCATTCCTGCCATTTGTCCTCTGCCTTGCTCAAACCATTCTGGAGAGCATCCTGTTGTCCCACAGAGTGATGGGACACAGGGAAAGGGTTCCCATTACCAGAGGACAGGGATCAATGGGATACTGGGAAGGAATTCCTGGCTGGGAGGGTGCTCACAGCTAGAGAAGCTGTCTCTGGATCCCTGGAAGTGTTCCAGGCTGGGTTAGATGGAACTTGGAGCAACCAGGGACAGTGGGAGGTGTCCCCATGGCAGGGAGTGGAATAGGATGGGATTTAAGGTCCCTTCCAACCCAAACCACTCTGGCATCCTGTGATTTGTGATGCAACACATCGAAACATGCAGAGAGAGAGAAATGGGAGGCATTTCTTCCATGTGCCAGTAAATCCCTGGGAGACAGACCCACCTGGCTGGATCAGAGAGCACTCCAGGGCTGCCTGGCTCGGCTCCCGGGCAGGATGCTCCAGAGCAAAGCCAGCCTGGATTAAAGGTTCGGTTAATGATTGCACAGATGGCTCGGACATCCGAGATGGATCATCCAAACCACGGCTTTGGAACTCCCCAGTGACAACTGCAGAGGGGGAGATCATCTTTCCTCTCCCACCCAGTGCCTGGTTTAGTCAGGGATGACACTTGTGCATCCTCAGAGCCATAAATCTCCCTAATGGGGATTTTCCCAGCGAGGGGAGTGCCGAGCTCATCTCCCAGTGATCCCAAAGATCCCAATGATCCCAATGCTCATCTCTCCAGTGGGAAACGAGGAAATTGTGCTGTGCATGGTGTGGGATAAATGAATCCAATGAAATGATGCTGGTTTAATCCCCTGTTAGGATAAATGGGAAAGGCAACGAGCTCGTCCTTCTAATGGGGGAATCTTGATCGAGGCTTCAGCGTGTGCTCTGTATTCACACAGAGCTCCATAGAATTCAAAACAATAATTAATAATAATAAATTTAATTTAATAATTCAAAAGCTCTGCGTTTCCTCCTTTAATCACCTCATTGTATTGGATTTTCCAGATGAAGAGTCCCTTTTTTTATGAGCTCCTCCTCTAAGATTGAAATATGGGGTTTAATTTTCTCCCCTTTATTTATTTATTTCAGCACCAGGGGCTCTCAGCCCTTCCATGGAGCTGCTCCCCTCCAAAGGAAAGAGAAAATTCCAGAGGATGTGACTGCAATGATATCCCAGGAGCTGTCAGGAATGAGCCAGAGTGTGGCTGCATGGTGAATTATTGATAAGGGAATAATAGCAGCTGGAGATAATCTCTCCCATGGAATACAGGGAATAAATCTCTGCTGTACAGGGATGTAACAGTGGTGGGAGTTTTGCACCATTTCTTCAGTGGTTTGTTTTAGTTTTTTTTTGTTTTCACTCAGAGTTAGGATTAATACACGATGGAAACAGGTTTTCTTTGGGCTTGGTTGTTTATTAAATCTTATCAGAAAGTACAGAGTGTGTGACAGTACTTTTAGCTACTTGCTAGAAGTGAGGAAAAATGGAGGAAGATTTAGTTGCTACAAGGTTTCTTAAAACTAAACATTTAATAGAGAATTAACACCTATACTATTTATATTTTTAACCCAATAACTAAATTCCCATGACCCTCAGTGTGACACTGAGTGACCAACCAGAAACTGCTCCCTGAAACCATGGAGAAGGAGGATGAACAGTGAAAGGGACACCACCCAAAATCCCCCATCTTGTCCCGTTCCTATTTCTATATTATAAAAACCCCAAATTCTCCTGGGGGTCAGTCAGGGTCAGAAAGCACAGAAAGCTCAAAACTCCCAGGCTTCTGGGTTCCTATATCTTAAAAACCCCAAATATATATACTATACATATACTATGTTCTAAAATATATTATAAACGTATATTTATTTATATTATATCNCACCGAGAGCTCAAAACTCCCAGGTTTTTTTGGGTTTCTGGGTTCTGATCCCCTCCTGCAGGGTTGCAGTGGTGTTGTAAGAGCTGAAATGAGGGACTTTAGGCTGCTCTTTAAAATTTAATTTTTTGTATTTAGATCATACAGCAATTTATTTATTATTTAAAATTACAATGTATTATATACTTTTCTTTCCAGAGCATTTTAATACATGACAACTAATTAATACTTTTATTATTACTTATAGCCTGTTATAATTACTAACATCATCATATTCATGCTACTATTTTCCAATTACAAAAATTAGTATGCTATAGTTTAAGCTAGAAGTTGTTTTTAGTTTTCTTGTAGTGGAAAATTTGGAGATTTTTTTTCCCACTTGCAACATTACCTTTTTTGTCCACTTGCGAAATCTTTTTTGTTTGGTAAAACATTTTTTTGTTTGAGGTGAATTTATTTTTTGCTCTGAGCTATAAAAATCCCTTCCAATTTACATGCTAACACAGCTTTTGCCTTTTAGTTTTCCAGTAAACTGGCTCAGCAATTTTTTTTCTTTTATATCAAAATTTGCTTTTATTTTTATTCCTTCTTCAGTATTTACATTTAAAGATCTTTCTGTTCTATATCTGTGAAAGTTTCTTGTTAAATCTCCATCCATCCAGGAGCCAGGCTGGGATGGGGATGGGATACAGGGATGGGATGGGATGGGATGGGATGGGATGGGATGGGATGGNTGGGGATGGGATGGGGATGGGAATGGGGATGCAGCTCCTCAAATCCCAGCTTTTGTTTTCTTCCCCGATACTGAACACGAAGAACAGAACCCTGAGGTGAGGGGGTGAATTCTCTGCTCTCTCTGCTGCAGAGCAGGGGGCTGAGCAGCACAGCTGGGCTGGCTCTGCAAACACCACCAGGCTGGTACAAATCCCACGTTGGGGACACCTGGTCCTGTCACCAACAGGATCTGCCCAGCCTGTGTGCTTCCAAATTCCTCTGCGCACCCAACATCCCCTCCAGGCATTTCTCTCTTCCTTTGTGGGGTGTGGTGGGATTTTCCCCTCTCCTCCTCATGCTCAGTGAATCACTTTGGGAGAAAAGCTTATCAAAACCGGTGGAAGCTCTTCCATTATTTAATTGGAAGCAAAACCATCACCCTGCACTGCAGGGATGCCCCCCAGCAGCTCTGCTCTGCAAGGAATTCTTCCTGGGAGGGTGGGGAAGCCCTGGAATAGAATTCCCAGAGAAGCTGTGGCTGCCCCAAATCCCTGGAATTTTTCCAGGTGAGGTTGGATGGGTTTGGAGCATCCTGGCATAGTGAAGGTGTCCCTGCCCATGGCAGGGAGTGAAATTAGATGATTCCAACCTTCCAACCCAAATTTTCATGATTCCTGCTGCAGACCTTCAGCACTGGGGCCCCTCCAGGCTCTGCTGCCAGCTCTGTGTTTTCCCAGATCTCTGGCTGGGCGTGTTTTGGGCACCAGCTTTTGTGGTGCCTGGCTGGAAGGGGCGCTGAGGAAGTTTCTCAGTCCCAGGGATGTCATTTCAGGGGTTGTGGTTTGGCTGAGCCACCGTGGAGAGCCACATCTGGACTGTATTTCTGGGAATCTATAGAGCTGAGCTCTGTGTTCCCACTCAATTACAGTGGGACACTTGTCAGCAATTTCTTGTTTTTATTTCCTGCGACTTTCCAAACTTGGTTGTTTAAAAAAAAAAAAAAAAGAAAAAAAGCAGGAGGAAGAAAAAAAAAAAAACCAACAACCAAGCAACAAAAATCCCAAAGCACATGACATTGGGTTGGAAGTGCACCAGAATGGAATTTTTCTGGGCAGGAATGACTCTACTTCTGCTGGAGCAGTGTGTGCAGGGAGAAGGAGCTGCCTTAATGAGCCTGTCAGTGTTCCATGGAATCCCAGAGTGGTTTGGGTTGGAAGGGACCTTAAAAACCATCTCATTGCACCTTCCACGAGACCAGGTGTCTCCAAGCCCCATCCAGCATGTCCTGGAACATTTCCAGGGATGTTTAAGAGGCACAATTCCTTCAATAATTAACTTTTGGTCAGCCCTGAGGTGATCAAGCTGTTGGATTTGATGATTGTGACAGGTCCCTCCCAGCTGAAATATTCCAGTCTGCTCCTGGTGGGGATCAGAGATGCTCAGTGCCCTGTTTTGGGCAGGGTCCAGGAGCACCTTCAGCACCTTTTGCATCACCCCAGAGTGATGCAAAATCCCCCCAATACCCTGATCCCTGCATCCCCCTCCTGCTGTGGGCACTGGAGTTGGAACAATCCCAAAATGAAGGCCTTCTTCCAGTAATTGCTGCCTGAAAACACATAATTAATTCTGATAGATTGAGATGGGAACTTTAAATTGATTTAATGGCAGGTGGAAAAGAAGAATGCCCAAGGGTTGCCAATTTCTGCAGTTTCACTTCCCTGATATATGTAGGAGCTTTGGAATAATCACATTTGTCATTAGCACTGTCAGTGTTAATACATTAAACCAGACTAGTGCTGAGTTGCTTTATTTTAAAATTTATTTTATTTTTCGGACCAAACTGATCACGCTTGCAAATTTCCTTGTTTTGGAAAGAAAGTGGAGAATCAGGGAATCACTGAGGCTGGAAAAGACCTTGAAGGCAGAGGTTGTCACCCTCTGTCTCTTATCTCATCATCACCTTGTCCCACAAGAGTCCTGCTTGTAGGTGTGGCATTAACAGACCCCGTGGATGTCAGAGCAGGGATGCTGGATCCCACAAACCTGGGGATTTTGAGCTTTCTGTGCTGTCAGGCACTGACCCCTGCAGAAAATTGCTTTGGACCTGAGGCCTTGGAGAAGGCTCCAAATTTGAGTGATGGAGTTAAAATCACAGGTGTGGAGTGAAATAGAAGTGTGTGATTGCACATGATGATGGGTTTTAAATTTGAGGTTTTTATAATATACTAATAGGTGTGGGACAAGATGGAGGATTTTGGGTGGTGTCTCTTTTGGTGCTCATCTTCCTTCTCCATGGTTTCAGGCAGTAGTTTCTGGTTGGTCACTCAGTGTCACTCTAAAGGTCATAGGAATTTAGTTATTTGGTTAAAAGGATAAATAATATAAGTGTTAATTCTCTATTAATTATTTAGCTTTAAGAGATCTTGTAGCAGCTGCATCTTCCTCCATTTTCCTCACTTTTAGCAGGTGGCTGGAAGTGCTGCTGAACTTTCTGTACTTTTGATAACATTTAATAAACATTTAATAAACAACCAAGCCTGAACATGAGAAAATTTGTTTCCATTGTGTATTTTTTAATCCTGGCTCTGAGTGAAGGCAGAAGAGACTCCAGACAAGCCACTAATTAAGTGGTGCAATCACCACCCTGTCACACAGGGATTGTCCCTGCTGGGCCTTGATTCCCCCCAAATTCCAGACCTATTGGAGCCAGCCCTGCAGAGTCACAGAGCCTGGCTCCTGGCAGCTCATTTTTCCTTGTCTCTTGGATCCAGCCCCGTTTAGCAGTGGAAGATCAGCTCCAGCAGGGAGGAAATCCCTCCTGGCCCAGGTTGGCAGAGTGAGCAGCTCTCAGCCCCCTCTGATGGCTTGGGCAGCTCTTGTGCAGATGGTGCTGGAGCCAAAACATCCCTGCTCCCCGATTCCCAGGGCTTTTCCCAGGCATTGGCACAAACATTCCTCCTGCTGGAACCTCTTGGGCGTCCCTTCTGTGAGAGAGAACATTCCCAGTGCAGGCCTGGATCCCTGATCCTGCTCCTCACGAAGCCTCTCAGGAGAGCAGGGAGCCCAAAATGTTTCCCAGCCCCTCTGAGCAGGTGCTGGGAGCATTTGGGAAGAGCAGACCATGCTGGGAAGGAATCTGCTGCTGGAAAAACATCCAGGAATTTCCCACTCGAGGTCACCTTGGGCTGGTCAAAGCCATTGGAGTTGTTTAGTTTGGAGAAAAGGAGGCTCAGGGGGGACATTTTCACTCTCCACAGCTCCTTGACAGGAGGGAGGAGCAAGGCCAGGCTCTGCTCCCAGGGAACAGGGACAGGACAAGAGGAAAAATTCTTAAACTACACCAGGGGAGGTTGAGATTGGATATTGGGAAAAAATTCTTCATGGGAAGATTTGTCCAGCCCTGGCACAGTGGAATCTCCATCCCTGGAGGGATTTAAAATCCATGTGGATGTGGCACTTGGGGACATGGGCAGTGGTGGCCTCAGCAGTGCTGGGGGAACATTTGGACTCAACAATCTTCAAGTGCTTTCCCAACCTAAACAATTCCATGATTCCATAAGAATCCGTGTCCTGCCAGCTGCTGGGAACAGATGGCTGCTGCTCTCCCTTTCTTCTTGGGACAGCTACAAATCAGCACATGCCAACCTCATTCCCAATTTTTTTTTTGGGAATGCTCATCCTGGGAGCTCATCCTGGCCTTCCCAGCCTCTCCACTTCTGTGCCATGGCCATTCCCACCCCACACATGCACTGCTTTCCTCATCCCAGCCTGTGGAGGGGCCAGTCCAGGCTCTCCTGCAATATTTATCCCACAGGAAGCTTCACCATCTGCTGCCTCCTCTGATGCTCCCCAGGACCGGCTCTGCTGCTTTTCCAGGTTTTCCTGTGGAGCTGCAGGCCTGGGGCCGTGCTGAGCTTTGTGCTGCCCACCCAGGGGTGACACCAGAGCTGCTCTGCATCCCAGGGCTCTCCCATGGCACATGTGATGCTGTGGCAGTGCAAAAAAAAACAAAACAAAGTGTTGATAGGGGTAGATTTTTCTTCTCTGATTTGTTTTTTTTTTTTCCTTCATCAGCCTTACAAACATCCCCAACCAAACTCAGGAGAAATTCTGGGTTTTCCTTTCCTCTTGTTTCTCGTTTCCTCTTCGTGCTCATTTTGTCACTGCTCCTTTTGGGATGAAACCTCACCTCATCTCCCTTGATTTGTCCCATCCCTCACCCTGGAGGGAGCTGACACTTCCACCTTCCTCCTCACCTCGTCAGAGCTCCCCTTGTACTTTATCTCCCAAATTAATTTGTCCTGTGTCAGCTGCTCGCTCGTTCTTGCAATTATTTTCTTCAAGGCTGAGGAAGCAGCACTTGATGGGGATCTTTTCTCACAGGATGCCTTCATCAGTAAATCCAAAAAGTGCTGCCAGATGGAGCTCCTGGAGCTTGGCTTTATCCAGAAGGTTTCCCTGCAAGACTCTGAGCCCCCACCCAAATGCTCCAGCATCCCATGGGATTCTCATGGGTTGGAGGTTGATCTGAGGAAAGGTTTCCAAGCCTTGCACATCCTCTCCAGCTCTGCAGCATCCCATGGGGCACCTGAGTCCCCCATGGAGGGGAATTCCTGGTGGGAATTGGGGGACTGAAGCTCTGATGGGGTCACTGCTGTGCATCCAACACTCAAAGTTGTGTTTGTGCTGTCACTGATGCCAAGTTTTGAGACTCTCAGAGTCCTGGAGCTGCTCTGAATTGCAAATTTCCCTCTGAGTCCTGATCCTGGGATCTGAGTCACTGCATAATCCATGGCCCCAGGGCTGAGGGGTTCAAATGCAGGAGAAGAGTCATGGAGTCATGGAATGGGGAGAGGAAACCACGTCTGGGAATGTGTCACTCTGCTTGGAGCTGACACACCATGGCCATGGGCTGGGAGTGATGATCACAGGCTCCCTGGGCTCCTACAAAGGGCAGGGAATTGTTGGGATGAGTCCAGGAGAGGCCATGGAGATGCTCCAAGGGCTGGAGCCCCTCTGCTCTGGAGCTCTGGGAGACCTGGGAATGTTCCCCTGGAGAGGAGAAGGATCCAGGCAGAGCTGAGGGCACCTAAAGGGGCTCCAGGAGAGCTGGAGAGGGACTGGGGACAAGGGATGGAGGGACAGGACACAGGGAATGGCTTCACTGCCAGAGGGCAGGGATGGATGGGATATTGGGAATTGGGAATTCCTGGCTGGGCTGGAATACCCAGACAAGCTGTGGCTGCCCCTGGATCCCTGGCAGTGCCCAAGCCTGGACAGGGCTTGGAGCAGCCTGGGACAGTGGAAGGTGTCCCTGCCATGGCAGGAGTGGGACTGGGTGGGATTTGAGGTCCCTTCCAGCCCTGGCCTTGTGGGAGCACAGCTCTGTGTCACCCCCAGCACAGCTCAGGTGTGGGAGGAAAGAACTCTGGCCCTATAAATCCCCTCCCTTCACAGACAGAGTCACCCTGGAGCAGCAGCCAGGCTGTAAATCACTGCTCACGCTGGTTTTGGGCTGTTCCCATATTTTGGGTCTGTGCATGGAGAGTCAGAGCAGCCCCAGATGGCAACATTCCAGCTGTTCCCTGTGTGCACTCCCAGGATTTACAAGGGCAGGGATCAGGGGCTGGGTAAGGAGCTGGAAGGAATCACCAGTTAATAAACTGGGGGAGCTGCAGCTCTGGGGGGATGTGGGGAGTCCTACATGGAAACCAGGCATGGCTTTGCTGGAAGGAACCAAGAGAGATGGAGATGTGACTTTGAAAATAGGGGGAGAAAAGAACAATCCATGCACTGAAGAGATCATGAAAATAATGGACATTTATTTCTTTGCCTCTATATTTTCCCAAATGTGGGGTGGAGAGGTCCCATGGACAGTGCTTGGAGAAAGAGGAGTTGATGGTAGGGGCAGGAGCACAAGGAGGGCAGATCCTACTCCAGGTTCCTGAAGAATTCCTGCAGCTGTTCCTTCTCTGCCCCTAAAACAAGCACTTGAAGATGATCTGGGCTCGTGCTGCAGTTCTCAGTGATTTCAATGATATTTGTCAGTGCCCAGGAGCTCCCCAAACCAACCCCTGCCTTACCTGCAGGAAGGACTGGGGGTCACTTTAAACCCTTGGTGATATCCATCTGGTTTTCCTGTGAAACCTAGCCAGGAGAGCAGACACAAGCCAGCCTGGGAACAAGACACAGCAAGTCTCACAGCAGAGTCCTGAAAATTCTCTGATCTGTATCAGGACAGGAATTCTGGAGCAGAGCAGAGCAGAGCTGCACTGGGTCAGGGTCATGGAATCATGGAATTATGGAATTATGGAATGTGGAATAGCCTCACCTGGAAGGGACCCACAGGGATCATCCAGAGCAGCTCCTGGCCCTGCACAGACCCCCCAACACCCCAGCCTGGCAGTGCTGTTCAAACACTCCTGGAGCTCTGGCAGCCTCGGGAATGTCACCATTCCCTGGGAGCCTGGGCACTGCCCAGCACCTCTGGGGGAAGAATCTTTTCCACTGGAGAGGTGAGAGCCTCTCCTGGGGGCTGAGATGCTCTGCTGGAGCAAAGGTTGTCCTGGCTTTAGGAGGAGAGGAAACGGAGATGGGAATGTGGGGGATTTCCATGGTGTTGCAGGAGAAAGCCCAGAGGAGGCACAGCTGGAATCTCATTTGAAGCATTGCTTTTTTCCCCCTCTCTGATTTTAGTTGTTGTTTATCTGCAGCATCAAATTCTGCCCTTATCTCTTGTTTGTTGCTCTGTTTCCAAGGCTCTGAGAGCACCAGAGGAGGCAGAAGCAGCCTGGGGTCAGATGAGGGGACCTCTGGCTCATCCTGGGGTGGGGAGCCCTCAGAGCCCAGCGAGGGGGATGTGTTTGTGTGCTGGGTGCCCTCTCTAAAGTTCCTCATAAAATTCACAAACCCATCAAGATCAATCCCTGTGCCAGCTTGGCTCATCAATACTTCAGTGCTCGTCTCCTCCAGCCTCTTTGAAGGGATTATTTTAATATGCAGCAGCTCCTCAGACGTGGATAATGAGGGGTCAGGAGGATGCTTTTGTGTGCTCAGGATGTGTCTGCAGCTGGGCTGCTCCTCACTCCCTCCTGCTGGGGCTGCCAGAACATTCCTCTGGAGCTTCCCAGCTCCTGGATTCCTGGGGTGCACCCCGGCCTCGTGCTGTGTCTGCTGCTGGCACTGGGGAAAAGCCAAGCTCTGAGGACAACAAATCTGTCCCATGGCTGTGGGGACAGAGGAGACCCCAGACTGCCTCTCCTTAGGGGAGAATCCCATTATTCAATGGATAAACTTTCCCTTTTTATCACAAAATTTTGCCTGTGGAATGTTATTTGGGCTGTATTTGTGTTGATGTTTTTGGAAACCTCCTGTGTTGAGAAGGTTCCTCATCCTTCCTCCACTTCCAGGAGGATTTTCCCATCCTGCTGCTGAACTGGAGCTCACCCTGTGCCAGCCCTGCAGGACGCCAGGCACGGTGACAGATTTTGGGATGGGGTCATGGCAGGGAGGTGTCTGGAGTTACTGGAATGCTGGCTGTGGGCTCCAGGGGGGCTGGGATGGAGGAGCCACAGGGAGTTGCTGTTTTCCTTCTTTCCCTGACAAGGCTTGGGTTTGTTTGTTTTTCTCATCCTTGTTTGCAAACTCATTTAGTGTAATAACAGCCCTGCTGGGCTTTTAAAGGACAGGTTTCTACCACTTGGAAAAGGAGATTCAATGGATCAGGAGCAGGAGGGTGGTCTCTGCTATTTCAAGTATTTTTCTCTCCCAGACATCCTCTCTCCAGCCTTACCTGCTCACCACGGAGGGGCTGGAGCAGAAATCTCCAGGGAGATGCTCCAAGGGCTGGGACACATTTCTAGGGGAGCCAGGCTGGGAGAGCTGGGGAGGAGAAGGCTCCAGGGAGAGCTCAGAGCCCCTTGCAGAGCCTAAAGGGGCTCCAGAGAGCTGGAGAGGGACTCTTCATCAGGAACTGTCATGATAAAACAAGTGGGAATGGGTTTAAATTGAAAAATGGGAAATTTAGCTTGGATATATGGAAGGAATTCCTGGCTGTGAGGGTGGTAGGCCCTGGCACAGGGTGTCCAGAGAAGCTGTGGCTGCCCCTGGATCCCTGGAAGTGTCCAAGGCCAGGCTGGATGGGGCTTGGATCAACCTGGAAGGTGTCCCTGGCCATGGACCTGGGTGGAATGGGATGAACTTTAAGGTCCCTTCCAGCCCAAAGCATTCCATGACTCTGTGACTTTGTGGAGGTGGTGATGTCACTGCTGTGCTGTGATTTGGGAAAAGCTCACTGGGAGCTGCTCCATCCTTCCATGGCACAGCAGGGAAGGGTGTCCCAGTGCTGGGGCGTGGCAGGCACAGGGAGCTGGGATCAAAGCCACAGCTGTGCCCAACTCTCCTGACCAGATGTGGCTTTTGATAAAGGAACTGGGTGATTATTGCTCCGCCTCCACGGAGTGTGTGCAAATCATTAAGTGCTTATTAATTCCTCATTAAATTCCAAGCCTGAGCAAGTGTGGGGAAGGATTCACTCCACGTGGCTCGGCCTCAGCACTGAGGATGTCACACCTTGATGTGCAAGAGGGTTTGGGTGGCCCTGCCCACCCTGAGGGATGTTCCTGCTCCAGGGCATCCAGCACTTCTTGGGAAGACTGTCCTTGAGGAGATTCCTGCCCTTTCACTGCGCCAAATAGGATGGGATGAATCCCAGAAGACCATCCCCACATCCTCAGCCGTTGTCCCATTGCTCCCAGCTGACTTTGGAAGCTGTGAGCAGGCACAGTGACAGTGGGGACAGCTGGAGGGTGACACCAAACCATGGCCACCAAAAGCCTTAGCAAAACACAAACCCCACAGTGCCACTGGTAACTGGGCTTTTTTTTTCCTTCCAAAAAGAGCTAAAGTAAAGTACAGAAATATTTACAATACAATAATAAAGTCAATAAATAACATCCTCAAGGAATGCTGGGCAGGCACAGGCTCCAGTTTTTCTCTCCAGGAGGTGAAGGGTCCACGAGCCAGCAGCAGAGAATTAATTGCACAAATCACGAAGCATTTTTGGTTCCTGGGAGCAAATTAGGGCTCATCAAGGAAAACTTGCCAGAGATTCCTTTCCCAAAGCACTTCTGCAGGGCTGTGAGATGAGCACTGGGGGTCTCTAAAGCACATTTTGGGGTTTGCTTTGAGCTCATGAGGTTATTCCAGCACGGACCAGGGGGGCTGGTGGCCCTTTGGGTGAGACCCTGTGGAGATGTTTTCCGAGGAGGAGAGCACGGGATGGTTCTGCAGGAGTGTGCAAGGCAGAGGAGAATCCAGGGAGGGGCGGCTGCGGGTGGAGCAGGGACAGGCAGAGCCGGCTCGGCCGCTTCCCACGCCCCAGAGATTCCCTCGGAGGTGGCTGCAGGCTGGAGGCAGCGCTGAGGGGCTCCGGTGGCTCCTCAGCCTCTGCTTTCCTCCTTGTCTACGTGCCTCGGGTTTTGGATTTTATGTTTTTCAGAATCTCTGCTGCTGGGTGTGTGACTCTGAAAGTTCGTTTTGGGTGTCAGGGAGTTCTGTTCACAGCGTGGTTGGACAAAATAATCCCTGCCCGGCTGGAGAATGAAGGACAGAACCCAAAAATCAGAAATAATGTCAAAGGGAAGGGGGCAAGGCAGGGAGCTGAGACTTCATAACCTGGAGCTGTAATTGGACAATTAACCCCAATATTATAAAATATCTAAAATAACCCCAAAATTTATAAAAGTGTGAAAACTCGTGACCAGGATCCATCCTGGATTCATCCTGGGTGTAACCCTGGCCAGACTCTTGCACTGCCCGAGGTGTATCCCTTTTAGGCCTTTCAATAAATAATAAATACCAATTTTGTCCAATTAGCTCTGTCTAGTCTCTGTTCCAGGCCAGCCTGGCCATGGAATCTGCCTCAGTTTGGGTTTGGGATCAGCAGGATGCACCTGGCGAGCTTTGTGTGCCCTGCAGGATCCCCCATTCCACAGCTGGGGTGCAGAAAAACCCCTCCTGCCCCATCCCAACACCCTCCAGTGCTGGGATCTTTGGGATCATTCCCTGCCTGGGTTTTGGGTGCTGTGTCTGGATGGGGGGCTCAGAGTCATGGATGGTGTCTCTCCAGGTTTGAGGGAATCATGGCTAACACAGCTTTTCCCAGAGTCCCAGCCTCTCTCCCTCCACGTGGACAAAATCAGTTCGTTTTCTTCCAAAAAGGAAAAAAAAAAAAAAAAAAAAAAAAAAAAACAGACAAA
>VXBI01012051.1:33521-60000 GCA_013397375.1 Toxostoma redivivum
AAAAAAAAAAAAGGCAGATTTTTGAGGGATTTTTATTCCACAGCTTTTACAAAAGCTCTGAAAAACTCTTTGTCTGGACCCACCCAGAACTGCTCGTGGGACCAGAACCGAGGTTTTGCTCCTGGCGTCAGCTCCCCGTCCCTTTTGTGCAGCAATTTTTCTTCCCACTGAGGTCACTGCTGAACAGAAAGCTCTGGTTGTTTGGAAGCAGAAAATTTCCTGTAGAAAAACATCCAAATGAAACATTTCAGAGCTGGGGAACCTCCCCTCCCAGCCGCTCTGCCTTTGCTTGGTTCTCCCCATGGATGCAAACCCAGGGCTCAGCCCTGTGCCCCTGCCCTGTCTGGAGGCACAGAGCACAAAGGCACCTTCCCAGTGCTTACCAAGCACCGACCTGGAGTGTGTCCAGCCACTGACCAGCTTCCTGGGAAGGCCAGAGAAGTGGTTTTTAATGGAAGTGGAGGTGACACCTTGATTTTCCATCCCAGGCTCAAAGCAGGTGTTAGAGAGGGAATCAGAGCCATCATCGGGCTGGAATTGCCACAGCTCAGGTAGCCCTGCACTGAAACTGTCCATCCCCGTGGAATATTGCAGGGAAGGCAATTCCCAGTTTGCTGGATGATGAGCAGCACAGGCAGTGTTTGGGTTAACAGTGACGCTCGTGACACAGCTCAGCTTGGGCTCAGAGGGGCTGGGGACATTCCAACATGAAATTCCCGAAGGCACACAGAGCTGTGTGCCCCTCACTTTTTCCAGAGCCTCTCTCTGGACACCTCCTCACTCTGGAGCCTCTTGCAGGTGCATGGGAGCTGATTTCCCACTCCAGGGCGCTTTGGAGCTGCTCTCCCTTTTTGCACTCTCAGCTCACTGCCCAGTCTGGCTCAATCCTGAGCTGCTCTGGCTCCTTTTCCTGCTGGGACAGTCCCAGCTGATGACAGGGTTTCTCCTGGGTGTAGATCTTAGGTTTCCATCAAGGACCTCCTGGTTTTCTTCTCTCCAAATGCGTGAGCTGTGGGCAGGACAAACCTCCAGTGCTTCAGATCAACCCCTGGTGTTCCCAAACCTGAGGAGATTTTCCTGCCCCACACTTGGGCACGCACCCCATTCTCCTGCCTTGCTTCCTTCCCCTTTTCCATGTCATCCACAAGAAAGCAAAGGGAGAACCAGAACCATGGAATGGTTTGGGTTGGAAGGGACCTTAAAGCTCATCCCATGAGCCTGGACAATTTCCACTATCCCAGGTTTCTCCAAACCCCACCTAACCTGGCCTGGGACACTTCCAGGGATCCAGAGGCAGCCACAGCTCCTCGGGCACTTGTGCCAGCCCCTCCCCAATATCTCCTGGATGTTTCTCATCCCGGATGAGCAGTGCACATGTGGGATCCCACCTGGGCAATCCCAGGCAGTGCAGGTTGTTCCTGTGAGCTCCTGGCAGCATCAGGGCTCTCAGGCTTGGAAGCAGCTCTGGGACAGCAAGGAAAAACAGAACACTGATGATGTTTTCCATGAAAAATGGCAGCTTCAATCCCAAAGGGCAGCTCCAGCCCCTCAGTGGGGCCCTGCCCAGCCATGGGATGGGGTTTAGTGGTGGATTTTTAGGTTAACGTTGGACTCATTGATCGTACAGGTCTTTTCTTAATGATTTCATGATTCTATGAAACAAAACTGGGGATCTCATCCTCCCTGAAAATGTTCATCTCCATCCCCTGGCATGTGCCACTTCTGTGAAATCCAGGATCTCACAGGGAAACCTTGAAATCAGACAGAAAATGTAGGGAAAAACTACCTTGGAATGATCTGCTTGATTGCATTTCCATCACCCTCCCATACCAGCTGCAACACAAAGGACAGGAAAAGTAATAAACTGTTTAAAAAGTCATATTTCAAGTCAACTACCCTTTTCTGATGCTCCAGAACAGCCTGTGCCGGGCTGAGCCAGAGCCTTGGAAGAAAAATGAAGGGTTGTTCTTGCTTGGTCTGAACTGGTTCGTTGAGTCATGCTCTTAGTTAATCCCTGGCATCGGCACAGCACAAAATCCTGCTGGAGGGGAAAAACTCACTCAGGGAAAGTTCAGGCCGTTCGTGCTGCTCCAAACGGGCGAGCAGACAAAGCCTTCTTGTTCCACGGGCGGGGGAGAGCAGAGAGGAAGAGGGAGGCGAGGAAGGAAGGGCGAGGGGTGGCGGGATGGAGCTGGAGAAGAGGCGGATTTGGGATGCCTGCCCACGGCGCGCTGCTCGCCCAGCCCCAGCCAGCCAGGACGCATTTTTGCAATGCTTGAGCTGTGTCAAGAAGAGGCATTCCCTGTGCCAGAGGGGTGCGTGCCTCGGAGGGGCAGGACAAGACAAAGCACGGGCTCAGGGGGGTGGGAAGGGCAGGATTTGGGGAGGAATGTCAGGTCCTTGGGGAAGAGCCCGTTGGTGGGGCAGGGGAAAGGTGGGGTGGGAAGAGCAGGGTTTGGGAAGGAACATCAGAGCCCTGGAGAAGATATCAATGGTGGCATGGGGAGAAGAAGATTTGGGGAGCATGGGGAAGAGCAGGATTTGGGAAGGAACATCAGAGCCCTGGAGAAGATACCTTTGGTGGCAGGGGAGAAAGTGGGATGGGAAGAGTGGGATTTGGGAAGGAATGTCAGGTCCCTGGAGAAGAGAATGTTGGTGGTACAGGGGAAAGGTGGAATGGGAAGAGCAGGATTTGGGGAGGAATGTAAGGTCCTCATTGGTGGTGCAGGGAAAAGGTGGGATGGGAAGAACAGGATTTGGGAAGGAATGTCAGGGCCCTGTTGGTGGTGCAGGGAAAAGGTGGGAAGAGCAAGGTTTGGGGAGGAATGTCAGGTCCTTG
Organism: Toxostoma redivivum; assembly: GCA_013397375.1. NCBI lineage: Eukaryota > Metazoa > Chordata > Aves > Passeriformes > Mimidae > Toxostoma > Toxostoma redivivum. Next base: position 36,361 of record VXBI01012051.1, read on the forward strand.
AAAAAGATACCTACCCTTGGTGGCATGGGGAGAAGGTAGAATGGGAAGAGCAGGATTTGGGGAGGAATGTAAGGTCCCTGTTGGTGGTTCAGGGAAAGGGTGGGATGGGAAGAGCAAGATTTGGGAAGGAACATCAGGGCCCTGGAGAAGATACCATTGGTGGCATGGGGAGAAGAAGATTTGGGGAGCATGGGGAAGAGCAGAATTTAGGGGGGAATATCAGGTCCTTGGAGAAGAGCCCATTGGTGGCATGGGGAGAAGGTGGGATGGGAAGAAGTGCCTGATGCACCAGAGTGTGGGCAAGCTTTTCCAGGCAGGGAGAGCTTTCCCAGGCAGGTTGAAGGATGCTCCTTTTGTCGTCTGATGCAGCAGAGTTTGGAATGCCCCTCCAGAACAGACACAAAGCAATTCCCTTGGCAAGCACTGGGGTGACACTTTGTGCAAGCTCTGCTCACCTTGAGAGCCCCTTCCACCCCATTCCATGCCAGCAGAGGTGGTGGGACAGGAATGAAGGCCCTTTTTCCACCACACACATCCAGGCTGAGCCAAGCTCCAGCCCCACAGGAGGCCTCAGCAGGTCGGGACACATGGCTCAGCATGGCTCAGCTGTGACAGGACACAGGGCACAGCTCCAGGCAGGCCACCACCTCCTCCTCACCTCCACTGCTGTCATCAAAGGGTGGCAGCCAGGTGAACGCCTCTTGCTCTTGCTGGCTGACTTCCAGGGCTCAATTAGAAAGGCAAAACTGGTTAATTAGGGATGCCTCAGAGCTGGCCATCAAGCCAGACACTGGTGGGTCTCCAGGGAAGATCTCTGAGCTCGTGCTCTGGAGGATCACAGCAGCCATCAGCCAAATGTGATCTAATAAGCAAATAAATAATCTGCAAATCAACTGCAGCTCTGACAAGTTCCTGCATCTGCAGTGCCCTGGAACTGCTCAGGGCAGTCAGGTTGGGTAATTCCTCCTGCCTCCAAGTCAAGCTGCTGTTTTCCTCCTCTATGAGGAGCAGATCTGCAAAAGCTGTGGGAGGAAGGGGAATGGCTCTGGAGCAGGCATTGGGCCACAGGTTCTCCTGCTCACACTGTGGAGTGGAATAATTGAATAATTAGTGAATAATTGCTGCCCCTCGGCCCCCTGTGCTCCTGGATAAGGGAAGTTGATGCCCAGCTCTTGTTTTCTGTCCAGCATCCCATGGGATGAACACATGAATGAACTCTGGTCTGGGCAGGGAATATATCCATATTCCATTTTATTATAATCTGTAGAACATTATCTAGCCCATAAAATCACGTCACTGCACCTTTTATTCTCTTTGCATCTTCATTGTCCCTCTCATCTCAATGTCACCCACCATCTACGTCTGCAGTGACTTCCAGACCAGGCAGGAGACAGAATGAATCATAAAAGTCACTTTGCATTGGCTCACTCCTAGAATATTCCTCACCTTAAATCCTAACCCAGCTTAAAATGAGGTTTCCACATTTCAAAGGGATGTTCTTTAATCCCACCACGCTTCCCAGGTAAGCCTTTCCTGGTGGCCTCTGTTGGGAAATGAGGCCATTGAGCAGCTGCAAGAGCCTAAATTGTGTTCACAGCTGAGTTTGGATTTAACAGAAGATAGAGAAAGGAAAAAACAGAGAGGAAATTCTTCTCTTGGAAATAGGAAAATCAATTCCAAGCTAAGAGAAGATGACCATGAATCCATCAGGGCTGCACAAGGACAGCTTTGATTCTTCCCTGTGAGGGTTTAAGGCCCTGGCACAGGGTGCCCAGAGAAGCTGTGGCTGCTCCTGGATCCCTGGAAGTGCCCAAGGCCAGGTTGGACAGGGCTTGGAGCAGCCTGGGATGGTGGAAGATGTCCCTGCCCATGGAAAGGGGGGTGGAACTGGACAATTTTTAAGGTCCCTTCAACCTAAACCATTCTGGGATTCTGTGACACGTCACTTAAGGCTCAGATGGCTGAATTCCTGTATGGGGGAGAACATCACCCTTCCAAATATCCCCCTTTTGTGGGGGTAATCCACCTGCAGAGCCAGCTGGGTGGATGAAATCCACCTTTTAATATGTGATTTTCTTTAAGTTTGTAATTTAGAGTACAGCACCAATCTCTACTTCATGGAGTAGCTTTTTTTTTTTTTTTTTTTTGAAGGACAGCTGCCTCCTGGGATCTTCCTGCCAGTCTTTAATCCTTTAATGTGAGCTTTATGGATATTCTATGGAGCTTAGATTTTAACAGCAAGCTGAGGAGCCCCTCCCTCCCTTTGTTAAGGCAACTTTACACCTGGCCCTGCTGGTGCTGCAGGTAGAATCCATGGTGGGATTCTTTTTCCCTGCCCACCAGAGCTTAAATTCTCATTTCTTCCAATTTTCTCTTTTTTTTTTGTAGTCACCTGGTGGCTCTGTTCAACAGTCCAGCTGCACAAATCCACACTAAAAAAGAGAAAACACCATCCTGCATCTCCCACCTGCAAGGCATTGGGTTTCTTGGGGCTTTCTGCACAGGTGAAAATGAGATTCTGATGATCTTCACAGCAAGGAGTGACACAGAGCTGGCTTCTCTGCTTATGTGTCTGCTTTCCTGGGCTTTTCCTGAACTGAAAATTCCACCCTGCTGCATTTCAATGCCCAGTCACCTATGGAGTGAGTGGCTGGCAGACTGTGCTGGTGTTTGCAAGGATTTCCAGGGCTTCAGCTTCCTCCTGCTCTTCCCAGAGTCTGCCTAAGCTGTTCCTTGGCTTTTGGGGTTGTTTGCCAGGAAAAAGGGTTGAAAGAGCTCCTGACACCTCTGTCTTTGCACAGCGCTCCTCTCCTTGCCAAGAAGCTGGAGCAGAGCATGGCTGGCTCTGAAAATGTTTTGTGTTGTGACTTTTAGAGCAGGGTCAGCACGGAACAGCCACGATCCCCACAAACTGTGGGGCAGGAGACCCTGCTGTGGCCACCAAACCCCCTGGGAGGGTGACAGAGGCCACCACCCTGACTGACAGAGCCGTGGAGGGAGATCAGCCAGCCCTGGGAGAAACTCTTGCCGTGGGGTGGCTTAATTATATCCTGAGCTGAGCAGCTGAGGGCCCTTTGATGTGGGGACGTGGTGCAGGTATCTCGTGTCTCCTCTGCAGCCGCCGTCTAGACTCCTGTGCACAGCTGGGAGGGGGTGACTCAGCCCATCTGCATCCTCCTCCCCCCATTCCGAGGTGACTCTGAGTGACAAGGGGATGGCAGCCCTGAGCAGAGGCCACCTCGCTCCCAGGAGTGCCCTGGGCACTGGGTGAGCTGCTCCAGGCAGGCAGGGCTGGCTCTGCCTCCTGTGGCTGCTCCATGGATGCTTCCACAGGCTCCCAAATCCACTGCATGGGATGTTTTCCCTGTGTTTCAAGTTATCTCTTTGCATCATAAGAGTTCAAGGCCTCATTAAGTGTTGGACAGGGTTTGGAGTAACCGGGGGTGGTGGAAGGTGTCCCTGCCCATGGCAGGAGGAGGAAGGGGATGGTTTTGAGGTCCCTTCCAACCCAAACCATCCTGGCATTCCATGATTCCATGATCTTCTGCAATGACCAGCTCCTCAGTTCCCCAGGCTGGACATGGTCCCACCAGCCAGGGACAAGTCATGTCCAAGTTCTGCACAATTTGGGGTGAAACCATGACTTAATTGGAGTATGGGTGTCACCAAAATAGCTCCTAGCAGAGAGCTGAGCTAATTAAAGTCCATTTAGGGGAAGGAGCTGCCTTTCCTGTGGCAGCTTCCTGGGCAATAATAAAGTCAGGGAGGAAAGCATGGACGTGGCCATGGATACAGGGATGCTGCTCGTTAAGAACCTTCAGGGGAGGAACCACTTTTGTTCAATTACCTGGAAATGTAGGAACATTCCCAGGCTCACAGCAGGGAGGTGATGGCACCTGTGCTCTGTAGGGACATCAGCTGCAGGGTCAGCACAGCTCCTCCAGCTGACATGAAGGAAAATACAAAATAAATCCACGTGTTTTGTTCTTTACTCTCCCTGTTAGGCCTTAAATGTTCTCTGTGTCTCCCATAACCTGTGAGTGGTCCTGCATCCTTGGGGACCTCTTTTTTGGCTTTCTCAGCTCCATAAACCGGCCTCACAGGGAAGAATTTCTTCCCAGTGTCCCATCTAGCTGTGGGAAACCATTCCCTGTGTCCTGTCACTCCATCTCTTGTCCCAAGTCCCTCTCCAGCTCTCCTGGAGCCCTTTAGGCCCTGGAAGGGGCTCTCTGGAGCCTCCTCTCCATGTGAACACCCCCTGGTCTCTCAGCCTTTCCTTTTGGAGAGGGAACATGCTCCTCAAATCCAGAAGAGAGGCAGACTGGAGTCCCTCTAAGGCCAGCTCCTGTGCCAGCAGCACCTTCCCTACTCGGTGTTTTTCCCACTTTTCATCTCCAGAGACAAATGGAAACATCTGACAAGCAAATGACACCATTCCCTCCAGCCCTACCCCACCATGGAACCGCTCCCTTCCAGGTCCTGCACCCGTGACCTTTGGGAAAAGGCCACGTCCAGGGGCAGAGCAGAGATTTCATCCCCAGTCTTGGTGGGAGGATGTGTCTTCTGCAACCCAGCCTTGCAGGAATTCTGGCTTTCCATGCTGGGGAAAGGGCTCCCTTTCCCCCCATCCTGCCCTTGGAAGGTTGGCTTAACCCAGCTCTGGATTTCTGTCTCCCCCGATAAAGATCCATGTGAAATTTATCTCGCCATCTTTCATTAAAATAAACCAATTAAGCAATGCTGAGGAGCCTCTGATCCAGGCCAGCTCGGTCAGTTGGTGAATCCCTGTTTCCAAAGCATCTTCCCTCTCTGCTTACCCTCACATCAAAGCAATCCAGGGACCAGTCCTTGGAGCAAAGCCTGTCAAGAGATTGGGTTAACAGCTGATTTAATGCTGAGGAAATTAGTAACCAAATCAGTTCTTAGCCAAATGGCTCCTCTTCTTGATCTTGGGAAAAGTGGTGTTTAAATTCTCGATCTCATGGTTTTAGACTCAGGAAATGTGATTACACATCTGTCATTATTTTACTCTTCAGTGTTGATGGCTCATATTAAACAAACCACATTCCTGCATCGCTTAGTAATCTCTGCTGTTCCCTTTCCTTGCCGAGGAGACAAGTCCCAGCTTGACATCCCCATCCCTGTTGCTCACAGCTCTGCTGTGAACCAACCTGCAGAGCCGTGCTGGCACCAGCTGCAGGAGTGTTTGCACCTCCGACCTCTTTTCTCCAGCTTCCCACAACTCTGCAGCCCCCTTTCCTCCCAAACCATGTTTGGGTGAGGAGCAGGACATCCACACCCTGCTGACATCCATGTGTTTCTCGGAAAGGTGGGCCAGCCTTCCTCTGCCTTCCACTGAGCAGGTAAGAACACGCGCTTTGGGCTTGGACACCAGTCAAAAAGGGCAGGTCCTTCCAAGCAGAGCACAATTCCCAGGGATCCCGGTGCCTCAGCAGCCCAGGAGGACGTGGAGAGCCCCACGGCTCCTGCGGGATGGGCTCCCAGCAGCCACACTGGAGGAGCCTGCCCTGAAAAACGCCACCTCTGCAGGGACACTGAGCTCTTCTCTTGGTGGCTTTATCTTCCAGCTGTGCTGAGACAACGCCGAGCTCGCCATGGAGCTGCTGGAGGAACCTGGCTCCTAAATGTTCCCAGCACCAGGTAGGAAAACGAGGGCCTGGTTTAATGGTGTTGGGGATGGAAGGGAGTGGTGGGGCAGGTGGTGACCCGGTACTGGTGGGGACATGGAGATGTGGGGCTGTGGTGTTGACTGAGAGGTGCCTGTCCAGGTGTTCCCCACAGCTTGTGAAATCCTTCCTGCCTCTGGAAACCCAGCAGAGGATCTCAGGGAAATGGGTGTTGGAAAGATTTGCCTTCTCCTGCTGAGGCTGGCCAGGCATTGGCAGCCATGCTCCTTGTGGCCGTGTTTTTCCTTTATCACATTTTGGCACAAGAGCTGTGCCAGGAGTGGTGAAAATGCCTGGGAATTCTTGTGGAGGATGGTATGGTCTCAGGAAAGCCCCAAGCTCCTGGTGCAATGCTGTTTGCTTGCATTTTGGGTTTTCCCTTGGTTTTGTTGGTGTGATTTCCATCTTTTCCCTGCACCAAACCCCAGATTTGTCCCGTCCTGGCAGCTGCCAGAGGTGGAAGGGTTGGAGTGGACGGGATGTGCTCCTTGTCAGCAAACCCACCATGTTTGTGCTGGACTGATTCCTGTGGGAGAAGCGAGGCTGTGGCATGGCCCTGTTCTTGTCAAAAATGAATCCATTCAGTTCAAAACAGCTCCTTTTGTTCTCTGCCATGTGATGTGGGGAGGTTTCCTCCACCAATCCCTACAGGATGAGAAGGGAAGGTCCCAGTGAAGTGGGATCGAAGCAAAATAGTGGTGGGAATGGGAGGGCAAGGCTGGGTGTGGGCAGGGGACCACTCCTTGCTGTGGGAGTTTGGGTGAGGTCCTGGGGGCACCTCTGCTCCCACCCTGCACCCAGAAGCTGGGAGGGATCCAGTTCCCTTGGCACAGGGCATCCAGAGCTCCTCTTCCACAGCCACCCACCCAAGGGTGCTTTGGGCAGTGGGTGCAGTGCTCTGCCTCCGGGTCCTGCTGCTTCCAAGCTTCCATAACCTGAGGAATGAGCTGGGATTGCTGAATTCCAAGCTGCCTGTGGTCTTTGGGTTTTTATACATGTGTATGGCAGGTGTTCCTTGGGTGTTTTGGGCAGGGATCCCCTCTGGATTGCAGTGGGTCACACAGTTTGGGGACAAGGGCTCAGGAGCACTTTATGCTTTATAGTGGATATTTCCTTATTTGAAATCATCTGCAAGGCTGATGTTGGCACTGTCAAACTGCTGGAGCAAGTCCAGAGAAGGCCATGAAGGTGTTCCAAGGCTCTGGAGCCAGGCTGGGAATGTTCACCTGGAAGAGAGAAGGCTCAGAGCCCCTTGCAGAGCCTAAAGGGCTCCAGGAGAGCTGGAGAGGGACTGGGGACAAGGGATGGAGGGACAGGACACAGGGAATGGCTTCCACTGCCAGAGGGCAGGGAATGGATGGGAGATTGGGAAGGAATTCCTGGCTGGGAGGGTGGAGAGGCCCTGGCACAGGGTACCAGAGAAGCTGTGGCTGCCCCTGGATCCCTGGAAGTGTCCAAGGCCAGGCTGGACATTGGGGTTGGAGCAGCCGGGGACAGTGGAAGGTGTCCCTGCCCATGGCAGGAGGTGGAACAGGATGGGTTTTAAGGTCCCTTCTGACCCAAACTGTTCCATGACTCCATGAACCTCCTCTGGACCCAGTGGAACACAGCACCAGGCTCTCTTGGCAAGCAGAGCAGCTTGGGAGGAGCATTTGTAGCATGGCTCTTTTTAAACAATTAAGAGCTTCTCCAGCTCATTTCCTTCAATGCCCTCACAGAGCAAATCAGCTTAATTAGCAGTCTTAGTGAATAATTAATTTTCTCACAGGTTTTTTTGATAGCTTCTTTAAAGCAAGAGGGTTTGAGCAGCTCCTGGCACGACCACACTCAATCCTTCAGCTGGTGCCTGCAGACTTCAAGGCCCATTTATTCCCTTATGGACAGTGGAAATGGCCAAAAAATGGCACAAGAAGGGATCAGTGGCATGGAGAAGTTTTCCACTCAGTTGTCCACCCCTAGTATCCCATGGAGATGGATGCAGATTATTGATGTCCTAAAGAAGCACTGATGAGTGACCTTAAAACCTGCTGCCCAGCCAGCTGATAGAGAGAGGTTTGAGGCTCCAAAGCCATAAAAATCAAGTTTATTTCCAGCTTTGCCTCTGCTTTTAATGACAGGAGGGTCTGCTGTTGTTTAGACCTGAGTGGAGAGACTTTAATTACTACTCTGGTGCCAAGGATGTAAATATGGACTCGGGGAAGCAGCGAGGGTTATTAAAGAGAAAAGTCTGTAATTGCTGGGCCCCTCCCTCTCCATCAGATTTTCCTCTTGCTCTGGTTTGGAGAGGACCGGCTGATCCAGTCAGGCTGTCTCTGGCCATGGGTTGCAGGCTCTCCCTGAGAAAGGGGAATATCCAGCAGCACCCACCCCAGTCAGGATGGAATCACCTTTATCCAGGCAGAAAAACTCTGTAGAATCTCTGGTTTTTAGCATGGCTGCACAGAGATGTTTGCAGTGTGAGGAGCAGGGCAGGCATTTTGGGTGGCTTTTCCCTGGGGAGATCTTTTTGCTGTGGAAGAAACTCCCAGCCCAGCTGTAAACAGCTTCTCTCTCGGTTACAAACACTCCCATGGCTTTTTTTTTTTTTTTTTTTAAAGCCTATCTTTGATTTCATTTAATAATGGATGAATTATCAGAAATATGTGCTGGCAGGAAGCCCAGGTTTTGTCAGGAGGCAAACGACTTCAGTAACACATCGGTTGAAAATATTTTTAAAAAGAAAAAAGGGAGTGAGAACAAATAAAATTTTTAAAAAAAAGAAAGGCTATGCAAAAGCCTCTGGGGTAGGAAAAAAAACTGACTGCAGAACTTTTTTTCTCTCCCTTTTCCTTCATGTCTGTGCTGAGGGTAGGACTTGTCTCAGTGAACTTATGAGCACACTGTCACTTCTGTGGGGTGGAGGGGGGATATCAGGGCTGTGTCCCCTCTGGAGGAGCCTCATCTCCTCCAAAAAATTTTGGCACAGCCTTTCAGAAGTGTGGGTGCAGAGATGTGATGCTCTTGACCACATCTTGACCCAAATCCTCCATCCATGGCTGAGTCCATCCCTGGGGTGGCACTGCAGGGAGCAGGGAGTGGGTGCCAAGGGGGATTTTTTTCCCCAGGGCTGGAATGTGTGGGGTGAAGCAATCCCAGCCAGTCCTGGGCAGGAATGGGGTAAATCCAAGGTGAGCAGAGCCAGGGGAAGGCACAGCCATGGATGGAGGGATTCGGGATTTGGATGGGATGGGGCATTTGGATGCATGGCCTGAGATGTGCTCAGGAGCATCACATCTCTGCACTGTCACTCCTGTGGGGTGGAGGGGGAATACTGGGGCTGTGTGGCCTCTGGAAGAGCCTCATCTCCTCCAAAAAATGTTAGCAGAACCTTTTGGAAGTGTGGGTGCAGAGATGTGATGCTCTTGACCCCATCTTGGGCTGCACACCCAAATCCTTCATCCCTCCATCCATGGCCGTGCTCATCCCTGGGGTGGCACCGCAGGGAGCAGAGAGTGGATGCCAAGGGGGATTTTTTCCCCAGGGCTGGAAGGTGTGGGGTGAAGCAATCCCAGCCAGTCCTGGGCAGGAATGGGGTGAATCCAGGGCGAGCAGAAGGCACAGCCCCTCCCCGCGGCCTGCACCGACACGCCAGGCCTGCCATGGCCTCCACACAGGGCCCTGCTCCTTCCACCCCTCACAGCCAGCCCAGCACCAGGGAATGGAGTGAGGGCAGCACTCAGGACAAGGATTTGGGGCTGGGAGCCCAAAAAAACCAGCTGGGTGGTGGGCTGATCCCACAGGGAAAGGGGGAGGATTCTCCTCCTCTGCTCCCACCTGCAGAGCGGCCTCTGGCATGTCCAGCTTCAGAAAGATGTGGAACTGCTGGAACAATCCAGAGAAAGTCATGGGGCTGTTCTGAGGGCTGGACTCTGCTCTGGAGCCAGGCTGGGAGAGCTGGGAATGTTCACCTGGAGAGGAAAAGGATCCAGGGAGAGCTCAGAGCCTAAAGGGGCTCCAGGAGAGCTGGAGAGGGACTGGGGACAAGGGATGGAGGGACAGGAGGAAAGGACAAGGGAGAATGACTTCACTCAGATCAGGGTTAGATGGGACATTAGAAAGGAATTCCTGGCTGTGAGGGTGGTGATACCCTGGCACAGGGTGCCCAGAGAAGCTGTGGCTGCCCCTGGATCCCTGGAAGTGTCCAAGGCCAGGTTGGATGGGGTTTGAGCAACCTGGGACAGTGGAAGGTGTCCCTGCCATGGAAAGGGAGTGAAATGAGATGATCTTTAAGGCGCCTTCCAATCCAAACCATTCTGGAATTCTGACTCCATGATCCCTTTGGTCATCCTGCAGGCTCTGGACATTTTTCATAGCTTTGGGATTCATGTTTGGGATCCCAGCACTGGTGACAACATCACTTCCTCCCACAGCCATGGCTGCTTTGGCTGTGTGGAGGGACATTTCCCACCTGTCCTGCATTGTGCTTATTTAAAGATGGAAATGGAGAGACAGGGAATTGCATCCTAAAAGCCTGACTCCATTTCAGCTGGTGAATTCCGCTTTGTTTCCCTCTGGAGAGTGATTTCTCCAAAGAAAGCAAAGCCCACATGAAAAGGTGCCCACGGGATGCTCGGCCCTGGCAGGTTTGGGATCAGTCCCTGTGCCCTGGCAGCGTGGATGAGGCAGGAGATGCTCCTGAGCCAGATTCCATCCCACTCCTCTGTGCCTGAGTCAGAGTGAGTCAGCCCTCTGGATTGCTCTCCTGCTGCCCCGAGCCAACCCAGCATATTTATTAGTTAATTAGTTTGCATTTCCTCCTCCTTTCTTCTCTTCCCTTCACAGCAAGCCCTCTCCCCTGTCTTTCCTGCAAAGCAAACTTTGGGGACCTCCATCCCATAAATATCCCCATCACCCACTTCCAAAACCATCCTGCAGAGAGGCTCAGCTCTTGCTCCCCTGTCCATGCAGTGGGTGGCAGGGGGGACCCACGCTGCTCCCAGCAGAAAAACTGGGGTCCATCCCAGCCTTTTCCCTACCAAGACCCAATTTTAGCCCTAAAATGTAAGGATTGAAGTTATTTTTCCCCCTGGCAGAGGAGCTGGCGTGCCCCATGACACAGGAAGGGTGCAGGCTGTTATTGTGACATCCCAATGAGTTATTAGCAGAGGGGGAAGTGTGCTGAGGATTGCAGGGAGCAGGAGGAATTCTTGGTGGTTTGCAAACTGTCCCCAGGGCTGGTTTTGCTCCATATCCATGTTCTTCGTAGACTCATGGAATCCCAGGATGGTTTGGGTGGGAAGGGATCCCGTTCCAGCCCCTGGGATGTCACCCACTAGATCAGGATCATCCATCTCTGCTTCCCAGAGTTTTATCCCTTAGGGAAGTGCCTGAGCTGGGTCCCACAGCCTGGCTGAGCCCTGCACATGGACCTGCTTTGTCCTCAGCAAGAAAACTTGGAATTTAGCTAGAAACCTGGGATTTAACTGAAATCCTGATAAAAATCAGGACTGACTAAAAAAACTACAGAAGAGGGTCTGTCCTCCACAAAAAAAGAAAGGGATAGGAATGGATACAGAAATTAAGATGGAAATGGAGATGAGAAAAGGAATAGAGATTGGGGATAGGAACAGGCATAGGGATTGGGATAGAGATGGGAAAAGGAATAGGGATGGAAATGGGAATGAGGATAAGGATGGGAATAAGGACAAACATTAGGCCAGGGATGAGCATGGAGAAGAGGAGATGGTAATGGTCACAGAAATGGGGGAAAAAATGGTGACAGGAGTGAGGATGGGAACAGAAACAAGTACAGGGATGGGAGCAAGGATAAGGATAGGAATGGGGACAGGAACAAGCATAGGGATGGGAATCTGATGGGAATGGGGACAAGGATGGGGATGGGTGTCGAGAGAGGGAAGGGACAGAAAGGGAAAGGGAGCTGCCTCATTCCTGCATTCCCACCGCTGCTGCCTCAGGTTCACGAGCAGCTTCCCTGCCCTCCCCTGCCCCGCCTGGGTGGGGAGGGTTTTTCCAGCACTGAGGGTTTGCAAGCGAGGCACCAGAAGGAGCAGGTAATTTTTATCCCCGTGAACTCAGCACTGCCATTTCACTTTGAAAACCCATGGATAATCCTGCTGTTTTCTCACAGCCTTTGCTCTTCCTCATCCTGTTTCCCACAAGAGGAAAGGGGAGACCTGGAGGAGCTGGGCAGTGTTAATGGGACAAGTTGGGTCTGATAGGAATCAGGTCCAGCTCTATCTCATCTCTGCTGGAGAAAAAAAATCTCATTTTCTTCAGCTTTGCTGATTAAAGTTTAATTACCTTGAATGCAAATGATTCATCAAAGGAACACAGATTATTTTTTTTCTGAGAAGTTCATGTGTAGCCTGGGAAGGAAAGTGTTTATTGAGTTGTTCTCTGAGCAGGGTCTGCTCAGTGTCAGGCAAAGCTTTTGGGCAGAAACAGGGAAAAATTTACTTTTTCTCTGCTCCCAACTCACTTTCCCTTCCCTGAAAGATCTCCCTGAGCACTTGACAGCATCACACAGCCCATTGCACGAGTGACTTATATTTTCCTGCTCTCCAGGTCTGCAAACTTCTCTCTGGGAATTGCCCAGATGAGGGAAAAATGGGGCCTTTGCTGCTTTTCCATGTTCTTTGTGTGAATTCATACTCTGGGACATCTGATTGCAAAACCAGTCCTGGAGTCAGGGACACAGAATTCCAGGCAGGTGTTCCCACTGCACTTGGGGAGCCTCTTCATTTCTTTTGGGGTGTGGAATTCCTTTAGCTTGCTTATCTTTCCTCTATAAACCCAGAGCAAGACTTGCTGGGCAGCCAGCAGAGTTAGCAGGGCTGACAGCAACTATCTGATCCCCCAAAATTAAAGGGAATGTCAGTGTGGGAACACAGCTTGGACTGTAAGTAGCTTGTGCTATGAAAAATCACCTCAGCTTTGTATCCTGATGGATTTAAAGCAGGTGAAAGGCTGAGGAGGGGTTGCCACCACCATGGCTTTTATTTGCAGTCCCAAGGGAGCTGATGCTGCTGGGATGGGGCTATGGAGGGGAAATCTCTCTGCACAATACCCCCCTAACCTGTGAAAATCCCTGGAATGGGAAAACAAAATGATGCTGTGCTCCTTGCCCTTCCCAAAAATAACCCCAAATCCTCTGGAACACCGTGGGTGGACCCCGTGCTGCTTATCCAGCTTCTCCTCAGTCTCCTGCAGATGTTTGCATGAACGAGGTGCTCAGGGGCAGCCAAATTCCCCCAAAACCCCAACCTGGGGAACGGGGCCCATGGATGCAGCAACGTGAAGATGCTGGAGAGCCTCAGGGCGAGGGGCAGCCATCCCCCCAGGAATCAGACATTCCCAAGAGCAGATAAAAGGGATTGGGGCTGGCTGCCTGCCCATGGAAAATCCCAGCCCAATCTTCTCACCTGGAGCTGTTTGCAGTCTTCTCCCCCATTAGCATAAGCAAAGCTGCCTCGGTGTGATGCTGCCTTCGATCCCACTCAGCTGCTGCCCCTGTTGGGATTTGAGGCTGTTTTTAATGTCATTCCCTCCTCCCCTGTGGCACCTGGAGCAGGACCAGCCTGGCATGTCCTGGCCATGGGCAGACAGACACATCCCAGTGGCTTTTCATCAGCTGGGCACCAACCCTGCCCTGCAGACATTGCACCCATCCCATGGGTCAGCAGGGAAATTCCCGAGCCAGCCATTCCCTGGGCTGCCCACTCGTGCTGGGTGCTGTGGGAATCATCCTTTTGCACACCTAAACACCCACTTTTCCAGCTTATAGCAAAAAAAAAAAACCCAAAAAACCCCATCAAACACCGCTGCGCTTCTCAAACACGAAGATATCAAAATAATCGATCTGCAGGTGTTCAGAATCCATTTGCATAATGCAAAGATGTTATTAATTGCCAATTAGTAGTCAAACAGCACTAATGGCACCTAGCACAGGGAGGGAATATGCAGCTGGGCCTCTGCAACTGGAAAAACACCCAGCCCTGTGTAATTAAATGTTTTCTCCAGGCTCACCCCACCCGGCTGGCCTGGGCACTTGTGTGGGAAGCTTCCCACGCTGCTGGGATGGGATTCTAGGATGGGACTCCAGGATGGGATTCTGCTGCTCCCACAGGTGTGCTGTCCTTTCCTGGGATGGCTGGGGAGGAAAGGATCTCTCCAAGGAGTTGCTAGGAGCAATCCCTGCACAGAGTAATTGGGGTTTGAGGGATGAGATGTGGTTTAGGCTTAGATTTAGGCTGGGTGTGAAGCTTAGCTCAAGGCCTGGTGTTCTTCATGCAACAGCTTGAGATGCAGCCCTGTCATAAACAGAGCCATGGGAATGTGATAAATCCAAGCTGGCTCTGCAGGTAGGGTTGTTTGCTGAGCTCAGAGATGGAGGAATGGAAAAGGTTTTTTGTGCCTTAGAAACTGGCCTGATTATACCTGAAAAACAGAGATTTTTACTTGGAAAAAGAATCTCTGAGTGTTATTTTCTCTACTTTGTTCAGCTGATCACCTCCTAGGAGCACTGGCTGGGCAGATCCATGTCTGCAGCAGCATTCCATGTTCCTGAGAAACTGGGAAAGCCTCAGGCACAGGGAATATTGCTGTAAAGAGGGGAAAATCATGTGGGTGAGGGTGGAGGAGGAGGTGGCACCAGCCTTCATCCAGGGGCAGCCGTGTGGCACAGGAGTCCTGGCTGCTCTAGGGAGTGATGCTGCAGCTCTTTCCTCTCATACAGAGCACAACATTTGTGATTTTTTTCATTTTATTTGGGGGAGGATTTTTGGTTTGGGGGTGATGAGCCAAAGAGTTGGTGTTGGGGTAAGTCCTGGAGACCTCCAGGTTCTGGAAAACACCAGGGGCAGGGCAGAGCCCTGAATTCCTGCTCTGACAGCCCAAATCCTTCTTTTCTTCAAGGCAGCATCTTTCTAAGTAGTGGTGGCATAAAACAAGTTGCTCCAAGTGTGTGCTGAGGGTCTGTGGAAATCAGGGGTGTGGGATGTGCTGCCACCTCCAATGGGAGGATTTTGGGGTGTAAATGGAATCAAACTGCCAGAGGGCAGGGATGGATGGGATATTGGGAAGGAATTCCTGGCTGTGAGGGTGGGGAGGCCCTGGCACAGGGTGCCCAGAGAAGCTGTGGCTGCCCCTGGATCCCTGGAAATGTCCAAAGCCAGGTTGGAGCAATCTGGGATAATGGAAGCTGTCCCTGCCATGGCAGGGATGGGCTTTAAGGCCCCTTCCAATCCAAACCATTCTGGGATTTCATAAATCAGAGGATCTGGTTGGGAGGGCTGGATTAGCTGGGATGGCTACAAAGCACCAAAATTAGGGAATCCCTTCAGAACCAAGGCTGAGTTTGCCCCAGGAAAGGTGCAAAGGAGATGCCCTGTGCTGCAGAAAATCATGGCTGGAGATGGAGGCATCTGTCCTTGGGCTTTGGAGCAGGGTGGGATCTGGGGTGAGCCAGGATTGGGTTTATGGGATGGGATAAAACAGCAGGACCTTGGTCCCTCTGCAAAAACTACATTAATTTTAAATACAGCAGGTGCTGATGGAGCAGTAGGGAATGGTGCTCTAAGCAGGGGTTCAGTGGGGGGACACTTTCCCAAAGTATTTTCCTGGGATGCCCACAGCATCCTTCATCCCTTTCATTCAGGGAAATCCTTGACAAAGAAATGTTGGCACAGGGCAGAGTTGTGCAAAGGGAACACCTGGGATTTCTCCCTCACTGCCCATCACTGGCTTCCAGGTGCTTTATTTTTAGTATTTTCTTTAAAAATAAAGAAAAAAAATCATTGGAAATAATCTCCTGGATGGATGAGAGTCAGGGCACTGCATTTCATGCCCCTGCAGTAACAGTGTCAGGGCTCTCCTTTAAACCTTTATTTCCCAGGGCTTTGTATCTGGATCATAAAAATTCAGAGGAGGGAGGAAGGAAAAAAGAAATCACATAAAAGGAGGTCATAGCCACAGCTGCTTTTGGTTTATTGTGCTCACAGAGCTCATAAACAGCTTGGGTTTGGAAGTGGAGAGGGCCAGGTCCAGCTGCTGTGGGATGTTTGGGGTAGGAACCCAGGGATTTGAGGGCGCCATGAAAATGTGAGCTCATGGGGCAGTGGGTTGAGGTTTTGGTGATTGGGGCTTGCCTTGATAATGCCCTGCCCATGGACAAAGGTCCTGCCAGGATGGAGGAGAGGGCTGCTGCACCCACTGGTGGGGTGGGACCCCAAAATGGGGTAGAATCCTAAAATCCCAGAATTATTTGGCTTGGAAGGAACCTTCAAGACCATCCAGTTCCAACCCCCCACCATGGGCAGGGACTCATTCCCCTGTCCCAGGTTGCTCTAAGCCCTGTCCAATCTATCCTTGGACACTTCCAGGGATGGGGCAAAGGTTTGGGAGCTTCCAGGGCAGCAAGGGACATTTTTGGGGTGACCCAGATCCATCCCCAAAGCTGTGGTTCCTCCCTCCTGCTCTGCACCAAGCCCCAGGCACAGCCCTGGGGAAGGGTGAGCTGGCTCTTCCCCTCCCAGTTTGTTTAATGGAACCAGTGCCCAGGCTCCTGCTGAGCATCCCAGCTACCCCACACCCTGGGGAGGGAGGGAGGGGTCTAAACATGGAGAAAATTCCCTCCTGGAAGTGCAGGACCCCAGGATGGGATCAGCACTTCCCCCATCCACAGGGTGCCAGGTAACCCCAGCATCCATGGGTGAGTGGATTGGGCAGTGTGTTCACCCTGAGAGCTCCCATCCTCCAGGATGGAAATCATCCCTTCCTCCTGGGGAGGATGTCTGGGGCACATCCCTGAGCCTGACCTGGTCCTGGTGTCCCCTCAGCCCTTCCAGGTACCCTGCACATCCCAGACACCAGGGAATGATGTCATTTCAGGGCCACGTTATCCAGAAATTCCATTTGGTGATGGTCTGGGAGACAACGTCCTTCTAAGAGGGGTTTAACCAGCTTCCTGAGGGATAAATCCTTCTGGAACAGGATAACCTTGCTGGGTGAAAGCTGGGGGTGACATTTTCACCATCCAAACACGTCCTTTCCTCTGAGCCAAGGGAGTGTGGAGCTGGAGGGGGAAGCAGCTGGAGATGCCACAGCTGCTGCTTCCTGGGGAAGTGGCTGGGAAAAGTTTCCACTGAAAGTTGCCCTTCAAACCAAAACAAAATTCCTTTTCCTGCTGCAGAGAAGGGAGGGAATTCCAGAATAATCTGGATTGGAAGGGATCTTAAAGATCATCTCATTCCCAACCCCTGCCATGAGCAGAGAAACTTTCCACTAGCTCAGGTTTTATACATAAATGACCAAATGTTATATATACATATAAAAAAAATGTATATCCACATATCCACAGGCTTTCCTGCCCAAGAAGCACCCCAAAATCCTGCCTGGAAAAATACACTGAGGGTTTTGCAAGCCCTCCAATGCATTTGCTCACTTACAGGTTTACAAGAACATTCCTGAGCTCTGATAATTAATTAATATACAGCTAAATAATAAACCCATAAATAAAGTGTTTGCTGCAACAGCAGGGAGATATTCCCAATCCATGACTAAAGCTGTGGGGTTTCAAGGCTTTTTGGGATATGGTGCCAGCTCCAGACTGTCCCATGGGTGCCAGGGCACTCGGTGGTGACACCTCTCCAGTGAGATCCCCAGGGAAGGGGACTGGGATAAAACCCAGCCTAAGCCTGTGGTTGTTTCAGGGCTGGTCTCCAGTGCTGGTTCACTGTGAAGCCCCAAAAATGGGGTTTTTAACCTTGGGGGGTGATGGAGCAGAGGGAGATCCCCTTGGGGTGGGATGGAATGAAGGAGGGGAAGGAGAAGTGGGGAGAAAAAAGGAGGTGACCACAGTGGGGGGGTGCAGGGATATGGGACCACAGCACTGAGCCCAGGGACCCTGGGAGCTCAGGGATCTGGGGACCTTGGGGACCCACAGAGTTCAGAGATCTGGGGAACTTGAGGCCCCAAAAACTTGGGGTCCCTGTGAGCTTGGGGATCTGGGCAGCTTGGAGACCCCAAAAACTGGGGGTCCCTGTGATCTCACGGACACAGGGAGCTCAGGGATCTGGGGAATTTGGAGACCCCAAAAACTTGGGGTCCCTGTGAGCTGAGGGACACAGGGAGCTTGGCTGCAGCTGTCTGGCTCCTGTGTGTCATTAATGAACACAAAGGGATTAACGAGCTATTTGTGGGAGCCCATTAGACAAATATTAGCCCAGCTATGGATCCTCCTGGAGGCTGCCTCAGTCCATTTCATAAAAATCAATTTGCTTTTGGGCAGGCATGGGCAGACGCCACGGCAGCTTCAAAAAGCAGAGGACTTGCACAAATCCTGCCTGGCAGCACCTTTGGATCCCCTCGTGTGAGGTGCCTGTTTTGATCCAACCCCAACATCCCGGGACTGGTTTTAGGCTGTGCTGGCCGCCGTGTCAGTGACCCTGGTGGGAAGTGATTCCTGCTGTCTCCAAAGCGGATTTTCAGCCCTGCTGTGACTCAGACCTCAGGCAGGGGCTGTTGGCACCAGCCCTGTAACCCTTTGAGGTGCCAGAGTGGAGTTGAGTGGATTTGGGAGTGGGTAATGGAATGAGAGGGGTTTTAAATCACACCCAAATTGTTCTATGTTTCCATGATTTGTCTCCTGGAGCCTGGTGGGAGCAGGGATGCTGAGGATGAGCCCATGGTGCTGCTGGGGTCCAAGGGGGCTCTGCTGTTCCCTGCCACCCCCTGTCCCCTTTGGCATCCGTCCCTTCCCCTCCCAAACGCAGCGCTGACCTTGGCTGGGGCCGCCAGGAAGCCCCAGAGCACAAACAGCTCTTCACAGCAGCAGTAAATCATTGATGGATGGCTGATGGACACGTGGGGCCATGGCCAAGCTCCGTGGGCTCCCTGGGCTGCTTTGTCCCCGGGCTGGAGGGGGGTGGGTGGCCTGGGCTGCCTTTCCCCTGCTGCAATCCTGTGTATAAAGCATGAGGCTGGGGTCCCGTTTCCCTGGGGATGGAAACAGCCCCAGCCACTCCCAAAGCACCCCAGAAAGTTGTGCCAGCACCAGGGTTGGTATAAACCATGCCAAGGAAAGCACAGCCTGGCAGGCCAGTGCCACCCCAGGGTGTGGTGGTGTGGAGGGAGGGAGTGGGATGGGATGGGGTGGGGTTTAAATTCTGAGAAAATCCTAATTTAACTGGCTCAGGGGTGAGGGTGTGACTAGGTTTGCTTCAGGAAGTGCACTGGAGGATCTCCAGTTCTCCCAGTGTGAGTGTGCTGCTGGTCCATGACCCCTCGTGCCCAATTCATTCCTGATATCACTGCATGGGCACAGAGCAAAGCCAGCCCTGCTCCCCTGACCTGCTTGGCACTGCCTCCTCATCCCAGATATTTCCTGGATCCACGCTTCCCTGGATCAGATTTGAATCAAAACCTGTGGCTTCATGACCCCATTCCCAGATTTCAGCACGGCTCCTGCAAACTTGGAACCAAACCCTGATGCCACGGAAAATACACGGACACAGGGAGAGAGCAAGGAGCTGCATCACCAGAAATGTGTCCCCACACCTCCTCCTTTGGAGCATCCTGGGCCCTGATGGAGGCACTGGCTCTTCACAGTCTTTCCATCCAAATTCAATTTTTTTTTTTTTTTTAGTAAAGAAATTCCCAGTTTTCCTCCCACCCCACCTCACTGAGAGGGGATTCTCTGATGTCCTGCAGCATCAGGGCTGTTGGTGACCCCCCTGAGGGGGCCCTTGCTGGGGTTTCTCTCCCGTTTCAGCAGCCCTGAGGCATCTGCCCCTCTGTCAGATGGGATTGGAATCATGGAGTGGTGCTGAAGCCGGAGAACAGACGGGCTAAAAATATTCCCCCGCTCTCTCCTGTGATCTTTCCACCCCTCCCCGCCGCCCTTTCCTGCTTTACACCACAATTCCATGGGATTTCAGCAGCTCTGGCAGGCTGAGAGAGAACTCTAGGAATAACCCCCAGGCCCAAAGCCATGAAAAAATCCTTTGGAGCCCTACAAAGCAGAAAGGATGGGGGAACTGCTATGAGAGGGGAAAATGGGTTTTTTAAAGAGGGAAATGCTGAGTGGGAAAACTAGATTTGCTCCATAGAAAATCCCTGCCCACTTCACCCTGGATTAATAATTTGGTGACAAACCCCATCCTGGTGCCCTGGGTTGGGTGAGGAGCGGGGGGTTCGGTTTGGGGGGTGATCCTGCCTTTCCCTGCAGCCATCCCGAGGAATCTCCCGGGCTCCAATCGCATCCCTGCTGCTGCTGGAGAGGATGCTGGGCTGAGGAGCTGCAAATAGCGCGGGGTGGATTAGCAGAACGCACCGATCAGCGCTGCCGAGCCGGGGGATGCTTCCCCGCCGGCTGCACGCTTGGATTTTCCTGATGGTTCCAACACTCGGGGATTCAGGCTGGATTTGTTCGCTTTTCAGCCTCGTTGGGTTTAAATCTCATGCAGCTCCTTTTTATTTTCGTCCTTGCCGACTCCTCAAGCAAAGGCTGGGCACAGTAAATACAGAGGGAGATTTTTGGGGGCCAGTTAATGTGGTGACATCATCCCCCGGCTAAAATCTGATGGGAGCAGCCCCTCTGAGAGCATCCCCTGAGCTCCTGGAGAGTGGATTTGGCATTGCCAAAATTCCAGAATGCTCAAGGAGCCATCCCGTTCTCCACCTGGCTCCTGAGCTGGGGTGTCCCCAGGCCACTCCCAGGGATGCTCCCCCTCTCCCAGCACCATCCAGGGCTGGCTCCTGCACACTGGGCACCGTGCTGAATTCCCAAAATTCAGCTGGGATGGATGGAGTTGGAGCTGACCCCGAGTGGGTACACCGTGCTGAATTCCCAAAATTCAGCTGGGATGGATGGAGTTGGAGCTGACCCCAAGTGGGTACATCCAGAGGAGAGGTCCCAATGTGTGCTCAGGCTTTTAATTACAAACCCAGTTGAAGCAGAGGCTTGATTAGATCTCTGTGAATTGGGTATTTATGGCCAAAAATCAGATGGAATTCTCCTAAACAGCCCAGGAAATGCTGGAGAGGGTCCCTCCACCCTGCTTGTTCCTGTGCTGGGGGGACAGGGACTCCCCTACCCCAGTCTGGATAGGCAGGGAGGAAGATCTTCCTTGGAAATCCCCGTGAAATGCAGGAATGGGAGCGAGCTCCAGCTCCTCTCTGGAGTTTATAGCAACGCTCCGGCTGTTGTGGCTCCATGCCGGGGTTTCTTTATTTAATTTCTTCCCCTTATGGGCTGAGAAACCTTCCCAGCCCCAGCACAGCCCGCTCACAGTAGCTGGGATTTGTTTTCCTCTCTTGTCCAGGGAGGAATTTCAAAATCCCAGCTGCAGCCAGAGCTGGAGCCCTGGAATATGCTGAGTTAGAAGGGGCCCATCAGGATCAGGGAGTCTGATGCTGTGCCAGGTGTCATCGAGCAGTGGTGACACCCCTGTCCTCAAATGCACCCCACAAGGCTTGTGGAGAGTGCTGAGGTCCCTGTGCTGCTGCTCCAGGGTGAATTTTCCTAGCAGGGCATCCTAAAAATCCCTAGAAATGGATGCTGGGCACTGACAGCAGCAAGCCTGGGTTGGCACAGCTGATCCTTCAGCCTTTGGGAAGGGAATGGGATGCAGAGAGGGATGTGTTTAGTTGTTATTTTGTTGCTTTTCGAATAATTTTTATGCCATTAACAAAATCCAAGGGAAACTGTGAGATAAGAGAGCTCCCATGTCTCCATGTCCATCCCTGCCAGTGACAATGCCGGCATTGAAATTCTGGGATGGGAGACACTCAGCTGGTGATAATGCAGGATCACAGTGAGCCACTGCTATTTCCTGTCCTTTGCATATAAATACATCCAGTGCGAGAAAAATCCGTGTATTTTATGGGAATGGTATTTTCAGTCATAGCCACACCACCTTTTTTTTAAACTATTATTATTATTATTTTGAGATAGGCCTAGCGATGCCATCAGCTAGGCAAAAAGAAAAAAAATGCAACAACAACCCCAAAAGAATTCCATTTATTTTTCCATTTTCCATCTGTGTTTCCGCTCCTTGGGACTTTGAGGGTGATTAATTCCAGAACTGTGAGAGAAATGTCACCGGAGTCTTTGGGCTTTTCCTGTCCCAGAGAGGAGAGGCAGAGTGGACACTGGCTGAGCTCCATCTTTCCAATCCCTCCTCGTGTTGCAGCCTGGGATGGCTTTTCCCAGAGCATCTCCTCCAGCTTTGGGAGCATCTCCCGAGGAATGAGCTGAGATTTTTGTCCCGGCCCTGGAGCAGCGTCGCAGCCGCGCCATCCACGTCGGTGTTTATCCATCGCCTCGCTGGCATCCGACAGCTCTTCCTGCTGCTTTATTTAGCCTCTGCGGCAAGGCAGGCGCTGGGATCCTGTATCCCTGGATTCCACAGGGCTGGGAATGGGGCTGGGATGTGCTCAGCAGGACCCACTCGTCCTCCTCAGCACTGCAGCAATGGGGCCGTGTCCTGCTTGTGCCTCCCCACAACCCTAAAACGTTCTGTGGGTTTGGATAAATGAGCCAAAGGGAGGCTTTGCGTGGTTATCCCCCTGTGTTAGCTGCAGGAGTTTTTGGGGAAAAAAGACGTTTCTGGCTGGAATGACAGGCCCTGCTTTGGCAGGATGTTCCCCATGCCTTCTGCAGTGGCACCAATGGCTTTGTAAGGACTCGAGCAAGAGATGTGGGGTAGAAACCCTGTCCCAATTCCACCTGGCATGGACAGGAGCATGGGAGTGAGCCCAAAACCAAGGGATTTCCAGCCCCAGCTCTGCAGAAAGCCAGGTTGTTTTTTTCCATGGGGAGAGCGACACGTTGGATTCCCAGCGCTGGTACCGTGCACTCCCATAATGGAATTACCCAGCACGATCTGCTGAGCTGCAAACAGATTTCAGCAAGGAGTGTCAGGGTGCTCACAGCAGAGCTGCTCTTTATTTAGGGCTGGGAACAAGCGGCTCCTCTCTCCAGGAGCCTCGTAGAGACTGCGGGGGCCAAGGCAGCCTCGCAGGTCAGCCCAAGAAACGCCTTTAGATGGTTAAAAGTGAGGAATAAATAACTACTCCAAAAACAATCTCGCCAGATGGCACTTCTGAAGGAGGAGCGCCTTGGAGATGCTTTGCTGCTAATTTATGGTGCTGCTGCTGTTGCTATTCCGGGCCTGGGTCACCTATGGAGAGGGATCCGTGTGTGCATCAGCTCCAAAGGGTGGCCAGGCCTCACATGAGTGAGCCCCACTCACCCTCATCCAGCTGATAGGGTGTCAGTGGGGGATTTAATGGGAATGGGGTTTAATTCTGCTCCTGCCTCAACCTGAATCCCAAGAACTGGTTGAATGTGCCAGCCTGGGATAGGGATACTGGGATGGGCGTGGGGGGTCCCCCACCCAAAGGTGTTGGGACCCCCACAGAGGACAAGGGAGTCCCTTCCCTGAGAGATCATAGAATCTCAGGGTTGTTTGGATTAGAAGAGACCCTAAAAAACATCTCGTTCCAACCCCTGCCATGGGCAGGGACACTTTCCACTATCCCAGGTTGTTCCAAGCCCTGTCCAACCTGGCCTTGGACACTTCCAGGGATCCAGGGGCAGCCACAGCTGCTCTGGGCACCCTGTGCCAGGGCCTCCCCACCCTCACAGGGAAGAATTTCTCCCTCATATCCAACCTAACCCTGTCCTCTGGCAGTGGGAAGCCATTCCCCCTTATCCAAACTCCAACTCTCTTGGAGCCCCGCTGGGTCAATCCAAGCTGAACACCCCCAGCTCTCCCAGCCCTCCAGAGCAGAGGTTCCCCATCCCTCGGAGCATTCCCAGCGCCGCTCCCCGAGGTGCCCGCAGGAGGATGCTCGGCTCAGCTCAGCTCCGCTCCGCTCCGGGGCACGTTCGGGTGGCTCAAGCCCCGCAGGGATGGTGCCCGTGTGCCCTCCCAAGGGATGCGATGCTCCG
>VXBI01012051.1:61434-79957 GCA_013397375.1 Toxostoma redivivum
GAATGCGAGTCATGCCCGCCGCACCCCCGCCGCAGCCGCAACCCCCCCACAACCCCCCAAAGCCCCCACACGGCCACGACACCGCCGCGACACGGCCACGGCCACCCCGGAGCCGCTCCGGCACGGGGCGCGCTCGCCCACGGGACCCCACATCTCCGGGACCCGTCGCTCCTGGGTCTCACTCGCCCGCAGAGCTCTGGGTCACACTCACCGTGGGCCACCTTGTCCCCTCACCCACTGGTCTCACTCACCTCTGGGACCCCTTTCCCTGGGTGACACTCACCCGCAGGTCCCCTGACCCATGGGACTTTCTGCTTTCAGGTCTCACTCACCCACAGGTCCTCTCACCTGTGGGTCCCCATCATCCATGGGTTACAGTCACCCATGGGTCCCCTTGTCCCTGGGTTACACTGGCCCACGGGTCACTTCACCCATGACACCCCTTGCTCATGGCTCACAGTCACCCACAGGTCCCCTCATTCCTGGTTCACAGGTACCCACAGGTCCCTTTGTCCCTGGGTCACACTTGCCCAACTGTCCTCTTCCTCACCCTTGGGTCACACATCCCCAGTGTGTCCCCCACCCCTGGGTCACACATCCCAAATGTGTCCCCCCACCCCTGGGTGCTCTGTGCCTGTGACAGCTCTTCTCCATGGGTCCTGGTGACCCCTCAGCCACGGTTCCCATCATCTCTTGGTTCCCATCATCTCTTGGTTCCCATACCCGTGGTCCTCCCATCCATGGATGCTCCTGTTCCTGGCTTACAGCCACCTGTGGGACCCCGTTGTCCCTCACCCAGGGGTGCCCCCCACCCCATGGAGATGCTCAGGGTGCCAGCTGGCCCCTGGTGGTGTCACTGGTGTCCCTCTCCACCTTTCCCACCAGGATTCCCTATCCCTGACACGTTCTGGAAGCAATGAGGATAAATCCATGCAGCTCCTAAGCCGGGCTTTATGTGACCCGCTGCCCTCGTGGCAGTGGGGAAATTGGGGCTGAGCTTTGCCAGGACCATCCTTGGTGTTGCTTTGTGGGAGTCAGGCACATCCCGACCCTGCCATGCCCCTGCCCCCCCCTGCCACCTTCACTGCCTCTCCCATTCCTGAATCATCCTCTTCCTGCTCATGGCCAGTGCCTTTCTGCCCATCAGGATGTTTTTCCCTCTCAGCCAAACTCTGCTTTTCCAGAGCTGCTTCCGCGTGGCACGGATGGAGCTTTGCTGCTCTGCCTAATTCTGGGCTGGTTTGTGTTGGTGTTTTTCCACAGGGCTCGCTCTCCCTCTCCGAAATCTTGGATTAATTCGAGCTCTCTTGCCTGAAAGAGATGTTCCGTTTAAAATTCCCAATCCCGAAGGCTTATTGGAGTTTGGTTCTAGGTACTGGATTTTTACTATCGATTTTTAAAGGGATTTTCTTTTTTTAAACTGGGTTTATTCGGGCTCTTTAAACCCCGAGTCTGTAAGCAATTATTCCATTACATGAAAGTCAGGACGCTGAGAAAGATTAATTCAGACCAGATGTAAAAATAAATGGGAATTTGAAATTAAGATGATGTCAGTTCCCTCCTGCTAAAAAAAAACACCCGGCAGCCTTTGGACTCCAGATGGAGTATACAAACCATGGCGCTGGTTAAAATATCTGCCTGCTCCTTAATTGAGTTTTATGCTGCTTTTTTCCCCCCTTTGACTGAAAAGTGGGCTTAGGATATTTTTCCCAAAAAGCTTTCCCCAATGGCGGCCGGGGCAGGGAAGTTGATGGAAGCTGTGGCGTGGCTGAGGAGCTTTCCCAGCTGGAAGACTGGAGAGCAACGCTGCTGAGGGAAGACAAATCTCCCTCTGCCCACCCCAGGATTAAAAAAATCAGGAACTTGGTTTGGCTTTGTTTTGCTGGATTTGGAGCTGGAGGCGAGGACGCTACAGAGGGCAGCAGGAACTCTGGATAGTCCAGGCATGGATTTGAATATTTTGGCATAAAATGGAGCTGGTTTTTGGGTTCTTGTGTGTCTGCAGAGCACTTTGAACATTCCCCAGAGTGGGAATGGGTTTGGGCACCAAACCCATATAGAGGAGTGTGCCTGTGAGTGGGATATTGGGAATGGGACTCCCCAAAAGTGCCTCCTGCTGGGAAGGAAGGATTTGCTCAGGGTCACAGCATCTTGTGGGGGTGTTTTGTTATAGAAAATAACGTAGATATTCATCATTGCATATTATTAGTATTAATATTTTCGTGGCATTATTAATTATATAATATTATATTGTTAATTACATTTAAAATATTACTTTAATTTCTAAACGGGGAGCTCCGTGGTTTGGAGACTTGGGGCTGTGCTTTCTGTGGTGCAGGGATTTGGGATGGTGACTCTGGCCCTTGGGGCTGCTCTTTGTGGTCCAGGGATCCTGCAGCCAGATCCCAAGGGACTGATGGCAGCTGCTGCTGGCGTGGGCTGCAGGCTGCCCACGGAGAGGGGAGCAGAGGCAGTGCTCCACATCCATGTGCAGCCTTGGGAGTGATGGCTGTCATCCTGGGAGTGGGATCAGAGCTCTGTGAGCTTTGGGCTGCTTGCTGCTGGGGGATGGTTCCTAAAATGCCTGGGAATGTCGTGGCACAGGCTCTGGAGCTGGGTGGGAGAGCTGGGCTGAGCACAACCCTCTCCAACCCAATCCCAAAGGCTCAGACAAAGTTTCCCAGAAGGAAATCTGATGGAAGGGGTTGGTTCTGGAGCACAGGAGGGAAGAGGAAGAGCAGGCATTGTCCCTCCCCTCCCTGGAGCCCTTGCCAGCAGAAATCCATCTCTGTGTCCATCCCTGGCGGAGGCTGCGACGCTTTATTTATATTTTAGTGCTCCAAAGTCAGGGAATGAAGAGGCCTGGGGTGGCTGTGCTGTGAGTTGGATGGAAAATCAGTGCTTCCAGGCTGGATTCTGCTCCCTGCATGACAAGACAGGCAGGGGAGCAGTTTCCTCAGCTGCCATGGCTCAACCTCTGCTTCCCCACGGAATGTGATGTCCCATGGGTTTCGTCCCTAGCAGGAGGGGACATCACCCCATTTTTAGGCTGATCCACATGGCCCAGCCATTCCTACCCACTGCAGTAGCCAAGGGGGAGGAGGATGAGGAAGAGGAGGAATGTTGAAGAGGTGGAACTTTTCTTGGAGAGGCTTTTTGGATCCCCCCAGCACTCAGGGGCTGGTGGGGGCTGGCCCCCGGCTGCCCAGGCTGAGTTTCCAGCATCCAAATAGCTTTTGTGGCGGATGAAGTAATGGAATATTTATAACTGAGTCCTTTTTCCCAGTGAAGGTCTCTTTCATCTGCCTTTCTTCATTAGGAGGAAACTGTTGAGTTCATGAAGAATTGGAGACGATTTTAATTACGGGGCAACCGCAAGCAGGAATTAATCTGGCTTTTGGGTTCGGAGAAGCTGCATTAAGGGACGGCCCTAAAACTTGTAATAACAGCTCTGTGCATACCTGTGCCTGTGATGTGGGGTGAGACCCACTCCAGACTCTTCAAAACAAGAAATTCCTGCCCTGTGAATTCATCTTCCCATCTCGCCCAGCGCTCTGGGCAGCCTCTGGCTGCGGGATGGCCCCTGCCTACGTGTGGGTCCTGGGCTGGATCCCTTCCCTCGCCCCTGGGCTGCTTCAGGAGGGCTGCAGCAAAAGCCTGGTGGTGGGTAAGAATCAGGGAATTGTGGAGTCATTTAGGTTGGAAAAAACCTCTAGGATTGTAATCAGCCATTCCCCCAGCACTGCCAAGGCCACTAACCCATGTCCCCAAGTGCCACAGGCACACAGCTGTTGAATTCCTCCAGGGATGGAGATTCTGATAGGGCTGAATTTTATAGGAAAGCTGATATTTTGGTGAGGAGGGATGGATTTGGTTGATGGAGAAATGGACAGGATCTGCCTGGAGGCTGTGGATCATGGCTGGGTTGAACAGGGGGGCACTTGGATGTCTGGTGGGAACCACACGTGACCCAAACCCATGATCATGGAGACTCATCCCCTTCTTTTAAATCCATTTAAATCCACGGAGAGAGAAAAACACTGTTCATCCACCCAGCCTCGCTTCACATGCACAGAATCTGGAAGAAAACCCCACCTCAGCCAGCAAGTTCAAGCCATGTTCAATCCCCACCCTGGATTTACATCCAAATTTCTATTTCTGACGAGAGCCTGCTCCAGCATCTCCATCTGAAGCAACCCCAGGCCCTGCCTGCCCTCGGATGTGTTTGCAGGACCCCGGGATGAGCAAATCCCTCGCCGAGTCAGCAGCGCCAGCCCCGGCTGCTTTTCCCAGGTTTTTTTTCGGGATGTTTTCTTTGCAGCGGAGCTTTGTGATGGGATTTATCCCATGGCATCAGCGCCAGAGAGGGAGACAATATTCCAGCAGCCTGGGCCTGGAAA
This sequence comes from Toxostoma redivivum, assembly GCA_013397375.1. Taxonomy (NCBI): domain Eukaryota; kingdom Metazoa; phylum Chordata; class Aves; order Passeriformes; family Mimidae; genus Toxostoma; species Toxostoma redivivum. The sequence goes on from VXBI01012051.1 coordinate 65,835, forward strand.
ACACGGTGGATCGAGGAATTTTCTGGGCTTGGCTCTGGAGTCATGAGCAGTTTGCAGTGCCTTCCTGTGGAGTTTTAATGCTCTTTTCCCCATAGCAGGGAAAAGAGGGCTGGAAGACCTGGATCTCCTCACTCTGCTATCCAAGTCCTCATTCCCAGTGTTTTTCCAGCTGACTTTGGATGGAAAACCCTTTGGGTGGAGGTTCCTGCTTGGGGTGTGGGGTGATCTGTGTCACCCCTCCGCTGCGGGGCAATCCAGGGAGGCTCTCCCTCCAATCCAGGATCTTTCCAGCTTGGAGCTGGGAAAGCTGGGCTAGATCTTTGAAAGTCCTTTCCAACCCAAACCATTCCATGCTTCCATGTTTGTGCCTCCTGCCAACACTTCCTCTGGAGCAGCAGTGACTCGGCGAGGGCAGCAGCGCGGGAATCAAAGCCCACATTGTCGCAATGAGCAGCAGATGCTTGGAAAGAATTTGCCGGCGTCTGGCCGGGGCTGCTGCAGGCACAGCACCCTGGAAAGGGCTTTGTGTGCCCCTTCACTGAATCCCTGCAGCTCCCAGAGCTGGCAGAGCCCCTGGGAAGCACCTGGAGCTGAGGGGATCTCCACAGGGAGCGTCCCTACGTGGTGGGCTGATGGAGTGTTCCCATTCAGCAGCAGGAACTGGGATGTTTTCTATACGAATACCAAAATATAAGGTTTGGGGTTGGGGTTTTTTTTCCCCCTCCCATGTCCTGGCTCTGCTGACGCCAGCACGTGTGGTTTAATCCCTGGTGCTCTGGGACCAATCCAGGCTGCAGGAGGAGGAGGAAATGCGGTGACTGGTGTGGGAATGAACGGCCCCAGAATGCCAGAGAATGACAGGACAAGAGGGAATGGTTTTAAACTGGCAGAGGGCAGGGTTAGATGGGATATTGGGAAGGAATTCTTGGCTCTGAGGGAGGAAAGGCCCTGCCCAGAGAAGCAGTGCCTGCCCCATCCTTGGAAGTTTTCCATGTTGGACAGGGTTTGGACCAACCTGGGATAGTGAAGATGTCCTGCCCATGTTGGGGAAAGAATCCCAGTGATGGATTCTCCAGTATCTCAGCAGTGGGTGCTGCCTGTGGCTGGAATTTCGAGTCGACTGAAGACGCTCTTGTGCAGCACTGGTGCTTGAGGAGCCCTCTGGGTGGGAGCGGGACGTGGAGGGTGCTGGAGGAGCCCCAGGACACGGCTGGAACGCGGCCCCTCCCTGGCCCAGCCTGCACAAGTCGGGAGCTGCGGGGCCAGGACGTGCCAAATTCCTCCAGCCCCGTTCTGTGCCCTCTGGGGTCTCTGATGAACCCTCAAACCAGCCCTGCTCCCGTCGGGATCGGCCACGTCCAGGCACAGCCTCAGAGCCTGGGGAGAGGTGCCAGGCACGGCCACAGAGCAGGGCTGGGGTGCAGGGCTGTGCTGCATGGGTGCCATGAGGTCCCAGCTCAATGCATGGGTGCCATAATGCAGTGCTGCATTGCACAGGTGCCATGATGCACTGCTGCAATGCATGGGTGCCATGAGGTTCCAATGCAATTTATGGATGCCACAATGCAGTGCTGCAATGCACAGCTGCCATTATGCACTGCTGCAATGCACGGATGCACTGCATGGATGCCACAGTGCATGGGGTTGGTGCAATGCATGGCCAGGTTGAACGTCTGTGCTGCATGCATGCAATGCATAGGTGCCATGAAGTTCCAAGGCATTTTATGGATGCCACAATGCAGTGCTGCAATGTACACGGGCCATGATGCATTGCTGCAATGCACTGCATGGATGCAGTGGTGCTCCAGCTCAATGCATGGGTGCAGTGTGCAGATGCAGTGCATGGCCAGGTTGCACGTCTGTGCTGCACACAAGCAATGCATGGATGCCACAATGCAGTGCTGCAATGCATGGATGCCACAATGCGGTGCTGCAACGCACAGGTGCCATGATGCACAGCTGCAATGCGCAGACACACTGCATGGCTGCCATGAAATCCCTGCACAATGCATGGGTGCCACAATGCAGTGCTGCAATGCACAGGTGCCATCATACACACAGCTGCAATGCACAGACGCAATGCATGGATGCTGTGATGCTCCTGCTCAATGCATGGGTGCCACAATGCATGGGTGCAAGGTGCAGGTGCAGTGCACGGCCAGGATGCATGCCTGTGCTGCATACATACAATGCACAGGTGCCACAATGTTCCAGCTCAATGCATGGATGCAGCAGAGGGCTGTGATGCACACAGATGCAACGCAGATAATCCATTATGTACCCCCACCATGCATGGGTGCAATGTGTAGGTGCAATGCATGGCCAGGATGCAGGCATGCAACGCAGGGATGCAACACACAATGCACCATCCCAAGGCGTGAATGCAAGGCATGGATGTGCTGCATATTTGAAATGCATGGATGCCATGCACGGACACAACCTCCGTGGTGCAGTCCCACAGTGCCCTGGCCATGGGAAAACATCGCCTCTGGATTTCCCAACTCCTGCAAAACCCCAGGAACCACCACAAAAAGTCACCTCAGGGCACTTTTCCCTGTGCTGCTGCACGAATTCCAGGCTTTCGGAAGCCACAGCTTCCACTTAGACCAAAGCAAATATTTGGTGACAAGGGAGACACTCTGCTGTCTGGGTGCCAGCGTAAATCTGGGCTAGGAAAAGGCTGAACTAGGTCAGAGTTTAAAGTCCATCCTCGTGGTGTCACGTGGGAATTCGTGTCCTTGTGGGGTAAAGAGTGTTTTGGGAATATTCACCTGGGAAATGAGAATTTCCTGGGGTTGGTGCTAGGATGGATCTGTTGGCTTTGAATGGCAATTCCCATCTGCAAATCCCTGTTAGTGCTTGGATTGTTTTATTTCACCGCAGTGAAGAGTTAAAACTCAGGGGAAAGATGTTGGAAGGGATGTGGGGATCCTTTTGTGGGACCCCACAGCATTTCCTTGCCTTTCCATGGCTGGCAGGGAAACCTCCTGCTTCCAGCACCGCTCCTTGCTGGCCCAACTGGGTTTATTATTTATTGTAATTATGCCAGAAAAGCCTTTCCTGAGGTTTTTCTGAACCCGAGCCGGGAGGATCAAACTGCTGGCTCAGATTTTTGGGGCTGGGCCAAAAAAACATGGGGGTGGCTATGGTGGGGTGTGCTCAGGGAGTTTTGGGGGACAACTCCAATCCCACATGCTGGTGGGTGGGAAGGATGAGGATGCTGAAGGTGCCATTCCCAGGGCTCATCCCCCTTTTTTTTCCACAGGGATGGCACCCACAGAGCCCGAGGCCACCCCGGCCCGCCGGTGAGGTGCCCCCCACCAGCCACCCCGAGCCCCCTGGCCAGAGCACGATGAACAAGCTGCCCTTCCACAACAACAGAGTCATGCAGGACCGGCGCAGCGTCTGCATCTTCCTCCCCAACGATGACTCCCTCAACATCATCATCAACGTAAGGAGCCCCACCCTGAGCGCTGACATTCCCATCAGCCTCCCCCAGGGTTGTGCCTCCACGCCTTGGGTTTTGCTCCTGGCTTTCATTTGGAGCCTGCCTGGCCTTGCCCTGCTGGGGAAATGCTCATGAGTTATTCCCCTGAAGGTTGCATCCCTTCTGGATGGCTCTAGCCTGGGGAATAAACAGGATTTGTGCTTTGGCTGTGGTTGGGATGGAGCATTGAATGTGAAAATCCACCACTTTTTATTTTTTTTTTTCATTCACCCCCACCCAGTGTCGCTTTTGAGTCAGGAAAATGTTGAAATTCCTTTCAGAACTTAAAGGGAGTTGTGAAAAAGATGGAGAGAGGTTTGGAAAGAGGTGGATAATGATAGGATAAGGGGAATGGTTTTAAACTTAAAGAGGAAAGATTTAGATTGGATAATAGGAATAAATGCTTGCCTGTGAGGGTGGGGAGGCCCTGGCACAGGGTGCCCAGAGAAGCTGTGACTGCCCCATCCCTGGAAGTGTCCAAAGCCAGGCTGGAACAACCAGGGATGGTGGAAGGTGTCCAGAGTGTGGAATGAGACTGGGAATGTTCTGATTTGTGGCCCCAAAATTTCTCCCCAGTGCTGGGTTCCTCCACCACCCTGTGGTCCTCTGAACATCCCACCCCTGGCAGAGCTCTGCTCCTGCATCCCAGACTTTTGGGGACTCCCCATGGACAGCCCATCCTGTCACCCCCCCTCCTGCTCAGGGCCCTGCTGAGGGGTTTGGTGCTCCCTGCCCAGCTCAGGTGGGCACAGATACATCCAGAACTCATTTAAAGGTTTTTTTTTTTTTCATAGGTGAAGATTTTGTGCCAAGAGTTACTGGTGCAGGTGTGTGACCTCCTGAGGCTGAAGGATTGTCACCTCTTCGGGCTCAGCGTCATCCAGAGTAAGTCAGGAGCTGAAGTGTGAAATGAACACTTTTGGTGACGGGGAGGTCACAGCTCCCCCCAGCTGCCGTGGTGGGAGGCAGGGGATGTGGGGATGCTGATGTCCCTCTGTCCCTCCCAGACAATGAGCACGTGTACATGGACCTGGCCCAGAAACTCTACAAGTACTGCCCCAAGGAGTGGAAGAAGGAGGCCAGCAAGGTCAGCGGTGAGGTGTTGCATGGAGAGCTGACGGCAGTAAGGCCACCTCTGTCCCCACCACAGGTCACTTCCAGGACCCGGGAATGCTGCCAAGGGGTGTGGGGGGCGTTTAGTCAGTGTGGGGCTGGGGGGTGGATGTGCAAAATCCCATCCCTGGGGTTGTCACTCCAAGTGCCACCATGTGCCCCAGCTGGGGGTGCATCCTCCACGCTCCATCCCTGGAGCTCTGGGGGTTTTTTCCCTCTGATTTTTTTTCTCTTCCCTCATCCTTCAGCAGAATTTTTGAGGTCCCTTCTTCCAAATTCTAAAATCAATGTGGGTTTTTTCTCCCCAAAGCATCTTTTCATTCTTTCAGTGCTGATAGGGTAGTGTCCAGGCTCGAGTGCTGGTGCTGAGCTGATGGATAATGATGGAAGAGGGAGAGCAGCACTGAGGTGTTGCAAAACTCCTGGGGTTGTCACACACAGCAGCACCTGCTTTTTAAAATCCAAATCCCCTTCATTTCCAGCATTTTGTGTGAAAAAAATGGATGCCAAACCCTTTTGAGGAGCAAAAATTCCATCAGTGCCGTGGAACTGAGGAATAAAAATGCCATCAGTGCCACCGTGGGCAAGGGGTGGCTTTGCCAGGGATGACCCCAGAGAGCTGAGGTGAGGGGCTGGGGTATGATGTTGGGATCCTCACAGGATTCCTGAAAACCTCCTCCATTCCAGGGGATCGACCAGTTTGGCCCCCCAATGATCATCCACTTCCGAGTGCAGTACTACGTGGAGAACGGGCGGCTCATCAGGTGAGGGTGTGCCCCTGGGCTGGGTGTGCCCCAATCCATGGCACCTCTGGGCTGGGTGTGCCCCTGGGCTGGGTGTGCCCCAATCCATGGGCACCTCTGGGCAGGGTGTGCCCCCTCCATGGCACCTCTGGGCAGGGTGTGCCCCAATCCATGGCACCTCTGGGTTGGATGTGCCCCCTCCATGGGCACCTCTGGGCAGGGTGTGCCCCAATCCATGGTGACTCCTGGGCTGCATGTGCAGCCTTGGGGTGCTCTGGGGTTTGCTGGACACATCCCAAAAGCTGGGGCTGCTTTTGGGGAGGATGCTGAGTGGTTTCTCCCAGGGGCAGTTGGGGACACTGCCCCCAGCCAGCGATGACAAAACTTTTTGGGGTGTGGGGACAAATGTTAAGGATTTAGCAAAATCCAATTTGAACTTACCTAGGGTAGGAACTTCAGCTCCTGTTTTGTGCATAAAATGATTTCCAGGGCTTTGGGGACACAGTGGCACCTGCACAGACTTTTTGAGGGGTTTATTCCAACCTGGTGAAGTTGCTGCGTGTTTGTGGGAATTTTAACAAATAGGGAAGAGGGAGCAAAACCCTTTGGTGACCCCCTGTGTCCCCTCAGTGACAGGACAGCTCGGTACTACTACTACTGGCACCTGAGGAAGCAGGTGCTGCACTCCCAGTGTGTGCTGAGGGAAGAAGCTTATTTCCTGCTCACTGCCTTTGCCCTCCAAGCCGACCTGGGGGACTTCAAGAGGAACAAGCACTATGGGAAATACTTCGAGCCTGAGGCTTATTTCCCTGCCTGGGTAAGATATCCTGGTGTGGTCCCTGCTCTGAGCTTGGTGCTGGGCTGCTCAGAGCCTTCTGGTGATAAATAACCCGGGATTGCTGTGGGGATGGGGATAACTGTGGGTTGGGGTTGGTGGGGAATTCCCTGGGAGCTGCAGGGATGCTCCTGAGGGATTCTCTGCAGGCACTGCCCCACCACCATCAAGTGCAGCCCTTTGGGAACTGGTGGCACAGAATTCCAGAATGGTTTGGGTTGGAAGGATCTTAAAGGTCCCCCCCTGCCATGGGCAGGGACACCTTCCACTAGCCCAGGTTGCTCCAAGTTCTGTCCAGCCTGGCCTTGGACACTTCCAGGGATCCAGGGGCAGCCACAGCTTCTCTGGGAATTCCATTCCAGGGTCTCACCACCATCCCAACCAGGAATTCCCAGTTCCCAATCTCCCATCCATCCCTGCCCTCTGGCAGTGGAAGCCATTCCCTGTGTCCTGTCCGTCCATCCCTTGTCCCCAGTCCCTCTCCAGCTCTCCTGGAGCCCCTTCAAGCTGCTCAACGCTCTCCCTGATGCCTTTTCTTCTCCTTCCCAACCTCTTTCTGGGTTTTGTCCCAAAAGCTGCCTGCCTCTCCTTTTTTCACACACATCACTGAGGAGGGGTGGCCCTGTGCCCATGTCCCAGCCACGCAGGGAGTCCCTGTGTGACCCTCCCTGCCCCAGCACAGGTGTCACCACGGAATGGGCACACGGAGCAAGACCTGCTGGCAAGAACTCACTGGCTGCTGTAATAATTCCATTTTTGCCTGGAGGTCTCTAGAACAAAGCTCCAATTTGAAACCAGCACTCCCAGCACCCAGGGGCAGCTGGACAAGCTTCTCTGCTCCTCCAAACAGGTGGTGGCCAAGAGGGGCAAGGATTACATCCTGAAGCATGTGCCCAACATGCACAAGGACCAGTTTGCCCTGACAGCCTCAGAAGCCCATCTCAAGTACATCAAGGAGGCTGTCAGGCTGGATGATGTGGCTGTGCACTACTACAGGTTGTACAAGGTGAGCCCTGGCCCTGGGGTTTTTGGGAATCTTCATTTTGGGAATGCCCTCCCTGAGAAATACGTGCTGGGTTTTTCTCCTGGGTACAAAGCAGTTGGTTTTAATGTGTTTTAATTGGATCTCAGAATGGATTTGGGTTGGAAGGGCCCTTAAAGCTCATCCAGTGCCACCCTGTGCCATGAGCAGGGACAACTTCCCCTCTCCCAGATTGCTCCAACCTGGCCTTTGACACTTCCAGGGATCCAGGGGCAGCCACAGCTTCTCTGGGCACCCTGTGCCAGGCCCTCACTACCTTCACAGGGATAATTTCTTCCTCACATCTAATCTAAATCTCTTTCAGTTTAAAAGCATTCCCCCTTATCCTGTCACTCTCTGCCTGTGTCCAAAGTCACTTTCCATTTTAAATTTGGCACATTAATCATAGAATGGTGACTGGGGTGGTTGTGGGAGGATCCCTGGGCTGAGGTGGGGTGGATTTATCCACTTCAAGCTGCAAACTGTGTATTTAAAACCTTTTTTTCCCCCTTAGGACAAAAGGGAAGTGGAGGCCTCCCTGACTCTGGGGCTGACAACACGGGGCATCCAGATTTTCCAGGTGGGTGACTGAGTGAAGGTGATGGCTCAGCTCAGCTCCCTGCCCCTGCCAGAACCCTCAGCCATGGCTCCCTCTCCTCTTTTCACAGAACCTGGATGAGGAAAAGCAGCTGCTCTATGACTTCCCGTGGACAAACGTGGGGAAATTGGTTTTTGTGGTGAGTGCCACCATCTTCACCTGGGGCACAGCTTCCAGCTCTGGGGAGCACAGGAAGGGTATGGAGCTGTTGGAGCAGGTCCACAGAAGGCCATGGAGATGCTCCACGAGCACCATTTCCTGTGGAGCCAGGCTGGGAGAGCTGGGAATGTTCCCCTGGAGAGGAGAAGGCTCCAGGGAGAGCTGAGGGCACCTAAAGGGGCTCCAGGAGAGCTGGAGAGGGACTGGGGACAAGGGATGGAGGGACAGGACACAGGGAATGGCTTCCACTGCCAGAGGGCAGGGAATGGATGGGATATTGGGAATGAATTCCTGGCTGTGAGGATGGTGGGACCCTGGAATAGAATTCCCAGATTTGCTGTGGCTGCCCCTGCATCCCTGGAAGTGTCCAAGGCCAGGCTGGATGGGGTTTAGAGCAACGTGGGCTAGTGGAAGGTGGAGTGGGGTTGGCCTAGGTGGTCTGAGGTCCCTTCCACCCCAAACCACTCTGTGATTCCACAATCCCCAAGCAGGGCATCCCCAGGGCTTGGATGTGGGGTGGGATGCTTTAGCAGAGCAAACCATGGGGGTTAACAGGGAGCTGCAGCAGGACTGGGTGACAACTGGAGCATTCTCCTCTTTGGGGGCTGCTCCCTGCCTTGTCCCCCCAGGGTAAGAAGTTCGAGATCCTGCCTGACGGGCTGCCCTCGGCTCGGAAGCTCATCTACTACACGGGCTGCCCGCTGCGCTCGCGCCACCTCCTGCAGCTGCTGAGCAGCAGCCACCGGCTCTACATGAACCTGCAGCCCGTGCTGCGCCAGGTGCGCCGGCTGGAGGAGAACGAGGGTACGTGCTGCAGCCCCAGCCCGCCGGGACAGGCTCCCTTGGGCTGTTTGAACCTCCAGGAGCACCTGGATCTTGTGCCAGCCCCGTGCCCACAGCCCTCGTGGCTGCTTAGGGATGGGCACGAGCCCTGCTGCCATCCCTGGTGTCCCAGTTCTGCCCCGTGCTTCAGCACAGATTTCCCAGTGTCTCTCATCCTTGTGAAACCATAAGGTCTCCTTTCCTTTCCTTTCCTTTCCTTTCCTTTCCTTTCCTTTCCTTTCCTTTCCTTTCCTTTCCTTTCCTTTCCTTTCCTTTCCTTTCCTTTCCTTTCCTTTCCTTTCCTTTCCTTTTTCCTTTTCCTTTTCCTTTTCCTTTTTCCCTTCCTCTTCCTCCTTTTCTTATTTTTCTTGTCCTACTCTTCTTCGTCCTCCTCATCTGCCTCAACTTCTTCCTCTTTCTCATCCTTTCCATCTTTTTTGTCCATGTCCTCCTCATCTTTTTCCTCCTCCTCATCTTCATCTTACTCTTCTCTTGTTTTCTTCCTCCTCTTCTTTCTCTTCCTCTTCCTCCTCCTCTTCTTGTGCCTCTTTCTCATCTTTCCCCTTCTCGTGTTCCTTTCTCTTCCTTATTCTCCTCTTTCCTCTTTTTCCTCCTCTTCATCTTCTTCCTACTTGTTTCATCTTCTTCCTCCTCCATCTCATCTTCTTCCTCCTTCCCATCTTCATGCTACTCTTCTCCTGTTTTCTTCCTCCTCTCCCTTCTCTTCTTGTTTCTCTTCCTCCTCCTGTTCCTCTCTCCTCCTCTCTCTCCTCCTCTTCTTGCTCCTCTTTCTCATCTTTCCCCTTCTCATCTTCCTTTCTATTCCTTACTCCCCTCTTTCCTCTCCTCTTCTTCCTCCTCCTCATCTTCTTCATCCTTGTTTCATCTTCTTCCTTCTCCTCCTCATCTTCTTCCTCCTTATTTATTTTCTTCTTTTTCTGCTCTTCCTTATTTTCTGTCTTCTTTCTCTTCTTCCTCAACATTTCTTCCTCCTCCTCCTCGTCTTCCTCCTTGTTTCATCTTCTTCCTTCTCCTCCTCATCTTCTTCCTCCTTATTTATTTTCTTCTTTTTCTGCTCTTCCTTATTTTCTGTCTTCTTTCTCTTCTTACCCGACATATCTCCCTCCTCCTCCCCTTCTTGCTCCTCTTTCTCATCTTTGCCCTTCTCATCTTCCTTTCTCTTCCTTATTCTCCAATTTCCTCTCATCTTCTTCCTCCTTGTTTAATCATCCTTCTCATCCTCATCTTCTTACTCCTCATTTCTTTTCTTCTCCTCCTGCTCCTCCTTATTTTTCTGTCTACTTTCTCTCCTTCCTCGACATCTCTTCCTCCTCCTCTTCTCCCTCCTGCTCTGTTGGAGGAGCAGCCCAGCACAGGATGTTTGGAGCTGCTGCCCCACCTCCCTCAATGCCATCCCCAGCTGTGCCACCACACTGGGCTCAGGTGACAACTCCTCTGTGTGCCAGCGTGCCCGTGCCCTTCTAGGACATCCAGCTTGCCCTGGGGCTTGTGTCAGTCATGCTGATTCCCTGTCCCCCTGCAGAGAAGAAGCAGTACCGGGAATCCTACATCAGCGACACGCTGGACCTGGACATGGAGCAGCTGGAGAAGCGCTCGCGCGCCAGCGGCAGCAGCGCCGGCAGCATCCGGCACAAGCGGCTGTCCCGGCACTCCACGGCCTCCCACAGCAGCTCCCACACCTCTGGCATCGAGGCTGACCCCAAACCCCGCGAGATGGGGCCTGAGGATGGGTTCTCTGGGGCTGGTGCTCACCGCAAGCTGAAGACCTGCAGCTCCATGACCAGCCACGGCAGCTCGCACACGTCCGGCGTGGAGAGCGGCGGCAAGGAGCGCCTGGAGGAGGATTCCCAGGATGATGGTGGGTTGGGTTTTCCGTTCCCTGGGCTTGCAGGCTGCTCTGGAGGGGCACAGCTGACTTGTCCTGCCTGGCAGAAATCGAGATGCTGGTGGATGACCCCCGGGAGCTGGAGCAGGCTGGGGAGATGGAGGTGAGCCCCGACATGTGCGTCTACATCACCGAGGACATGCTGCTGTCCCGCAAGTTCAACGGGCACTCGGGTAAGGTGGTGGCTGCTTCTCTTCCCCATCCCCCAGTGCAGTTCATGGCTTTGGGAGCTGGGATGAGATGATCCTCAAGGGTCCTTCCAAGCCTGGGCATTCTGTGGTTCTTGGGTGTTTGGCAGAGTTAGCCCAAGGTGTTCGTTTGGGATGCTGGGAAAAACCCGATGGGTTGAAGGAGAGATGGGGTAAAGGAAAGAGGAACCTCTCTCAAATTGTGCCAGAGGAGGTATGGATTGGATAATAGGGAAAATTTCTTCATGGAAGAGTTTGTCCAGCCCTGGCACAGCTGCCCAGGGCAGTGGTGGAGTCCCCATCCCTGGAGGGATTTAAAAGCCCTGTGGATGTGGCACCTGGGGACATGGGGCAGTGCTGATGAGCAGTTGGACACCATGATGTTCCCTGTAGCTGTCCCTGCACCCAGAAAATCACCTGAATTTCCAGCTCTGAGCTGGGAGCTACTGGAGGTCTTTTGGGATGCCAGGTTCCCTGGGGACAGCTTTGGATGCCATTTTGGGGCAAATTTGGGATGCTTTGTAAGTAATGCTGGTTGCCAGTGGACCTGTTGGGCTGAAGGCACCGCATTGTGCTGAGGGAGCTTTTGTCCCCATGGACAAAGCAGGAGTGCATCCCAAGAGAGCTGAGCCACCCCAAAATAACCTCTGCACCCTCCTTTGTGCAGGACTCATCGTGAAGGAGATCAGCTCCTCCACCTCCAGCTCCTCAGAGACCGTGGTGAAGCTGCGGGGGCAGAGCACCGACTCCTTACCCCAGGTATGTGGGACTGGGGATTTGGGATTCCCCAACCCCCTGGGGCTCCCTGCCAGAGCCTGAACCTCCTCTTGGCTTTTCCCAGACATCATGCAGGAAACCCAAGACGTCCACAGACAGGCACAGCCTGAGCCTGGATGACATCAGGCTCTACCAGAAGGACTTCTTGCAGTTGGCCAACCTGTGCCAGGACACGGCGCAGAGCTTCACCTTCGGCTGCGCCCACGGCCTGGATGAGGACGGGCTCTACTGCAATGGCTGCCTGGCCCAGCAGTGCATCAACATCCAGGACACCTTCCCAGTGAAAAGAACCAGCAAATATTTCTCCTTGGATCTGACCCACGACGAAGTCCCTGAGTTCGTGGTGTGAGCGTGGGGAGGCTCCGCCGCCGCCTTCCCCCAGCCCTGCAAACCATGGGGGCCGTGGTGCTGGAGGATTGTCCAGATAAAAGGGGGGGAAATGGGGATCCCCGGGCGTGGAGTGGATTCCAGAGGAGTTTGTGCCAAACACGAGCTGTCTTCTTGCCACTGGGAGGAGCACAGCTGGGCTGGAGCCAGCAGGAGCCCACCCCTGTTTCCTCGTGGCCAGGTGGCCTCTCCCCCTCCTTGCCCCCACGGGACTCTGGGGTGCCTGGAAAGTGCCAGACTGTCGTGTTCAAGCCAAGCCAAAGAAATGTAAATAATCCTAAAGGCCAGTATGGGAAGGGAGAATTAAGCAATAACCAGCCAGGGATCTCCAGGCACGGTGATGTTCCATGGAGGAAGGCATGGCCAGCAGCTCCTGGGGCAGAGCATGATCCCAGTTTATCCAAAAATCACATGCTGGAGGTCAGACCACAGCAGTCCCAGCCAGGTGGATGATGACTGGAGAAGCTCTCAGAGCCATTTGAAACTTGTTTTTATCTTTTTTTTTTTTTTTTTTGGAAAGCAAAACCCCAAGACCAAAAAAAAAAAAAAGAACTCACCCCCCCAAGAAAAAAGCAAAGGAGGATGGAAAAAAATAAGGATAATGCAATAATGCATCCCAAACATTGAATATCTAGAGAATACATATATAAATATATCGAGGTATGTATGTTTATATATGTCTGGATCTTACAGACCCATTTGCATTTTACTCCTGCTCTGAAACACCTTTTATACAAAGAATCTGCCTTTCTTTCATGAACTCTTATCAACAATCCTGCTTTTTTCTGAAGCACTAAGGTGAGAAAACAGACTTTCCTCTCGAGGAGAACGTGCATCCAACTGCCTCGTCCGTGTGGCTCTTCCCGCTGCATCTCCGCTCTCTTTTCTCTTTTCACACGTCTTTAGGTGTCTTACAGCTGGAAGAATTCTGCCAGAGGGTGATGGTGACGTGCTAGGAAAATCCAAGGATAGTTTCTGAGTGTGTCCCAGGGAAGCCAGACAGCCCAGGTGGAATATTTGCTGTCGGTACCAGAGGGTGAAGCACTGTGGAGTTAATTATCACAGCACAATGCCTTTGTAGTGGAGATTTTTAATTAGAGTTTAGCCATTTACAGCCAAAGTTTTGCCATACCATTGTTTTGGTTTTTTTTTTAACTGGAAGCTTTTCTTAAAAAACAAACCAAAAAAAATATTATAATTCTTTTATAAATAAGCACAATCTTATTTTTATAAGAAATGTTGGGGGAGGGAGCTGAGAAAGGGGAGCTGGTACCAAAAGAAATGGAACGTAGCTATAGGCACAGTGCAAAAAAAAAAAAATAAAATCTTTTGGGATGTTGGGATATGGGAGAGCTGCTGTGGGCACTGTGTCCCCACCCCAGAGCTTCATCTGGCCCTGCCTGAGGGGTTTTATGGGAAAAAAAAGTCAATATTCAATGTTGGCAGGGCAGGATGGTGGTCCCTAAATCATCCTTATCTCCCTAAATCCACACAGGGATGCTGCTGGGGCTCAGAGCTGTGTGCCCCACTCGGGTCGGGGGGAGACCCCACCAAATACCCCAAAAACCTCTCTTGGGGTGCTGGATTTGTGATTCCAGCCCCCCATGCACGGCTGGGTTTGCAGGAAAATTCCCCAAATTCACCCCCAGCCTCTTTTTTCCCCCCCTCTGCCAGCCTCTGAGTGCTCTCCATGGGATCCTCACCCTGCAGAAACACAGAGCTGGAGGGGGGAAAAGGGATAAATTCTGTAAAGAAATGCTCAACACTGCTCAGAAATGGGGAGGGGGCTGGAGGGGAGTGATGGAGTTGGTGTTGGGTGGTGTTGAGGGTTACAAACAGCAGCAGTGGGGGACACAGCAGGGGGACACAGAGTTGCCATTGGAGCAGGGGGACACAGAGGTGCCATTTATTCCCAGTTGCTCTGCAGGTGGCTGGGGGTGGCCGTGCCCGCCTGCCCTCGGGGGCTGTTCCCCCTGCAATAAGGAGCTGTCTGTCTGCACAAAATAATCCTTTCTGTGAAAGGATCTTCCCATCAGGGCGATGGGAGAGCCCAGTGACTGTGTTGCAAAAGGAGAAAAAAAGAAAAA